>CM062807.1:317464398-317847840 GCA_031772625.1 Pinus tabuliformis
GCAGAGAAATCTTGGAGGCCAATGTTGGGCCAACTCTGCGCAATTTCTGGGAGGAAGGCAAAGCCTTCACTCTCAGAAATATGTAGTGCAAGCCAGGCAAGACAAGTTCCAGGACAAGGCAGCCCAGACCCGCCGATGGGCCATTGAAAACATGAAAAGGTTGAAACAATGTAAATTTTGAAACGGGAACTGATATTGTTACCCGTTTTGTAGAGATAGCAAAAAAGTGACCTGATTTTGAAAAGGGGTGATGCAGAACACACATGTTTTTTTAGAGCATAGTTTTTGGTACTTTAATTTTTTTTATGTACATTGCGTTTTAGAATGGTAGTGATTTTCATGCTGATTTAAAAAAGTGGTAACTCTGCATCACACCATTTTTTAAAAGACCTATTTTTTGACTTTAAATTTTCTAATGTATGAAATGTAAATAATTATTTTGTAACTTTAATAATTTTTGAAGTGGTCGTTTTCTTCATATTTTTTTGTTTTTGTTTTAATTTTAATTTTTTTGTAGTGAGATTTTTATTGTTTTGCATTTTTAAATTAGAAGGTCGATATTTTGAATTTTCGATATTCTACATATTTATACATCCTTAATTATTTTTTCAGTCCACATGAAATAATTGTTTTTAAAAAACAATATTTTTTAACAATGGACATAAAAATAACCATTTTTAACATAAATATAATTAAAAAACTACATGCTTTGATAATTTTTTGCTAGAATTGATATGTCAAAATCACAATTTTTGTATGAAAATTTTAACTAAAAATGGTTAAATAATAGTTTTTTTTTAATGAATTTCATGTCAAAAAAATAATAATAATCATTTTTTTTAAATAATGATTAACTTAAAAATTAATGCGAAAATCACATATTACAAATATTGAATGCATAACAGTATCAGTTCCCGTAATAGGAATCAAATAATCACCGCCTGACTGCCCATGGGGGTGGCTATCCGATTCTCGGAATTGGATAGCCACCGCTCAGCCACTCCCACGAGCGGCCGAGCGGTGGCCATCTGATTCTGAGAATCAGACATCCACTGCTCGGCCACCCCCACGGGTGGTTGGGCGGCGCCTATCTGATTCCGAGAATCAGATAGCCATCGCCTAGCCACCTGTGGAGGTAATCGGATAGGCACTGCCCAACCACCCGTGGGGGTCGCCGGGCGGTGGCTATCTGATTCTCAGAATCAAATAGCCACCGCCTGGCCACCCCCACAGGTGGCTAGGTGGTGGCTATCTGATTCTCGAAATCGGATAGCCACTCTCATGGGCAACCAGGTGATGGCTATTCGATTCCGAGAATTGGATAGCCACCCCCACGGGCATCTGGGCGATGGCTATTCGATTCCGAAATTCAGATAGCCACCTCCACGGGCAGTCGAACGATGGCTATTCGATTCCAAGAATCAGATAACCACCCCCACCAGCGGTCAAGTCGTGGCTATCCAATTTTTGGAATCGAATAACCACCCCTTGACCACCTTTGAGGTGGATATCCGATTCTCAGAATTAGATAGCCACCACTCGGCCGCCTCCACGGGTGGCCTAGTGGTGGCTATCCGATTCTGAGAATCAGATAACCACCACTCGGCTACCCCCACAGGCGGCTGAGTGATGGCTATCCGATTCCGAGAACCGGATAGCCATCGCCCAACCGGCCGTGGGGGTGGCTAGAAAGTGGGTATTTGATTCTTGGAATCGAATACCCACCACCCGACCGCTAGTGGGGGCGGTGGCCAATAAAATTGTTTTTTTTAAATAAAAAAGTAAATTTTGTTAAATATGTTTATTGTATATATATATATATATATATATATATATATATATATATATTAATATTAAATGTTTTTTTTTTTTTTTAATTTTATATATATTTGTAAAATATATATATTTTAAATATTTTAAATGTTATTTCAAAAAATATCAAAAATATATTTAGCTTTTTTTAATTTTAATGTTTTTTTTGAAAATGATGTTTAATTTGAAATTATGTATTTTTTTTTAAATTTTAATTGTTTTTCGGGTTTTTATTTTATTTTTAATTTCAACATGTTTTTGTTTTTTAGAGTTTTTTGAAAATGTTTTTAATCTTAATTTTTGTAGTTTTTTTGTTTTTTTTTTAATCTAGTTTGTTTTTAATTTAATTTATTTTTTTAGTTTTTCTTAATGCTTTTTTAAAATTTCCTATTTTTACTTAATTTTATAGTTTTTTTATTTTATTTTTTTCCAATTTTTTTATGGTTTACCACATTAAAAAAAATGTTATTTGTTTGAAAATATGTTTTTCTTATTATTTATTTCTTTAATTTTTTTAATTTTTTAATTCTTATATTTTATAGGTTAATTTTGTTTTGTTTTGTTTTTTGTTTTTTTTTTTACGTTTTTATGATATATATATATATATATATATATATATATATGTTTTGATATTTTTTTTATAACATTTTTGTGTTTTTTTTCATTGTTTTTATTTTTAATTTTATGTTTTCATTAGTTTTTTGAAATTTTAATGTTTTTTGGAGTCATAACAAAATCTTTTACACCATTATTTCAAAATGTTGAAAATTAACCCTAAAAAAAAATTCATCGTTCCATTATTAACACTTTTCATTTTCAGGCTGCTTTTTGCACAATTTTTGCACAAAAAATTCGTTCTCACTGCCATTTTTTACAAAATGTTCAAAATTGACCCTAAAAAAAAAAAACCATCGTTCTAGTATACATGCTTTTCGTTTTTAGCACTGTTTTTCATGTTTTTTTGGGGTTTTTTGGGCAGAGTTCTCATTTCAAAGTTTACATTGTTTTGAATGCATTGTGAAGATGAGTGTAGACAAGAGTGAAATGGTCATGCATGTAAACTGTGAGTGCAAGATTCAGAAAACAGGAAAACAAGTAAGTGTGTGAAGCGAGTTTCTGCAATGGCGACCTTCGGTGTAGAAAAATGTCATGCATGTGACAATAGTGAGATGCATTGGAAAAATTGAAACAATGCTTCTATAAGCTAACATGCAGTAAAACGACAAAAAGCATTCAACAAAACCAAGCAAACAACACTTACACAAACCGAAATTAAAAAAGCGACAAAAAAGTAACAAAAGACATGAAAAGCCACCCAGAAAAAACTAAGCTGAATATGCTGAATGCTCCTAGATGGGATGTGGGATGTTGAGCTCCAAGATCGATGTGAAAAATGAGCTCTAAAGCATTGAATAAATAGTTTTGATAACATCGAGGTTTATGATGTGCATGCCACAAATCTAGTAAAAAGTGACACTTGGCGGGAGGTTTCTAAAACGAATTTTGCATGTAACCTCGAGTTGCTAAAATGGATCCCTAAAATCTAGGGATGTTTTTTTTTCTTTTTTTGGGAAAAAGCAACCCATGCATGCAAATCAAGATTGCTCAGTTCTGGAGGGAACCGTTCAGCTTGGAAGCACATGCAATAGACTGCAAGCCTTGAGTGACTTTTGCGCAGTTTTTGGGCTGAGAAATTCTGGCTATCCCTTAGGGTTTGCGCAATTCTTGGACTGAAGCCTTGGCTATCAGCCATAATTGTGCAATTTTTGAGAGCAAACCCAGTGATGGGATGCTCTGCACAATTTCCAGAGGGATGGATGCTTGGTTTTTCTATGTATTTATGGAGAACAACAGGAAGCCTAGATGGATTGTCCAATTCTGGACAGGAAGGTTAGTTCCCCTCCAAATTTTTGCAATTTTCCAAGTGAGCAAATCAACTAGAGAATGACCAAGTTTTAGAATGTCAGCTTGCAGGTGGAAGGAAAAAAACCTTTCAAACACAAGCTAATGAACCACTGAAACTCAACTAGGGCATAGGTACTTGTCAGTGCAAGACATGCTACCAAGGATGGTTGGTAGGGAGACTCCAAAATGAGGCTAAGGTAAAATTTTGAAGGGTGGTTGTAGCTACAACAATTTCTTACGTTCTTTGAATGTGCCTTTGGATTCTCCATGACTGTTAGCCTCTCTCATAAAAAAATAATAAATCCAAAAATAAATAAATAAATTAAATATTCCAAGTTAGGAATTTGTGCCTAACTCTTGGGTTGTTCCTCTAAGATAGGAGTTAGTTTGGGTAACTCCTATATTGGTGTGTGTCTGGTGAGAAATTATCTCAACCAAAGGAGAAATTATCTCAACCAAAGGTGTCTAAGATAGCACACACTATCTTGAGACACTATCTCTCATCTATTTATTTGTAACACTATATTCAATTATTTTGGGAATGAAAATGAGAGAGAGAATACCTAAGGAAGCCATGAGGCTTCTGCCTTTTCTGCCTATATTTTTGTCTAGTTTCGTATCTATGTTTACTGCAATATGTTTCTAAGTTGTTTTAATATGTATCATGTGGTATCAGAGCACATGGTTTTTCACTTTGGGATTGAGAGACTGTGTATTGGCGCAGAGACAAACTGTGACAGCGTGTTGTGCAGAGGTAGATGCGGATGAATGGAGTTGGAGCTGGGTTATGTTAGAAATTAAATGGAAGTTTCTAAATCTTAATGTGACCCAACTAATTAAGTCATTCCATAATTAAAAGCATTAAAGCGTTGAATTGGTATATGATGGACGTACCAGATTTAAAGTTAAAAATATAAAGGATTGGGTCTTCTCTCTCCCCACAAGGGTTGTATTCTTCTCCATCAAGAAACACATAAGGAAGTGAGGGCAAGAGGAGAGAAACCGAATTCTGAAGACAGAAGACAGAAGATGGCAGCCATTACTTCTTCCGCTGTTAATCAAGGTATGTCATCTTAAACAAAGATCATATTAAGTTTGTCAGTGAAATATTTGGTATTGATAATCTTGGGCTGTTAATGGAAATTTTTTACATGTGGTATCAGAGCAAATCAATAACTAAATATTTCCTATGATTGCAATTGAGCTTTACTCATGATGTTAATTAAATCCATAAGCGCCCTTACCCGCTCAGCATCGTTTCAATTTTCAAGCTCAATTCTTGCCTTCAAAAACCGAGCCATGTAATTGCGCTGCCGGTGTCTAAACGCCATGCATTAATTTTTATTTATGTAAATTCGTTAGTCAAATGGCTGAGTGGGAAGCGGGGTTGCAAAAGTACGCTATTTTAATAATCTGGATAAGATATCATATTTAGATGCTAAGGGTTTCTAAAGATGCATGGATCGGCCTTGCTGCTCTCTGGAAAACGAAGTTGGCTTTGTTATTATTATCTTGCGCAATTTCCTGGAACGTTTTGCTGTGTAAATATTAAACTGCAGCTGTAGCATTTTGCCGTGGAACCTTTCCTTCAAATTAATCTGTGATATATGCGTAACCTGCCTGTAATACGCTCAAAAGCGTTATATAAGAACTCCGGACTTAACGATCTAACTCAAAACAGTTGATTGACTATCTAGCAGTGATTAGTTAAACTGATTGCTTGACTGTTGGCTGTTGCGGTTGTTAGAAACTGCTTTAAGAATTTTTCGCAAATGATGAAATGCTGAAAGGGCTTTATATAACCCTAGAGTCATTATTATAGCCATGCGCATTGCCCTGGACACTGCACGCCGGAGTTCCCAACCCATGCCAATGAGATTCGTTTTCCCATTGGGGAATTTCGTCTCAATTTCTTTCTCTATCCGGAATGGTAAAAATCAGGGTCCATTTGTTTTTAATCAAGCCGCCTCATATTGATGCTATCTTTTGAAACATGGCATGGACTGGATCTAGCCGCCTTTGATTATGAATCATGGATCTTTTAACATCGGATGGCGGTATGTCTTATCACAAGGAGCGGCCGGCCTTTTACACTAATGTATGAAGCCACCCTTTTATTGCAAGTGAAGCCGTGCTCTTCGAATTTTATGGTATTATGTGCTGGCCAATTTTAGTGATGGAGGCGTCCAACATTTTCACGCTGGTCAAGGTGAACTGATTCTCCTTAACCTTTTCGTTGGATATCTCGGCATTTACACCCACCTTGCGCACTTATGAAACCCTGAAGAAGAGATTTTAATTAAAGCAATTCAGCAATAAGGCCAAAAGGCTTCCTCAATATTGCCATGCTATGCATAAGTTGAAATCATTGCAGATATTGTGACCATCTCTGGCTCAAACATTTTAGCAAATGATTTGGTTAGCCTACTCTATGCTTCCACGTTTTCCATATGTAAACCCGGCTTCGTGATTTCTTGTTGCATTTATATGAAAAGCTTCAAAGCCTCCGTGTAACATTAAACCAAGCATTTCTCTTAGGCACTTTGTCAAACACATTGCATGCATCGTCTATGCTTCCGCTTTTGCAATACATGTTTAAAAGGATGTTTAGGACAGAAATGTTTAGGACAGAGATATCTGGTTTGAATTCCTTGTTACTATTCATATGGGCGTCTTCCCTTCAATCTAGATTGAAATTATTGACACATTTATTTTGATCATGAAGAATTAAATATTTGAAGAGTTTTGATGATGAAACGTTGATTTTACATGAAAGTGTATGCTTGCATCAAGTTTTGCAGTGTTTACAAATTAATGAAGGGAAAAATAATGTGACGCGTAGCAGGGACAAATGTTTGAAAGTGTGCATTCTTTAATTGTCTGTGCATGCATGGTTTCAATGCCAAAAAGAATTAATGGTAAGCATAAGTTTTTTTGAAATTTGGGCATAAAAGTAATTGCTCTATGACTGATTGTTTTGCATAAGGTATGTGTTATAAATTATTTATGCACATGAGATTTATGATTTTGCTAATCACCAAAGTGGTCAAAATCAGAGTGTTGTTTTGCTTTATGCACATGAGATTTATGATTTTGTTAATCACCAAAGTGGTCAAAATCAGAATAATCATTTAGTGCATAAGTGACATAATGATTATTGATAGAAATTGCCAGTTATAATAATACCAATTAAAAACTGGTGTCACTAATGATAGAACCTGAGAACTTACCCAAAGGAAAGTCTTGTTCTATAACTAGTTGACATGATGAGGTTTAATAGATATTTTGATTAAATAAATATTGATCATCCAAAGATGTCAGTTCTATTTAATTGAATATATTTATTACCTACTTATGTTTGGTATATTCATATGGGCGTCTTCCCTTCAATCTAGATTGAAATTATTGACACATTTATTTTGATCATGAAGAATTAAATATTTGAAGAGTTTTGATGATGAAACGTTGATTTTACACGAAAGTGTATGCTTGCATCAAGTTTTGCAGTGTTTACAAATTAATGAAGGGAAAAATAATGTGACGCGTAGCAGGGACAAATGTTTGAAAGTGTGCATTCTTTAATTGTTTGTGCATGCATGGTTTCAATGCCAAAAAGAATTAATGGTAAGCGTAAGTTTTTTTGAAATTTGGGCATAAAAGTAATTGCTCTATGACTGATTGCTTTGCATAAGGTATGTGTTATAAATTATTTATGCACATGAGATTTATGATTTTGCTAATCACCAAAGTGGTCAAAATCAGAATGTTGTTTTGCTTTATGCACATGAGATTTATGATTTTGTTAATCACCAAAGTGGTCAAAATCAGAATAATCATTTAGTGCATAAGTGACATAATGATTATTGATAGAAATTGCCAGTTATAATAATACCAATTAAAAACTGGCGTCACTAATGATAGAACCTGAGAACTTACCCAAAGGAAAGTCTTGTTCTATAACTAGTTGACATGATGAGGTTTAATAGATATTTTGATTAAATAAATATTGATCATCCAAAGATGTCAGTTCTATTTAATTGAATATATTTATTACCTACTTATGTTTGGTATTTAATTATGTTAAGTATAAGATAGTATCTACCCAAAGGAGTGCTATATTATACTATTATGCCTACATCTGGATCGCGTTAGTTATGAGCTAATAGTTATTTCATTTTGCAGGAGTTTCCATGAATGCACATGCTTCATCTGTTACATTGTTCACTGGTGTTAATTTTTCTGAATGGAGTGAACAAGTCAATTTCCATTTAGGTGCTCAGGATCTTGACTTGGCACTCCTTGAGGATAAACCTGCTGCTCTTACAAAATATAGTACCGAGGCAGAAAAATCATACCATAAAGCATGGGAACGCAGTAACAGATTGAGCCTTATGTTTATTAAGATGACTGTTGCTAACAACATCAAGTCAACAATTCCACAAACAGAAAGTGCTAAGGAATATATGCAGTCTGTGGAAGAGCGTTTTCGTTCAGCTGATAAGTCACTCGCTGGCACTCTTATGGCAGAACTCACGACCATGAAGTTTGATGGGTCGCGAACTATGCAAGAGCACATTATAGAGATGACTAATCTTGCAGCAAGGTTAAACTCCCTGGGACTTACAGTAGAGGATTCTTTTCTTGTCCAGTTTATCCTGAACTCGCTACCTTCAGAATATGGACCTTTTCAGATTAACTATAACACTATAAAGGATAAATGGAATGTTAATGAATTGGCCAGTAGAATTGTTCAGGAAGAAGGACGGTTGAAAAATCAAGTAAATCACTCAGTAAGTTTTGCGAGTAATAAAGCTGGTAAAGAAAAGAAAGGAAAATCAAGTCATTTCAAGAAGAAAAAGGCACCTGCTAAGAATGGGCAGGATAAGGAAAAGAAGGAACTAAAGGATATTCAATGTCATTTCTGTAAAAAGAAAGGACATTATCAAAGTGACTGTCCGAAAAGGAAAGCTTGGTTCGAAAAGAGAGGGATTTCGTATGATCCGAACCATAAATCCAAATGGGAAACGGAATGAAATCTTCAATTGAAGGCATTGGGACTTATTGTCTAATTATAGAAAGTGGATATGTATTAGACTTATACAGTACCCTTTATGTACCTTCATTATCTAGAAACCTTATTTCCGCAAGTAAATTGGATATTTCTGGTTTTAGATGTATGTTTGGATCTGGTTGTTTTGATTTATATAAGAATACTGATAATGTTGATTCTGGTATTCTAATTGATGGTTTATATAAATTGAAACTGAATGACACTTATGCGAATTCCTTGTTGAATGTAGCAAATAATGTTAATGATCTAGAATTATGTGTGGATTGTATGCCAGCTTCTTGAAATAATAGAAACTGGTAATGCAAGATTCATTGAGAATGGTGAAGTCAGTGGGAGTACTAGAAAAGAAATAGTAGAAGTAAAGCAAACAAGGGTAAATGTTACATTGCCTAGAATAGTTCCGCCATCTACTATTACTCCAAATGTTGTTCCAGCTGTTGTAGAACAGCATGATGATAATGAACAAGATATAAATGAAGAAGTACTTCCTGAAGGAAATGACTTACATAATACTGATATGCATGAACCACAACAAATAGCATTAAGAAGACCTCAGAGAAATCGTAGGTCAGCTATTTCTGATGATTATGTGGTTTATATGCAAGAATCAGATTATGATATTGGAATCAATAAGGATCCACAATTCATGCATTATGGTTGCAGAACTTTATTTCAGGACTTGCGGTTGTCGACACCATTAGCAAGCCGCTGAAAATTTATTGTGATAACTTTGCAGCAGTATTTTTCTCAAAGAACGACAAGTACTCTAAAGGTGCCAAGCACATAGATCTGAAGTATCTTGTTGTGAAAGATGAGGTTCAGAAACAAAGAGTGTCAATCATGCACATCAGGACAGAACTTATGATTACAGACCCTTTGACGAAAGGGTTACAACCAAGACAATTTAAGGAACATGTTCAAAGAATGGGTCTTGGTTGTATTAATGATAATTGATGTGTGACATTCTGAGCTCTTTTATGTGTTTCTGATATACAATTATGTGTCTCTTGTTTTAATGAAGTAGTACGTATTTTATGTAATTTTAAACAAGAAAGAGTCTTATAAAGATATTATGTTTAATCATTATGATATAAGACATTATGTGGACCATTATGCTGTTTTATATAAATTATGAGTATGAATTGATGGATTGCTGGTATTGTAGTATATGGAAGGGAATGCATTGAATTAATAGTGCACAACCGCCATAACTCTCAGCAATTTATCATAGTATGATGTTCAACGCTTAATATTATGAATAGTCGGGTCAAGTGGGAGAATGTTAGAAATTAAATGGAAGTTTCTAAATCTTAATGTGACCCAACTAATTAAGTCATTCCATAATTAAAAGCATTAAAGCATTAAAGGATTAAAGCATTAAAGCGTTGAATTGGTATATGATGGACGTACCAGATTTAAAGTTAAAAATATAAAGGATTGGGTCCTCTCTCTCCCCACAAGGGTTGTATTCTTCTCCATCAAGAAACACATAAGGAAGTGAGGGCAAGAGGAGAGAAACCGAATTCTGAAGACAGAAGACAGAAGACAGAAGACAGAAGATGGCAGCCATTACTTCTTCCGTTGTTAATCAAGGTATGTTATCTTAAACAAAGATCATATTAAGTTTGTCAGTGAAATATTTGGTATTGATAATCTTGGGCTGTTAATGGAAATTTTTTACAGGTTATTGAAGCAGTGATTGATAAAGTCGATTCTGCAACATTCAGCAAGAACCGGATCAGCGTTGAAGTAGTGGCCCGATTTCCAGAGGCTGAAAAGTACGATGACAGTCATCGATTCCAAGCTGCATTAGTTCTGGAGTGTACGCAGGAATAAACTGTGTGTCAACGATTCTTACCGGTGCGTGTCTCATAAGAAAACTGTAAGTGTTTTCCCTGCGTGGAATCGCTGATTGGTGTGAGTATGTTCAGTGATTATACATTCGACATTTGGCGCGTATCTGAAAATAACACTGGTTAAAAAAAAAAAATCTGTGACCAATTTTGTTATAAGCTGAGCAGAATCGTTGTGCAAAAAGAAATCGATGTGAATGTGATGGCCATCGATTTTTTTTCCTGTGATAATCGATTGAAGTTTGGGTTCTTTGCTGTGATAATCGATATGAATGTTAGAACATCGATTAATTGCCGTGATGGTTGATATGAATGTTGGGTGTTTGCTGTGATGGTCGATTGTTATAGCCATCGATTCTTAAATTCCAATGCAAGTATAAATTGTTGCGTATTTTTCATAATTCATTGCGTTTTCAGTCTTTATCTGAACCAGCGTTCTCCTAAAGGTATTTGCATTTGATCCAAATCGAGTCTGGCATTTGAACCAGCGTCCTCCAGCAATAAGAACCAGCGTTCAAACACCCCTTCAAACATTTTACATTCATTCCAGTGTGTTTGACAGTGTTTTAAAGGTGTTAAGAAGAGCGTTTTGAAATCTGCAAAATCGATTTTGAATAATCGATTATGAACCAGCGTTTTAAAGGCGTTAAGAACAACGTTTTGAAATCTGCAAGATCGATTTTGAACGGATGTGGTGATAACAGCCCCAGCGTTGAACGGATATGAACCAGCTTTCCAGCGTTGAATGGATGTGGCATCAGATTTGATTGATTCCAGCGTTCCAGCGTTGAACGATTTGAGCCAGCATTCTGCACTTTGAACCAGCGTACTATGAACCTTGAAAGCGTTGAACCAACGGATACCAGCATTTCTGTATACACCTTTCTTTTTATATATGGTTGATCGTTTGTGCAGATTTGAAATGAGATCCTTCATTGCACGGTAGTCACTGGTGCGTTTTAGTTAAAGATCATTGCTTACCACGTTCAATTAAAAGAATATAACTTGGAATTCGGTCAGAGCATGCGTATGCTAGTAGTCTTGCTCGGTTTGCTGCAAACCTTGGACCAGTTGTCTGGAAGATTGCAGCTCAGAAGATAAGGAGAGCGCTCTTGCCATTTCCGCACGGGGTGTAATCAAACCAGCGTTTGCAGTTTGCAGTCAGTCAGCCAGCGTTCCAACCAGTTTGTGTGCCAGCGTTTTAAGGTAATTTCTAGCATTCCAGTCAGCGTTAATGATTGGTGAAATTAAAAAGTGGAGTTGGTAATTGGAGTTTTTTTTAAATTGTAATTGTGATTTGCAATTAAAATCATATTTTATTTGGAGGAATAAGATGAATGCGAGAGGAATGACTATGGTTTTATGACCATAAGTGATTTTTTTTTTAAAAGGAGCTTCTGCATGTGTTGAAATTGCCCAATGAGTGGATTTACTTGACATGAAATTGGAGATGCATTTTTATATGCATGAAAGTGGTGAGATTGTGAGTTGAAAGGATGGTTTTTCGCTCTTTGTAATTGAAGAAATAAGGAGTGTTTCCATTTGTATTTGGAGCGATAAGGTGCATTACATTTTGTAAATTTGAAGAATATTTTGTGGAGATATAAGTGTCTTATTTTGTATTTGGAGTGATAAGGGAAAGTTGTTGTAATTCAAAGTATTGTTTTACTTTGAGAGGGATCGTGTCACTATCCATTCAGATTTTGAAGGCGAGTTGTTTCAAAGGGTTGTCAGCTTGGCATTATCATTGCTTCAGATGTACTCAGTGATTAATAAAGATATCATTTTTTTGGTGTTGATGTGTCCTAGATCCGCCCGAAATTGAATAAGGGGATCTAAGGTACACTATGTGTGTTTGATGGCGCATGTGTTTTATGGCTTCATGTTTTTGCTTTTTGATTTGTGTCTAGTTTTGACACATAAATGATCTCATTTAACACACATAAAGTTCAATGCAAGCAAGCACAACACTTGTAACAGAATAGCATCAAGGAAGGATAATTAAGCTCAACACATGCATTTGCGTCACTACAACAAATAATCAAAGTTTTCAACATCGGCATTCTACCTCAACAAACAAATTCACTCAAATACAATCAAGTTCATGAATCTGCAAACTCCAGCATTTCAAAGCAAAGTCTACATCACTACAATCAAGTTAATGAATATGTAAACTTCAATGTTTCAGCGCACAGTCTACATCAACATTATTGAACTTGTAATCAAACTCAAATTACATTGAATTGTCAAGGTGCATTCTCAGTTGAAACCAACACCCAAGTCTTGAATTGAGTCAAACTGAATTCATTGTAGTGAGTCATTAAATCATTAAGCGTTTTTTGGGTGCATTTTTGACAGTGTTAGAGACCCTTCCTTTAAGCAGAATCATGTGAATGCACGAATTTCAACTCTAAAGCAAACAAGCAACAAGTTCACATCTCCTGCAAGAGAGCATGAGTATTCATTCAAGAAATTTGCGTCAAAATAGTACAAAGTTCAGATCTTCAAGTGAGCCAGAGTGAAGTTCATTATAGCAACCATCAAAGCAACCAAACAAGTTCAACTCTAACACCAATCAAGCAAGTTGAGATCGACATCAAGCGAGCGTGGCTATTCATTCAAGTGAGCGTGAAGTCATTCATGCAAATATGATCATCATCAAGCGAGCGTGAATTCTAGATTTTAAGCAAGAAATTTCTACAACTCTAGCAAGTGTTCCCAATAAGTGCAATAAGCAACAAATCAAGTGAGCGTGCCATTCAAGTCCCATAACAAGCGAGCCTGTCAAGTGAAACAGTTCAAAGCATGACATCTACGACAAGAGAGCCTGATTTCAAGTGAGCAAGTTCAGATGGCGCAACATATTCAATGGTTACACATTCTTCACAGTTTGATCATCTCCAGTGATCAAGACATGGTGAACATCAACAAAGAAACTCTTGCTGATCTTTCACGACATCTACAACAAACACATGAAACCATTGAGTTTCTTCAACTAGAGTCGCAACTACAAAGAGATGAGCTGCAACAAAAGAGTGCTTATTCCAAGTAATTTAACCATACAGATGAAGATAAAGATGTTGATTCCAAATCACTCATCCAAACAACTTCAAGTGTCGAAGTTGTTCATGATCAAATTCAAATTTCTTCCAAACCCATCATCAAGCCCTGGGAAGGGATTCAAAATAACAAGAATCGATGAGGCTTAGGATATGTCACTGATGACACCAACTTACATATCCCAGATTATTCCAAGCCAATTATGTTCATCAATGCAGGATTTATTGCACAACACACCTCAGCAGGTTCTGAGAAAGTTGCAGACAAACAGAATTGCACGCAACCTGAAGTTAATGTCCAACCAAAATATTCTCATTGTCAAAGAACCGGTCATATGGAAGATCAGTGTTTTGATCTCCATCCTTGTCGCCATTGTGGCAAGCCCAATCATTCCTCAGAAAAATGTCGCAACCAAAAAAAATCATCCAGATTGAAGATACATTGTGAATGGATCGATCCTTGGGAATGGTCATCCACAGTCAAAAGATTGTCTCAGTTCTACAACTGACTACAATCACACATAGTGCAGCTAGCAGTGAACCGATGCTAGTACTCTCATGCAGTTGAACGAGGGAGTACAACAGTGAAACTCTCCTACACTTGAAGGGGGGAGTTCAAATATATTTTGGAGAAGATTGTCTCTCCTTTCAGCTTACAAAGGGGGGAAAATGTCAATGAAATTGACAAGTGGTTGTCAGACTGAAAGTCTCGATAACATCAGTGAAGCAGCCAGTGGGAATCTTCATCAGCCAGTGGGCATTTGTCATCAGCAGTGAGCATCAACAAATTCGCCAATGGGCGATCGATAGCCAAAGCAGCAGTGAGCAGCTTTCATCATAGCAAAAGCAACATTGAGTTGTTTTTCGACATCTTCATCCAATGGGCGATCATCGTCAGCAAATATGCCAGTGGGCGTTCATCAAATTGTGTCAGTGGACACCAGATGCTGTTTTCAAGCAAAGGGCACTTGGATCCTTTTGCGGCTTGGAACATGATGGAGTTGTCAAGCATCCTTCTGAGATGAATCAGTCATGCAGCTGACTCAGTCTCTTCGTATTGCAGTTTCTTCAGCATCCAGATTTGGCAGTTTTTCAGGCAATGTTTTTGAAGATCAACATGAGAACTTGGAAGATGGTTCCTCGTTCTTATTTTGGATTTATCATTGAAGGGGGGAAAAAAGCCAGGGAAGGGATTTCACCATCGGAAATGGCACTGGTGATGAGTCCATTTATGGTAACAAGTTCCCCAACGAGAATTTCGTGAAGAAGCACACCGGGCCGGGAATCGTGTTGATGGCAAACGCCGGGAAGAATGCCAATGGATTGCAGTTCTTTATCTGTACTACAAAGACAGAGTGGTTGGATGGGAAACAATGACCTTTTGCATCTAGAATAGTAGACATCAACCAATTTGATCTCTTTCTACTTTCAGGGATCATCACTATTTGCAAATTTTCACTAGGACCTTCATCTTCATGATTTGAATCCTCTTTCTCCCCAGTGTATTCTTCTTCAAATATTGGCAGTTATTCTTCATCATAGTTAATTAGGAGGTCCTTTGATTTCATGAATGCAATAATTTCATCAAATATCACATCTTAACTTACTTATATTCGGTGTTGTTCCTTTATGTATATCCTATATGCATTTGAGTTGTTACTATAGTCAACAAATATTGTAGGTTTTAACCCTGTACAGAAATTACCTACATTAGAATTCTAAAACATAGAAAATAAATAATGTGAGAGCATAACACATAAAACACATATAAACAAATATTTTCCCCTAGATCTCAAAACTAGGACTACCAGCTTGATTTTTCATTATGTTCCTTTCAATGTTACAATACATATTTATACATGTCGAAGCATCCAATACCATAGATCGAAAACCATCGTGTCTAAAACCATGTGCAAAAACCATGCACAAAACCATAGGTAGGTCCGCCCAACCTAATATAGAGTCCCAAAAAATTTTCATCAAGGCACTGCCCCAGACCTCGTAGAGGGGGGCTAATTGCCCCCCTCAAACCCCCCATATAGTCCCCCCTCGCCCCCCCTGTGAACCCCCCCTGCACAGTCTGCACAACGAAGGGGGGGTTCTGCCCCCCCTCGTAAACTACATGGGCTAGTCGTGCAAAGAATATAACAAAACCCAACATTCTCCCACTTGTTGTTTTCTTTCCATAGGGGGCCACAAGAGAGCTTAGTCATTTATCCAGCCCTAAAACGCCCATTGTTTCTCTACACCAAGAGAACTTCTCAGAGCTCACAAATTTTGTCAATGCATCTGCAGTATTCTTCAAAGTGTCCACCTTTACCAGCAACACCCTTTTGTATTCTATCATATCCCTCACAAAGCAATACTGAACATCAATGTTATTTGTTTTTGAATGATAAGCAGGGTTCTTTGCTAAGAAAATTGCACTTTGGCTATCACTGTCTATCCTTATAGCTCCCTGTATTAACCCCATACTTGAACACAATCTCTACAACCAAACTGCTTCCTTTCTTGCATGAGTGGCTGGCATGTATTCTGCCTCTGTAGTTGATAATGCCACTACAAATTGTTTCTTACTCATCCAGCTGACTGCGCCTCCAAATAGGTTAAACACATACCCACTTGTATATCTTCTCTAATCCAGATCTCCAGCCCAGTCTACATCAAAAAAGCCATAGATATTCAAAACTCTGTCCAATCCTAGTCTTCTTTGGTAGCACAAACCATAATCACTAGTGCCACACAAATACCTGAAAACCCACTTCACTGTTGTCTAGTGCTCCTTCCTTGGTTTTGACATAAACCTGCTCAATATTCCCACTGCATATGCAATGTATGGTCTATTACAGACCATTGCATACACTAAGCTATCAACTGCACTAGCATATGGAACATGGGACATGTCCTCTTCCTCTTCTTGTGTCTTGGGACATTGTTCAACATATAACTTTACACCTTCAAGAATAGGAATCTTCACTGGTTTACTATCTTGCATATGAAGCCTCTACAGTATTGTCTCGACATACTTCCTTTGGTTTAACCAGAGTTTCCTCTTTGCTTGATCTCTATTAATTTCCATGCCCAAAATATAGTTTGCAGCACCAAGATCTTTCATGTCAAATTTGGAGGACAATTGGGTCTTCAAATCCTAGATAATTTCTTTGTCATTTCCAACCAGCAACATATCATCCACGTACAAGACCAGATAAATAAAACGATCACTAATTAATTTAAAATACACATAGTGATCTGCTTTGGTCCCCGTATAAATGTATCAAATTTCTAATACCACATTCTTGGTGACCGTTTTAAACAATACAGAGACTTTTTTAACTTGCATACTAGTTCTTTCTTTCCCTTCACCACAAATCCTTTAGGTTGCTTCATGTAGATCTCTTCTTCTAGATCCCCGTGAAGAAATGTTGTCTTCACATCCATCTGATCTACCTCAAAATCAAAAGTAGCAACAACAAATAAAAGTAATCTAATAGAAGCTACCTTGGAAATAGGAGAAAAAATATCACCAAAAGCAATTCTCGGCACCTGGGAATAACCTTTTGCTACCAACTGAGCTTTGTATTTCTCCACGTTTCCTTCTGCATTTGTTTTCTTCTTGAACACCCATTTTCTTCCAATGGGTTTCCTTCCAGCCGGCAACTCCACCAAATCCCAAGCCTTATTTTTGTGCAAAGATGTCAGTTCATCAACCATGGCCTCTTTCCAGAGTTTTCTATCCTCTGAAGCTACTGCTTCCTTCACAGTTCTGGGATCATAATCAGTGATAGATAAAGCAAAATTTGAATAGAAAGTAGATGGACGATACCCTTCTAGCTACCTTCTTTCTCGAACTGATCTTCTCACACCCGGAGTTTGTGGCTCTTCATCCTCTTATTCCTCTTTTTCTGTAGAGTCTGATTCTTCCTCCTTAAGCTCAAACTCTATCTTCTTAGTTTCCTTTGATGGGAATCCATGTTTAATAACATCTTTCACCTCTTTGAACACTACATCTCGGCTGTACACAACCTTCCTTGTTACTGGGTTCCAAAGCTTATAACCCTTTAAACCATCCTTATACCTAATAAAGATGCACTTTTCAGATTTAATATCCAACTTGGTTCTTTTCTCCTTTGGAACATGTACATATGCATCACATCCAAATACCCTCAGATGTGAAAGAGAGGGTTTCTTACCAGTCCATACCTCTTGTGGAGTCTTATCCTCCAATGCTGATGAAGGTGATCTGTTGACCAGGTAACATGCTGTCTCCACCGCCTCTACCCAGAATTCCTGTCCTAACCCTAATGTATTGTTCATTCTTTCTACAACTCCATTTTGCTCAGGTGTATATGGAGTAGTCTTCTACCATCCTATACCACACTTCTTACAAAATTCTTCAAATTCCTTACTAAAAAACTCTCCACCGTTATCTCTCCTTAGCACTTTTATCTTCTTCTCTGTTTGGTTTTCCACCAGAGCCTTAAATTCTTTAAACCTATCAAAGACTTCATATTTCTTCTTAAGGAAATATATCCATGTATTCCTTGAGAAGTCATCCATAAATGATACATAGTACACAGACTTACCCAGTGATGGAACCTTTACAGGTCCAAACACATCATTGTGCACAAGTTCTCATATATGTCTCGCCCTCTTACCACCAGAGGGGAAACTCACCTGATTCTGCTTCCCATATACACAATTTTCACAGAAATCAAAATCCAGAGAGCTATTAATCATACCTTCTAACATACCTTTACCATGAAGTATTCGAAGGCCTTTCTGCTCCACTTCCAGGAACCACAAAACTGTTGCACCCATCAACAACAGTGTGACCTTGCAGCGTATACAGAGTTCCAATCCGAACTCCCCGCATAAATACCAATGCTCCCTAAACCATCTTGTAGATATCCTTATCAAACACTGTTTTTACACCTGCATCATCCAGCATGCTTACAGAAATCAGATTTCTGGCCAATGCAGGAATATGCAGAATACTCGAAAGTGTTATAAGCCTTCCACCTTGCAACTTCAACTTTACTTTTCCATGATCAACGATTCTAGCCTTCCTATCATCCCCTAAGAAGACATCACCACCATCATATTTCTCATACTTGCAAAATCACTCTCTATGGGGAGTAAAGTGAAAGGATGCATTTGAGTCAATCAACCATGCCTCATGATCTACATGTGTACTTGAAGAAGCCAAGTACACATCCCTGCCTTCATCTGAGGTGGTTTTTTCCTCTATAGAAGGAGAATCATCAGATCAGTTTCCTTTGTCAGGAGCTTTAGATTTACAGCCCCTTTTTTAGTGCCCTTCCTTTCCGCATTTCCAACACACCAGATTTACAAGTTTTCCTGGAGATTTAGATCTCCCTCTAGATTTAGATCTCACACTAGATGACTTATTTTTGTTTCTGTTCTAGGAACATCCTCATACAGACAAGGCATCACCATTCTGGCTCTCCATGTTTTTCCGTCTCATCTCCTCCATTAGCAAGGATGAGACTATTTCATCAAACTACAAGGCAGTTGCATTGCTACCTAGTACAATAACCAGACTATCCCATGAATCTGGTAGAGAACAAAACAAACTAATGCACTTATATTCACATGAAATTTTAATATCAACAGACAATAACTGTCTTACCACAGTATTAAATGCATTCAGATGCTCTGTCACCGAGTCTCCATCTTTCATCATTAGGTTATACAAATTTTTCTGTAGGAACAATTTGTTCACTAGAGACTTAGATTGGTACAAAGTCCATAACTTGTCCCACAAATCCTTAGCCATAGCTTCCCCTGATAGATTCAACAATACTGAATCTGAGACACATAATCGTATTGTGCTCTTTGCCTTCTGATCCAACTTCTTCCATTCTTCATCAGACACTCTTGTTGGTTTAGTACCCAGATCTACCACGATCCACTGATCTTTATCTACCAATAGATCCTCCATATTGAGTTTCCATAACTCAAAACTCTGACCATTAAATTTCTCGATCTCTATCTTTCCACTGCTTGCCATCTTCTTTCAGTGCTAGAAATGATCCCGCAGATCTCCCACTGAACAAGGTCTACCACAGGCCCAAGTGAAACCCCTCAGCAACAAAGGAATCCCCTTGAAGCCAAAACACCTCTGATACCAAATGTAGGTTTTAACCTCGTACAGAAATTACTTGCATACGAATTCTAAAACACGAAAAATAAACAATGCAAGAGCATAACACATAAAACACATATACACAGAGATTTTCCCTTGGATCCCAAAACGGGGACTACCAACTTATTTTTTCATTATGTTCCTTTCAATGTTACAATACATATTTATACATGCCGAAGCATCCAATACCATGGATTGAAAACTATTGCGTCCAAAACCATGTGCGAAAACCATGAAGAAAACCATAGGTAGGTCCGCCCAACCTAATATAGGGTCCCAAAAAATTTTACCTGGGGCACTGCTCCAAACCCCATAGAGGGGGTAACCGCCCCCCTCAAATCTCCTGTGACACCCCCACTGTGTAGTCGGCGCAACGAAGGGGGGGTGGGGGGGCTCCGCCCCCACATACCCTTCATGCTTGTAGGATCCAACTTCTTTCTTTTATCTTTCAGAATGTGAATATAGATAGGACAACCAAATATTCAGAGATGGTATACACTGGGTTTCTTCCTAGTGAATGCTTCCTCAAGGGCCATGTTGTCTAGATATATGTGAGGACTTCAATTTTGGACATCCACACCAATTTTTTTTGCTTTACCCCCACAAAAAGTTAGGCAAGTCTTGATCATGTAACATGGCTCTTACACTTTCCTCAATTCATCGATTCTTTCGTTCAACAACTCCATTTTGCTCGGGATTATATGGGACTATTGGCTCCCTCTTAATCCCAACCTCCTTACAGAAAGCTATGAGTTCATTTGATGTGTACTCTCTTCCATTTTCAGATCTTAATACCTTTATCCTCCTTTCTATGAGGTTCTCTACTTTAGCTTTAAACTCTTGAAATTTGTCGAATACGTTAACCTTGGACTTCAACAAATATATCCAAATTTACTTGAGTGGTCATCAATGAATGTTACATAATATAGATGATCTCCAAGAGCCTTTGTAGACATAGGACCACAGGCATCAGAATGAATGAGATCCAAGACTTCTTTTGATCTTGAAGCACTACTTCCAAATGGTCTCTTAACATTTTTACCTAATGCACATCCCTTGCATACTCCTTCATGATCCTCCTTGAGTTTAGGGATGCCATTCACCATTTAATTTAGTGAATATGTCCAAACATTCTATGCCAAAGTTCACATGAACTTACTTCAATGTGAACCAAATCTTGAGAGAGAGGAGTCAACAATTTGTAGAGTCTTCCTTCTCGAATCCCAATGATCTTTGTATTTTCGATGCTATAGCTTTTATCCCATACTACAACCTTTTCATCTATCTCCCTTATCTTCTAAACATGAAATAGAAAGTAAATTATTTTGCAAACCTGGAATGAATAGGATGTTGTTGAGATGAATATTTCCTCCATTATCTAGCTCTAGCGAGGTTGATCCAATTCCTCTTACAGGATAACACTTCTTGTCACCAATCTTAACAAAGTAGGAATATTTTCCTCTCGATAAGGTGTTTAGTTGCTTGTTCTCATCTATCATATGTATTGATGCCTCACTACAGATTACCCAAATATTCTCATCTTTAAATGTGCCAATAAGTGCTAAGAATAATCCTTTGTCCTATGTAGAAGCTATGGTCATACTATTTTTGATGGATAATAGGAGATTCCATAATGCCTTGATACCTTGCTTGAGATGGATTTCTACCATAGAAAATTGCTTCAAAGACCTCTTCAAGGATGTAGTGATATTCATCATGCCCTTGGCCAACCTTAGCTTTGATACCATGTTGAAAAATCTATAGGCCACAATTAGGATGGTTTCTCTTAAACATGATAACTCCTTCTGATCCATTTTTACTTTTTCTTACTTATTATCTTCTTCTCTTATTATTATGTTATTCTTATCATCAAATAGCTAAAAAAACAAGAAGATCAATAATACACAAGAATACAAGATATAGACTATAATCCAAGGCCAAAACCTCTCCACTTGAGAGGAAAACCCACAAATCTCTTCTCTTCTTATAGATTCTTCAAATGACAAATTCCAAGACCTCCAAACAAGGACCAATACCCTTCCAAGACCAAGTTTGGTGTTCTTGATTATGTGCTTCCTTTTTCCAAGTAAAACCCAATCAAATCTCTTCCATATGCACAACTTCGACCCTAAGCTACAAAATTTCCATCTCTACTGTAGGTCTGAAATTTTTGGCCCTTGCAACAATTGCTTCTTCCACATGTGTGAGAAAATCTAAGGCTTCCAAGACTTCCTTTGACCTTAGCTTGAGTTTTTCCTTCTTCTAGAGCTTGTAGATGACCTAATACACCTTCCTTCAACCTTCTTTCTACAATTTCCTCAACTTAAAACTTGCAGTAGAAAATCCCTAACCTTCCTCCTTCACACACGTGAGAGAGAGAGAAATAACCCAAACACTTGTCTTTCATCCTTCTTTCTTCTTTGCTGGTCTTTTTCTGCACCTTCTTTTCTTGAATGATGAGAAGATGAGTGAGTGTCCATAGGAGGTTGATTTCCCTCCTATATATAGGCTTCCAAGGAGGATGACATGCCCTAATTGAGGCTCACTTCTTAATTTCCAGGATGACTTGGCCTTGGAGGGTATTTTGACACTTTTAATTATAAAAACAATTCTTTTTACATGTTACAATGTGCCCGATGGGGTCTTCTTCATATGACAATGACTCTTTTGACTTCTTGACCCTAGGAAAAACCCTAGAAACACTCAATGGGTGCTTTACCTCTAATAAAATGACCTTGATCATGTTAAAAAAATAAAAATATTTTTTTTCCTTTCATTTTACAATATAAAATAATCAAAAGTACATTTCATATTTATGAAGACTGAACCTAGTTACACATTTAATCAAATATATGGTTGGTTGGTACGTAGAATTCCCTAACTTGGTTGGCATTTTTATATGTTAAATAGAGCTATTCTTCTATTGTAATTCATGTATATTTGTAGAAATTACATTGGTGATATTATGGCTAAGTTTGCATGGTTTATATGTTGGTTATTTTCTGGATACATGTTGGTTATGTGATGTATATTACTTATGGCTCTTGACATGTTTTGATGAATGTATGACTGGATGAAAAATGCATAGACTAACTTGTGTTATTGTAGCTATGTGGAGAGGGAATAGGGCCTTCTTGGTGATTCTTAGATAAATATCAAAGCATTGGGATCAGATATGCATTCATGACTTGTAGCTTACATGTTTGTCATGTGTTTGACGAAATGCCTAGTTTGTTCTAGTCAGTCTAGGTTAAGTTAATGACTCAAGTTTGAATGTTTAGCTTTTTTGTCATGCCATTTATTATTCTGAGAAGATTCGGGAAGTTCTGGGCAATGGTCTAGAGGTTGACCTATAATTTTGGCTAAGATCTCGAGACTACACCCTCTAAACTAGACAATTTGGGTCACAACCGCACTTAGGAAGTGTTATGCATGCAGTTGGAAACCTTCAACCATACCCAGGCCTTGTCATGCATGCAGTTAGGGGTCCAAGTTAGTGAAAAGGAGCCCCAACTTAGGGCTTCATCACCTGGGGTGGTTCTTTTGCCCTTGAGTGTCCTGTGGCCTTGAGGGTTGTTGTGAGTTGTTAGTTTGTGGTTAGTTTGTAGGCCCCACTTCCTTAATTGGAGTCAGGAGGTCAGGTCATGTCATAGTAACTCTTCATCCAATGTTTACCCTGGCACGCCAGTGAAATTGGGTAAATGTGGGAGGGGTGGTTACAAATCATGGCATTGTTGTCATTTATGGAAAATGAGCAACAACAAGGAACATTAGAAGAGCGACAAGAAGAGCAAAAAAGGAGAAAAAAATACCTTCATGGCTTAGTAGAACATTGATTTTTGCATGTGTTGTGTATAAGGCTGCTTTGGAGATTGGTTTGTTGGAGAAAATTGTTGTGATGCAAGGAAAGACTCCATAACAATAAAGGAAAGACTTCATGACATCAAAGGCAAGGCTACTGAGACAATGACATGAAGATGTTGTGATGCAAGTTCAAGGCAAAGGCAAAGATGTTGCGAAGATTATTGTAATTCATTAATGGCAAATGTTGTTATTGATCATGAGGAATCACTGCTCAATTATATAGTCCTATGTTATTACTATAATGTTACATGATGTTGATGAATTTAATCATTACATGTGGATGAAAATAATATTGGATGTCACATTTATTTTGTTTTCTAATATTCAAAATGTGAAAGTTTGGAAATGAATGACTGGACGACAAAGAGTAAAGCCTGTTCACTTCATATTCTTATGGGATACAAACAACCAACAAAAACTAACTTTATAAAAGATGTGATTTTTGAAGGCAATGGTGGTTAGAGAGTTGGAGAATGTGTGAGAGCTGATTGAGGTGTTATGCATTAGTTACCTGGCACATATGAAGTTTATGTGAAGCAGATTTGAAGGGAAGAAGAGGCAGAAATGAAGATAAAGGTATGTAGAATTTATGACTAGGTAAACCAACACATTGTTGTTTCTTGTTTGCATCAGGGGATTGTAGTCTCCTTTCAAGTAGTGGCTTGATAAATATTAGGTTGGAACTTGTTGAGGTAGGAGCCTCCTGTGGGTTGTAGCCTACAAAAAATGTATGGGAGTTGGAGCTTCCTTGCATGTTGCAGCTTGCAGAAAATTGAGGTAGCAACCTCCTGTAGGTTGGAGCCTACATAAAATTAGATGTAATAAGGGAGTAGGAGATTTCCTTTGCATCACAACAATAAAAGAATCATGGTTTTATCCCTTTATTGGTTTCCACTTACACCTGATATCAATATGTGTTGTTATTATGTGTTGATGTGATGTTTTGCTTTACTTATTACTTGTTTTTCACATATTGAATATGTTGGTCATTATTTATTAAGCTACTCATTTAATGTTTCATCTAATGAGTTTTAAAGAAAATAAATTAATTTCCATGAATGTACTAAACTGATTCACCTGCCCCCCTCTCTCAGTTTAGTCAAGTTTTCATCAATTGGTATCAGAGCGAGGTTCCTTCGGTGTAATCCTAATAGCTTGAAGGAGATCTGGTTGAGTCATGGACTATTAAAGTGTACCTATTCTTAGTGCATCAAACTTTCATGAATGGAGAGATAAGGTTAAAACATATCTAATAGCTTATGGACCTGGTGTATGGAAGCTTGTATGTGATGGCTACTGCAAAGACTGTCCCTCTATGCAAGAACAACAGTGGACTGCTAAGGCAAGAAGTGTTATGTATAAAAATATTCATAATAAGGATCTTGATACAATAATAGACTTAAATTCTGAAAAAGAAATCTATGATAGATTGAAACTCATGCATGAAGGATACACTAGTAGCTACAATGCCAAAAAGAGAAGAGACAGAGGAAGAATAAAAATCCCTGTCAAAAGGAAAGTGTTCAATCAAATGAGGTCTATGCTAGTGTGAATGGATCTTATTTCCATGAAGAAAAGGAAGCTGAAGAACAAACCAAGCTTGACGTATCCTTGACCGAAACAAAAATATTGAAGAATGAAAACAAATATCTGAAGAAACTGGTGCAAATATGTGATGAGAGAGAGCATAAGTACAAGGAGGAAATTGTCAGTTTGAAGACACAAATTGAAGAAGGAAGGAGAATAGAAGAGGTGATGAGTAGTAAATTCAAGGAGAGAGACCTATAGTGTGAAAAATTAGAAGATGAGATTGATCCAACTAGAAGTGAGTTAGATGAAAAGAATATATTATGTAAACAAATCCAAGAGGAGGTTATTTACATGGGAAATTTAGGAAAGGAAGTCATGTAGAAAATCCTGTAGATTCACAAGCTCATGCAATGTACTAAAGCATAAGACAAGAATCTACTTCTACTTTCAACCAGCGGAAGCCAATAGATCGATGAAAACAATACGAGCAAGAAGAACTTTATAAATCAATGGCACATAACACAAAATGTATCTGGGGAAATCCACTTCTCAAAACCCCGCTATTTGTATTGCATATATCAGAAATATGAGTGAATATACAAAGCGTTTTCTCACTATAATAATTCCACACAAGTATGCTCAACTCTCTCAGCTCACAAGCTAGCTCTTGGCCAACACTTAGCCAATTCTACAACTTTCCAAGTCCCTAATCTCTTACATAATTTCTAGGATGAATAACACATATTTAAAGGGAATTCACGTTTCTAAAACTGTGCAATCCAATCATAGGATCAATCTTTGATGCATGCATGGTATTTACACTCTAGTAAATAATACAACCGATAGTACACTGTCTTGCACTCTAGTCTCAACTGGGTCTTTCTCAGAATCAATATGCATGAGTTTCTGATGAGGAAATCTTCAGTTAACTAGAGTGACACTTGTGGATGCACTAGTGCACCAATTGACTGTTAACTCTCTATTAGTTCCACAAATAGTTTGGAACTAATTTAACTGAACTTAACTTAGTAAACTGAGTGATCTAATTTCCAATTCAATTTAAACCCATACTAGCCCCCTAAAAATTAGGGAGAACATATACATGACTACAGAAAGTCTTCCAACCTGAAATTACTAATCTAATTAAGTTAATTAAACTTAATTAACTATTTACAAGTTTCTATGAGAATAGAATTTGATTTTAATTCTCAGTTTAATTCAAGGACAAATTAAACTGGAATTTCTTGTTGCCATTTCTCAACAAGTCATAGATGATAATGAAACATCCCGGAAAATACCTGTAGGAGAAGAGACAAGAAACATGATCAATAAAGAATAAAACAAAGCAAGCAACAACATCATGGACTAAAGGGTAAACTGAAGGAAGGGCCCTTTGCAAGAAGGTCATTTGCTCTCAGAGATGAATTGAGCAAATCTGGAAGGGGATTCTTTGCTCCTTCAAAAGATATTAAGTGTTTTTCTTTCCATGAACTTGGACATGTTGCAGCACAATGTAAGACAAAACAAATCAAGTTTAATCAGAAAAATATGCAGCAAATAGGAAGGCTCCATCAAGAAAACAAGCACAAAAGATAATCATCTACCAGGTACAAAAATCCGTTCTATTGTTATCGTTATATGTGTAATCGATTTAGACATAAATCTATTGAATGTAAAATGTATGTAAGGAAGAATATGAGCACAAGAAGACACATACCATTCCTTCTATCTCTTAGGCACACTGTATTTTATGCATGTGATAATCTTGGTCACAAAGTAAAGGATTGCAAGAAACGCTATACTCTAAACAAAAGTTCCAAGCAACTACAAGCAAACTAAACAACGAAGGAAATGTAGATAACAAAAGGAAACCTAATAAAGAGTGGAAAAGGAAGAAAAAGGAGTAGGTCATGATTTCAATGGAATAATAAAATCATCCTCATCTCAGGGGGAGATTCTCATGGAAGCAATGAGGAACTTGGTCCATCTTAGAGTAGCACCATTTTAGGGGGAGAGCAGACCCAAGAATGCATTGAAAAAAATTATATGAGGAAACTAAATCTAAATAGGCATGTTGTTGAAGAACTTGATGACTTGAGAATGGAAACATTGGATGTATCAATCCTAATTTCATATATTAGCAATGAAAAAAATTGAAATGACAAAAGAAAAGGAACATACAAGTGGATGTTAGAAGTGTTGGATTGAAAGAAAGTCAAGGGAATTTGCAGAGCCTTGGAAGAAATGCAACATCTAACCCCAACTTCAATCCTAATAATGGACCAAGCAACAAATAAATTGATTTTTAATGTGTATAAAACACCTTGTATGCTTGCACTAATTGCTAATAGTTCACAGGATATGGAAACTATAACAAACATTAATATTTTAAGGTGAGATTATGTAGATGTGGTGGTTGTTTCAAAATAGTGAAAATTATTGTAGATAACCTTATTGAAGATATTTCATCATCAACATATGACTTGATTGTCCTGCTAGATAGCATACAAACAATGAGCACAATGTAGCAGGTTTCATGCCTCCTAAAAGTGCGCAATCTACAAGGTTGGATAGACAAATAGTAAAGGCAACCACCATATTCAAAATCAACAAGACAAATTGGCTCCAATTTAAATTCAAATTTGTTAGAAATTGGACAAAATAATCTTCCAATCATAGACGCAAATAATTCTTCAATATTTCATAGCACAAGTCAAATATTTTAAAAAATTGAGAGAGGTGGTGCTTTTCCATTTATTTGGAGAGAATTGCAATAGGTTGAGAGTGGAATGGCAGTCATGTTCATTAAAGTTCACCATGTACAAAGCATAGAATATAATGGTGGAATGGAAAAATAATGAGCCCTTAAAAGAGGCATGATTGATTTTGCATTCAACCCCTTCAAAGGCCATTTAAGTGCTTAAAAATAGTGTACGAAAATACCTCTTTCTAGAGCTCTATGTATCTCCTAAGGATGCTCCTAAGGATGATGACAAAATGGTATAAATCTACAAATTATTCTTGTCAACTCAGCAGATAATGACATTGAAGGACCTCACTAATAAGAACAACTGCAATAGGAGTTTCACCTATTCCATACCCCAAAAGCTTCCTCCCATGGATTTCTTAGATAATAATTAAAGAAAAAAAAAAGGAAAAAAAGAGAAGAGAGGGAGGAGAGAAAAGAGAAAGGATGTGGAAATGGTGATGGATTGTCTCGCCATTCCTTTTGGTACCTTAGAACATAGATCTTGTATTGGACTATCAAGAATTAAAGTGAACACTACACCATCTCAATCTCAAGCTCAAACCATGGTTTCTCTTGCAGTTGTGGCACAATTATGGTTGTTTTGCCATTCATGGAAATATTATGAGAAACAAGATTGACATTTCTGATTTATGTTCAGATATGCATTAAAATAGTCCGGTGTATTATTGTTATTCTTTTGTTGTTTTTGAAGTCATGAATAAATGTGCCAACGTATGTTACACAAGCTTGAGATAGTCAGACCATTGAACTCAATGAATGCAGAACAATTGCATAGCCAGTGTGTTATTCCCCAACAAGATGCTTGACGTTATTCCCAACGGGTGGTGTTTTTTTAATTCAATTATATGTTTACATAATATAACTCTCCAGACATTGGTTGCAATAGTATGGACAACGGGATGGAAACATTATTACATTAACGTTACAAGAATTTTGATGGCATTGATTAATTGGGGCAGTGTTGGGCAACATTATATTCATTGGAAAGCATTGATAATATTCCATTCATTAATAACATGGGGAGAGTTATATTTTTGTTGGCAGCCTGAACATATTGAAAACCAAGATATTGGGAGTGATAATGCATTGGTGGCAGTGTTAATTCAATGGTAGAGTTAATATTATATTTAGGCAATATTTATTAGATTGCAACATGCATTAGCGATTTTAGGGTTTCATTCCCTAATTTATCCCATGACAGGACATATTATAGACTTACAGTAATCAATTGCTACATCTTACAATGCGTATAATGATGACAATGCGTTTAACTGGTGTTCTTTCAGTATGTACCACAATGTGTTTGCGCCTTGCATATATGGCTGTGAATGGAGCCTTGAATAATTAATTCTATGTGATGCTCTACAAAGTGTAGTTAAGGCATTGGTGACAACATCAACATTATATTTAATTTTATATTATTGTAGCGACATCATTGATATGTTATGTCAATATTATTTTTGAGTTGATACGTTATAAAATATATTTGATGCGCTAATATTGGAACAATGTATATTGGAGCATTTATGTTATATGGAATATTTCATATCCATCACACTGCATACAATAGAATTATTCTTGGTATCAAAGCATTATTGTTTATTTCGATATGGATAATATGGAGCGATATATATGCTATTAGAGGCCCCTGATCCTTCTTTCTTTCAGTTGGTCTTTAAACACATCAATTTTGGCACATCTACTAATATCCAAATAGTCTCAATGGTGGTTCCCTTTTAGTGCATTATATTAATTCCTTTATTTGACCCTTGATTCATATCCTAGTTTGTTTAACATTGCTAGATTTATTTTAGGATTATTTCACCTGTTTGCTGCTTGTAGAAGGAAGGGAAGTCTACCGATTGTGCATAGCCATGAGAAGGTTATTTTCTACCATATACGTAAACTAACCTGGTAGTTTTCTATGTTGTACATTGGTATAGTGTTTTGAAAGGAGGCTAAACAACTTACGTATGCCCGTTTCACTTCTGTATGCCCCAACTAAGAACACACATCAAGTGGCAGAAACAATAACCTATCCTGGCACATTTTTCACCACCCCGTACTGACCTATACCTAGATAAACCTATAGGAATCATCATGGCTAATAGTTGACAATAACTCCATCAAGAAATTGAACGATAAGATCATGCACCACCTTTCATTAGTGAATTTACCCTATATCAAGGCATGGTACCACTATTCTTGCTTGCTGGTATATGGAGCAACAATAATCCAACATTAATATAATTGAAAATATATTGTGTTAATTCACAACATCAATACATTGCATGGAGCAGCCTTATGTTATGTTTTAACGTTGGAGTAGTTTTATTGTGTCAATACATTACATGTAATACTAAAGTTCATGTATTAAAGTTGAAGTTGTCTTAATGTCTTAAGATTGGAGAAACCTTATACATGGAGCAACATTATTATTTGGAGCATGTTTATAATACATGGAGCATTGTTTATCATGTTGGACCAATGTTATTATATTATTGGAGAGCGTTCTATATGCAATATTCCTTATATGATTTTCCTGAGAGAGCTCTCATTATATATTTGCATTGATCAATAATATATTTGGTGATCATTGTTAAGAGGCAACATTGGTTTATGTGGTTGAATAATATTTATCGATTGATATATTATAATACGTCGCAACATGTAACAAGGTGATGCTAAGGTGGCAGGCTATAGGCTATTGCACTCTCATAAGACACAACAAAATTTGTTAAAGAATTTTGAGTTATCTTCTTGATACAAGAAATATGAGATAACCAAAGCCCTAAACATTTTTTTATTCCCTCTCTTATTTCCTTACACGTTTTGATGCCATATCGATATTGATGCCACACCAATACTAAAATACATACATTACATGTATGTCCATCTATTTATTTGTGTAATCTTGTGTTGTGTAGCGCATGTAAGATGGACTCAAAAGTTTGGGAAGCATAGAGAGAAACCTTCCATGCCCCCTCGTAGATTCTAACGTGAAATGATCATCAATTGACTATTGCCACCTTTCTAGACCTATCCTTGGGAAACATGATCATCAGCTGCTTATTGAAATGTTTCATTCCGGATAACTCCCATTGTTGATTTGAGCCTTGTTGTAACTGAAAAGGCAGAAATAATTGAAATAGAACTCCCCACGACATTGATGTATGGCACTATATGATGGAATTATATATTATGGTAGCTATAAAAGATGGGGATGTTATATTATTATCGCAAGGGTGAGAGAATTTGAAAAATTCTATGTGCTTTAAATTTCAGCATTAAATTTGTTGCAGAGAGAGTCAAAAGTGTTTGTCGACCTCTGTGCGTAAGCAACTATGACCTACTCAAAATTTGAGTGCATACATTACTAGCGTTGAACAACGTTGGAAAACATAGGGACCTTATTATTTGAATGTTGGTTATATATATATATATATATATATATATATATATATACTTTTCAACGATATATGGTCTAATGCTCCAACAATCCATGGACAAGGATATGTTCAACATTGGAGAATGCTCCAACGATATATCATTTTTCAAATTACATATATTTCTTTTCCAAATCACGGTTCAACAAACTATAGTTAGTTTCAATGTGATTCTTCCATGTGCAAAGACACCGGAGAGCACTCAAATGTGTGGACAACAATTGTTATTTAGATAGTCTTTGGTAACAACATTCGAGTGTTATATAACAAAATATTTGGTAACAAATTTCAAATGTTTATAATCATGGATAATGAATATCATGGAAAGCCACATATATATATCAACGTTATATATGTGCCTTTGTAGTAGCATTCAATGTTTATGTGTGCAGAGATATCCTTTATAGCTACATTCATTGTTATATATGTGCTTTTGGGGCAATGCTTAATGCTTCCCACCTAATAAATATCCCTTTACAATGAATTAGAATTAGCACTGATCGAATATATTTTCAAGGTCATGGCTCCTCTTATTGGTGTGACCCTTAAGCAAGTGATTGGTAATTATATTCAAATGGAAGTTGGTATTATGCCAAATATTTTGCAATACGTGTTCCAATATTCCTTGAACTTTTCTTTTAATATGCATAACCTCTTCAAGAATTTGATTCAAGGAGTCGAAATATTATATTTGTTGTATGTTTTGATTGAGAAGATTCTTCCATTTGCTTAGTATTTGATATATTTCTTCCTTGAGATCTAGGATGAATCAACTAGTGAAAATATCATGAGATTTCGAGTGTTATTTGGAGTGAGAAGTTTTTTCATGACCATGAAAGAGTGTCAAATTCTAGAAAGATGCGTTCATACATGCCGACCCTAAAATGAGTCCATATATATGGTGGTCTATGCATTGCAATACATGCCTCATAGATTTAATGTCCCATAGATTTAATGGTCTATGTGTTCGTATCCTCTCACAACAATGTGCAATATATTTATTATTTGGAGTTTATTGTTTATATACATAAAATTGCAATACTTTACAAATTGTTCTCACAATAATGTTCTACAACACTCTTGCAATGATAATACATATTGAAGCATATTTGGAGCACTATTTATATGTCACGTGGAGCAATATTTATTTTAGAGCAGTGCTCAATCTAAAGTAGTCCTAATTGGTCATTTGGAGCGACGTTCATTCAATGAGTGTGTCAATATTATTTGTGTAGGACAAAATATTGTAGATTATAGAGCATTAATGCATTGGTGGCATCTCATGGTGATTGGAGGGCTACATGACATATTTAAACCCCTTGTCATTGATGTCAAAGGGGGAGGTAAGTAGAGGAGAGGAGAAGTGTTTTACCATCAATTCCAAAGGGGGAGATTGATAGTGTTGTTGTCATTGATGGAAAAGGAGCAACAATAGGGAACACTAGAAGAGAAGAAAGAAGAGCAACAAAGGAGAAACAAATACCTTGATGGCTTGGCAGAACAATGATGTTTGTATGTGTTGTGTATAAGGTTGATTTGAAGACTGGTTTGTTGGAGAAAATTGTTGTGATTCAAGGAAAAACTCCATAACAAAAAAGGAAAGACTCCATGACATCAAAGGAAAGGATGTTGAGACAATGACATGAAGATGTTGTGATGCAAGTTCAAGGCAAAGGCAAAGATGTTGCAGAGATTATTATGATGCATTAATGGAAAATTTTGTTATTGATAATGAGGAATAACTGCTCAATTATATAGTCATATGTTATAACTATAATGTTACATGATGTTGACATTATGTCGATGAATTTAATTATTACACGTGGATGAAAATAATATTGGATGTTGCACTTATTTTTGTTTTCTAATATTCAAAATATGAAAGTTTGGAAACAAATGAGTGGAAGGCAAAGAGTCAAGCCTGTTCACTTCACATTCTTGTGGGAAACAAACAACCAACAAAATAACTTTATAAAAGATGTGATTTTGGAAGGAAATGGTGGTTAGAGAGTTGGAGAATGTGTGAGAGATGATTGAGGTGTTATGCATTAGTTACCTAGCACATATGAAGTTTATGTGAAGTAGATTTGAAGGGAAGAAGAGGCCGAAATGAAGATGGGGATATGTAGAATTTATGACTAGGTAAACCAACACATTGTCGTTTCTTGTTTGCATTAGGGGATTGTAGTCTCCTTTCAAGTAGTGGCTTCATAAATATCAGGTTAGAGCTTGTTGATGTAGGAGCCTCCTGTGGGTTGTATCCTACATAAAACATATGGGAGTTGGAACTTCCTTGCATGTTTCAGCTTGCATAAAATTGAGGTAGCAACCTCCTGTAGGTTGGAGCCTTTAAAAAAGAATATGTAATAAGGGAGTAGGATATTTCCTTTGCATCAAAACAATAACAAAATCATGGTTTTCTCCCTTTATGTGTTTCCACTTATATCTGGTGTCAATATATGTTGTTATTATGTGTTGATGTGATGTTTTTCTTTGCTTATTACTTATTATTCACATATTCAATTTTCTAGTCATTATTTGAGTTTTAAAGAAAATAAATTAATGTCCATGAATGTACTAAATTGATTCCCCCCCCCCGCCCTTAGTTTAGTCAAGTTTTCATCAACAAATTGGTATCAGAGCTCTAAGGTTAAAACACTTGGAATGGATGGGAGGAATGTGTTTGTCATGCATGCATGTCAATTGTATATGTGTTCGTTATGCATGAAATGTGATAGTCATTGTCGTAGTTGTGTCATCAACTAGAGGTTGATGATGTTGATGTTGAGATGATTGGTGTGCTGATTAAATTCTATATATACATATGTTATGCTAAAGCTAGCCAACTCTTGCACCAAGGCAAGTGGCTCACCAGGGACCAAGTTCAGTGGAAATTTCCCCATCTCATGGAGGCACTCAACGCAATGGGGAGCATTACTTCCTAAAGGGTAAGGATTGATGTAGGTCGATATTGTTGGCCACCTGCCATTTCCACTTGGACCCTAAATAATGTTTCTTTCAGTTTCCTTAATTGTAGCACAATTTACAAATTTCGACAATTTTATGGGTCTTGAACTTCTAGGGACATTTTGAGGCCCTAAAACGACGGTTTTTTAGAAAACAGGAAAACTAATAAAAAAACAATAGGGTTTTCATTTGGAAGTTGTAGTTCTCAGATAGATATTTTTAACGAGGTATTGTACACATCAAACAAAGATCGTATGCCAAAGTTATGACCTCAGGAAGTTAAAATTTTGACGCTTCATCCCCTAGGGTTAGGTTTTCGGATGTTTGGGGGTTCCCCTTGTTTCTAGATAATAAAAAGGCCCGTGAGAGTCATTGTAACACAGTCACATATCTTCATAGAGATAAGATATCATCGCCCGAACTAGTTTATTTCCATTTTGCATGTAAACAATTTTCAATATTTTGTTATTAATGAATTGAAGTTCGGTTTTCACTGTAGCTTTGTGTTTCTATTTAAATCTGTATTTCATTTCGTTCATGCATAATTCAGGATCATAACATAACTCTAGGGCATATATCAACAAGTTATTAAATGCAAAAAATGTTAGATTTTACTTTAATTTGACCGTAATTTACCATAAAGAAAAAATAAAAACTAGCTTAGGGTTTTAAAAGAATACCACAAGTTCCTTTTACATATAGGACAATTAGAGTCTAGGATAGAAAATTTTCTAGGGTTTCTCTTGAAGCATTTCAAAATACAAATAAAAATATGGAAAATAAAATAACTTAACTAAGTGTTTGCAATTTAGGTTCTCAATTTTTCAGATAATTAAGTGAAATAAAAACCTATCTATATTCCTCAAATACTTAGAGGAAGGGTTTCACTCAACATGGGACAATGAAGCAAATACCAAATAAACTATTTTAACACAAAAATTTACATACCATGGAGCATAAAACCATGTTCAATCAAATAAAATAACTTACTTCACCATGCAACATCCAATATCCACCCAAGAAAGTCACTAAGCAAGGCCTCCATTGCATACTAGATAGAAAGATCACTAATGAAGAGTTGTAATAATCCAAGTGTGACAATCACCCAAGAAGAAATCGACTCCCATTATTTATATGTTGGTAACCAAGCTAAATTTCCTCAAATCAGACTTAAGCCCCTAAAAATAATTAAATCCGTCATATAGGGTGGATAGGTCACAAGTTGACCCCCAAAGATAGTCAAATCAATGAAAAAATCAAAATAAGCCTCAAATAACCCACACATTTGATTTTATTGTCCTTCAAGGGTGATTTCATCATGGAAAAGGTGTGTCCCTCCATGTTAAAGTGCAATGAGTAGATCAATCCCATAAGTCATACTTCTCCACCTTAATGAGGTATTACATCACCAAAGCAACCCTCATAAGCCCATGTCATACTCCAAAAGGCTCGCACCATGATCAAGTGAGGTACTAGGATGACATCATCAAGATAGGGCATGGTGCCATCAAGGTAGATGGTGCATCTAACCCTCCAAAAGGGTTTCAATTTATCGACACCATCAATCATCATCAAGAGAAGTTCAATGTCCATGAAGAAGTTGCAAGGCCAATTTGGGGAAATCTAGTCATCCTACGACATGCCATCTCTCCTAGTTAACATTATAGCATCAAAGATCATCATGCATGGTCTTGGGGATGGAGGAGGGTCACATCATTAGTGATAAGTCCTCATCAAAGCCAACACTCCTTAAAGGGGCTCCAACATCTATCATCAAGTGTCTTGGATTACTAGAGAATATGATTGGAAAATCTCTTTAAAGTGCTGGATGAGCATCATATCATCCCTCAAGAGATATTGATTGATATTATAAAAATAACTTAACAAATACTCAAGGAATCAAGTGAGGTAAAAATCATGGGAGCAAGAGCTATAAAAGCATCAAGATAGACCATATTCAATGTTAAATTCATCAAATTACCTCACACAAGTATCATCTTCAAATGTCCTACTAGCTTATGATTGTGCAAAAGTTACCCCACTTAGATATAGAAGGGTTATCACATGACCTTATTAGGTGCTTCCAACCCTAAGGGGAAGAATAGTTCTTAGTATGACTCTTTCAAAAGATAGGTGTAAGTGATAGGTCTTGTTTCTTGGGGTTTACTTCCTGAAAGGGATCATAGCCTTATACTAGGTTATGCAAACCATTGTCCATGGGTGTTTTTGCAGAGGGATCACTTAGTTGTGTGACTTATCTCCCCTTGTCTTTTTTTTTCCAAGACCCGAAATTTGACCTTTTCTTTCTTTCCTTGATATGGCTTGTTCAGTAATCTTTATTGATACATCAAGCAATAATGATGATATAATCCCATTTAATGATGGGAAGTTTATTACTTTATCAAGGTCAAGATGTTTACTTAGAGTTCCTTTTACTTTGATATGCAAAATATACATGAATACTCTATAGGATGAGTGGATATATAAGAGGGGGTAGAGCTCAAGATAAAATCGGCTTTTTCTTTCTCTACATCCCTTTCCATTATTTTTTATTTTGGATTATGCTTTTTCTTTTCTTATAGTTGCATCAACCTTGAATATTTTCAACCCCTTTTTCTCATAGGACATGACCAACAGGGAACTAGTATGAGCAGTTGACAAAAACCAATCAAAATTTAGGATAATGAATGTTAGGGAATGACAAGTGTTAAGTATGAATAACATGGAGTGCTACCATCATCAGCGCCTCCTATCTATGCCCCTCCTAAACAATGAAAGGAAAGACCCTAAGGATGGTCACACTGAACTAGGGACACATGATAACCACCGAGGTGAAGTAAGGGAACAAGTACACAACCAATAACAATCTATAATCCAATTTCAACCTATGATCTATACTATAATGCTTTAAATATTAAATGCAAGCACTTTGAATGCAAAAAAATCATTTAGATACCTCACAATAGAGGCTAGTAATCTATGGATCATGGTAGGGTTGTTGGCTAGCAAATTGGAATGTAGTAAAATCCCCCCAGGGTTACTTGTATATCAATAGGTAACATGGTCCATACTCTATGGCATACATTTCCTCGATTCATCTTGAAACACACTAAATTTTCCTTCAAAACAAGCCTTTGACACTATTTTTCACATTGAAAGAAAATGCACACAATTGTTGTTTAAATGCCCGTTAAGGCCAAGCTGAGATTCAAAGCATGCTATGACATTTGATTTGAATTATACATTCAATTATTTGTAAGCGATTTTGACCTTGTACCATGAATCCACCCCTACATTTTATTGTTCTTGAAACAAAATTGTCAATATTTTCATAATTTACAAAAATGCATGTCAAAAGCTCAAAGAATGCAATCATAGGACAAATAGGCATGCCGAAGTCATAAAATCTAAATTGAAAGTGCTTGTAAGTCTCCAAAACCTATAGTTTATCTCAAATGTGTGGAAGATAACTTTCTTAGCCATCTTTGAGATTAAGTGTGTGTTTATATCTGAGTTAAATTACCTTATAATTTTTTTTATTCTCTTTATAAAAGTTTAATTACTTTATATGAGATAAGTTATTTGGAATCACACTCATTTCATTTACCCATATCTTTTAAATCCATATAAAAACATTTGAGCATGCATAATCAAAACCAGTTCTTGGCTAACTAAGTAGATATACAAAATTGTTGTGAACATGCTTATTGTCCATGGGTTAAATTTATGAAACCAAACAACCATGGCCATAATTGAAACAGGGGAATCATCTATCATGGTAGTAATTGAAGGAGAGGCATCCCTTACCATGGTAGTAATGGAAGGATAGGCATCCTCTACCACGGTAGAAATTGAAATGTGGGTTTTCTAAGATGATAGGTTCACAGTGAAAAAATTCCAAGAGTATCTTGATGCATGAAGAGATAAAAATAATTGGTCAATATGGATTCTAAATATCTTCAAAAAACTAGAGTTGTATGAATTTTTTTATGGATAATTCAATTTTTAAAATAAGGAGATAGATGATGCCATTGTATTTAAAATATTGGGGCCATGGAATTGATAATTTTTGGGAATAGGGTTTATCTGGACCCCAATTTGGTTGCCAAAGTAATATAAATTTTATGTAGAGGGGGAGCAATGTTTAAATTCGAGAAAATCCCCATGCTAGAAAAGATTGAGAAACCAATAGATTTTGGGGGGAAAAGGTATATGTTCCCAGGAATAGTTTAAAAATGCACAGTGTTCCCCTAGGAGTATACAAAGCCTTGATTCAAATTGTACTTGGGACCATTATTAATAATCACAAGTACGATATTATGGGTAACTAGATGAGATTGGTCATACATTGGTTGAAGATAGGGACATAGATGTCCCTCATCTATTGACTAAGAAATTATATTTTTCCTAGGAAGAGAGTTAAATGGGGAGGGTTAAGCTTCCTGAGCGCACTATAAAAGAATATTGAATTATATTGACCCAATTATATTTAAACAAAGAGTATTGAAACCTATATAAGGAGAAATAAAATGTAGAAAAATAATGAGGAAGTACCTAAATAGTCTCTAGAGAACAATGTGAAAAGTGTGGGAAATTCCAATGGTTTAAGCACCCCTAAAGGATTTACTAATGCTATGACTTTATAAGAAGTACATAAACAATTTTCAAAGATCATTATGGAATTTGTGGGAAATTTCAATAATTTAGTCACCCTTGAAGAAGTTGTTACTACCAAATTTCAAAATATTTACATGGATATGAAAATGAAGCTTAGGGATAGGAAGTTGTGGATAATGGTTTTGAACCAAGTAATGAAGCTTATTGCATTCCTCTAAAGATCCTATTTGATATCTCCCCTACAACAATTGGAAATTGAGTACAATGCCTTTATTATGTTTGTCTCCAAGAATAATTTTACATAGTCCAACATATATTTTTGGTGATTGATTTATGTTTTTACTATTTGATAAAATGACGTATTTCAAAGTACTAGTTTCAATGGAGGATGCTTCCTCTATATAAAACATGAAGGAATTGTGTAAAGAAAAGGATAATAATGTTGTTGAATCCATAAAGCATATTGCAAGGCTTAAAAAATAGTTGTGTATCATAAAGGAAAGAAACATAAACATAAAATACAAGGAGGATACTATTGCAAATTTACCTAGGGATGTAGATAGAATTCAAGTTGAATTCAAGGAGGAAATTGATACAATATATACAAGTTTTCATGATGCATAGAATACAGATAAAGAAAATATCAGCAGACTTGAACAAAGAGTTGGAAATTCTACCATGGGTTTTGAATGTACCTCCATTAAACATTGTAGTCATTATTGACATTATAATTGTGAAGAATTAAAAGGAGAAGGAAAAATTAATTGAAAATTTAAATGATGAAATTAAAAATATATTGAAAAAGGCAGAATACAAACATGAAAAATAAATTGTAGAATTTAATATGAGAAAAACATTAAAAAATAAATTGAAGTGTTGAGAGGTAATAAATTGGAAAGGATCATTGCAAGAGTCAAGGTTAAAGTAATTAAGGAAGAGGACGAATATGATAGTGAAGAAAATGGTAAGGGTAAACCGAACCAAGAAAAAGAAGGAAGTGATAGTGAAAATGTTGTAAAGTGAAGCTAAGGATAACAATATATTTTATGGTAGTCCTTCACACAAAATATCTTTAACTGATTTGGATAAATTATTACAATATTGAGAGAAGTACTTGTAGGAAAGTATCACACTCATAGATGTTGGTGCTTATATTTTTGCTTCTTCACTAAGGCTTGAAGTACCAAAGGACAAGGTATCCAAGAAAGGTGTAAATATTATAGAGATCAGTGAAAAACATTTGGGGGATGTTGAATATTTTTTTCTTGACAAGGAAAAATGACCAACATTGAGAGAAAAACTTTTGGGGAGCAAGAAAGATTCTCCTCATTTTCATAGAGGTGGTACTCCTCTCTTTATATATGGAATATTGTTCTTATGTCCTCAGATGAATTCAAAGGGTGAGTGCTAAATAAGAAACCCCATCTAATATTGTAATAAATCTATCATATAGAAAATTTTCTTGTTAAGAACATCATAAAAAAGAATAAATATAATTACAAAATATTTTATCTATAGGCTTTTCTCTTAATAAAATATCTTTCCTTCCTTTTAAAGTAATGTGAATCTAGAATTAATTATTACTTTGCAAGATGAAAGGAAAATAAAATGAAGGATTGCTTTGTTAATATCAAAAGAATATGCAAAGCATCATGTACTCAGGAATTCATTAATGCATCAACCACACAAATTCGTAAAACCCAGATGACACTTGAATATCTCTTTGTGGGAGAAATTAATAATAATATCCAAATGTAACAAGTTTAACAATGTCTGAAACAAGAAGGTTGAAACAACCTCAACAAGTTCTTAATGACAATTAGATAAATTGAAATAATATTGCAAATTACTTTTTATAAGTAGGGATTTTTCTCCTTCAGACTTGGAATATTATGGGAAATTCCTAGAAGAATACAAAGATTTGATCAACCCTAAATATTCCTTACATAGAACAAATGGAAAACTTAGGGGAAAGAAATAGGTAGAAGAAAGTATGAGGGAGAAAGGAAAGTATGCTAATTCACAAATTTTGGAAAGGTAAAAATTGCCTTTGGAAAGATTTCCTCTTCTCTAAATTCTTAAATGCATTTCATATCTTCTTTTATAATATTATCTTCATTCTCTCCGAACTGCTTTATGGTTAGGGTTTTTTTCCCCTTTTTACAATGAATTAAAATCATTTTGGTATTATGAACTTTGATATATGTTTCCACATTTGAGACACACTTTAAAAATTTAGAAAATCCTTTTAATAAATCCTTTTTCAAAAATAAAATACTACCAAGATAGATAGTCATGATTGTGTTTTGATTTTCTAGGCATGCTATCAATCATTACAACCATGTAAACCATTTCCAAGTTATTCTCCATGTCTCTAGCTTCCCAATGAGATCTTGTTTACCTAATTTGAATTTTAAGAACTCAAGTTATAACCCTTGAAAGATAAGAACTCAACAATTATTAATATATTCTCCATGTGTATCTTGGCCCTTGATTTGAAAATTACCCTTTTTATCCACATGCATTGTGGGAGGGTACTCATAACATGTCTATAAAGAAATATCTTATCATAGTGTTTGTGTGTGGAGTAGAAAAGGCCATGGAACCTTGTGTAGCTTATGAATAGTGTAATTTTTGGTCACCACCTCATTACATTGTCATCATGCTAAGACACTACCTAGTGATCCATGTCCCTTCCAATTGTCACCCAGAGATAGGTCCACTTCACTGTCATGCACCCAAATTTCAAGGGGTTTTCATGTGTTATTGGAAGTTGGTGCAACGGAAACTATGACTTTATTAAATCCACAAATGGGTTTACAAAACCCAACAATCACCCCACTGAACCCCCTTAGGCTTGAAACTCCGATTGTTACTATCAGAACCCAAAACCTTTGAAAACAATGGTTTTTTTCCCTTTCGGGATCCAAAAGACCCTTCAAATATTAAAACTGCGCTTTAATCCTTCTCGGGACCCAAAACCTTTGGAAAAGGCTTAAAAAAATCTTTTCTTCTTTTAAAACACATATATGGGGTTTTACCGCAGATCCAAATATAGTCGATCCAATGGCTCAGAATGAATCACAATATCGTCGATCGACGGGCATAAGGCTCCCACTATCGGTGTTATCCCTTGGTTCGATGTGATATCACTATCGCTATCGGCGATTTTCAATGGCCGCTTTAATATATATATAAACCCCGCTCCGATATGCCGATGCGATATAAGTCGACGATCACAAGTCGCAAGGGTTGGGTCAAATCTTTATCGTGCCACTCCACTTAAGCGATGTGATAACACATGCTAGACCCGATAGCACTCAACACTCCATTACATAAAATTTCAAGTCCATTTCAATGAATCCGCTAAGTGTTTTAGCGCGATTCCCTTTGGAAATGACTTTCGGCAATGCGACGAGGACATACACACAGGGGTCAATGTGACTGGGTTCTACGGACCCGATGGCAATAAAACTCTGCTCTATAACAATTTGAAGTCCGGATTCTTCAGTCTAATGTGCTTTTCGCCAAAACTCAGTGTATTTCAGGTTTCTCGCCTATGAAACCAGAACAAAGGAATGCACCCACTAACTGATCCTTTAAGACAATTATTCCATTGAAAAAACATGAAAAACACAGTGATAACATCACTAACATCCGATACATAGAAAAGCAAGCATTGAAAGCCTCCACGGTTGGTTATACACTATGCACGCAACACTGTTTTTATTTCCAATAAACAATACAGAGTCATTACTTTCTCTGTATGTACACACAGAAACACATAAATACAATTTTGAGGCTCTCTGCCCCTCTCGGCCTGATTATTCTAGTTTGTGGCCTTCTTCTCCTATGCTACCCGTAGGCTTCCAGATGCTCTCGAATCCTCTCTCTGTCTCGCTCTCTCCAACCCTTGATTATACAAGAAGACACAATTTATACAAATAAATGGATTCATGAACCAATTCTGGTTCAGAACCAGAAATCTCTCAACCTCTCCTAAAAAGTCTCTTCAAACCCACTCTTTTCTAAACCAACGCTAAATCAAGATTTTAAAATTCCTCATATTCTATTCTAGCTAAATAAATCTAACTGTTTGGCCTGATCTCCACACAGGGAGGATCAATCAGCCACATATACCCTTTTCTCATATTTTCCAATAAATAGACACTCTCATATATTTAAATAAATAAAATTAATTAAACTATTGTCTTCCAACCTCTTGTTAGTCACAACATGTGACCATGCTATCACATTGCTGACTAGGCCCGAATGCTCCTACATCAAACTCCCAAAGTTGAAAGTTTCCATGACCTCCTGGTCATGTGTTTCTTTTGTTTTCCATCTAGTATCCCAAAGTTTACTTTGTAACTGGTCATCACTTTCATTATGTTGCTGATTCAATTCTTCTGCCACCATCACTTCTGTTCCTCCAGATTTCCAAATCTTAATTTACTGTTGTCCTCTGTTCTCACTGATACAAATTCCTGTGGTTAATTTCTCCTTCTTGCTATCCCTTTTCTTCACTGACTTCATCTTCCATAATTCCTCAACTTCCCCTTTACAATTTGTTTTTAACTGAATTCCACTGACATCTATATGTTGTACATTCTCCTTTACCATATAAATTATAAAATTTCTGTCCAAATCTTCCTTGCCTCTGCTATTTACAAACTATTGTTTGTATTCTACAACTTCCCTTCCATTATCATCAATGATAATCTTTTCCCCAATGTTATCATATTTATCTAATAACTTTTCCAGCAAGATGTCAATTCCTTCATATTCAATGAGCACGTCATTTGTATATGATTCCTCTTTCCTGTATATGATAGATTTTCCATTACAATTGTCAGATTCAAAATAGCTATGGTTTTCCATCTTCATAGGTGATTCTTCCATCAATTCTTTATATTGTCCTTCTACAAAAGTTATGAAACTGTCATCAATTCTCTTTCCAATACTTTCCTCTGCACTATACAGTATTTCATGTTCCAACACAAGCCTATCATTCAATGGTTCAATAGCTAGGATTTCTTGGAGCATATCATTATGAAGTATCTTTTCATCCTCTATACTTATACTATTGTAACAAAATGATGTTATGGTATCTTCTCCTACAACAGAAACAAAATTCTGGTTTTCTAAAGCTTCTTCATGGTTTACAGATTCAATAAAATAATTCACTTTAAAATCACAGAATTCCTGAACTTCTGCATCTATCAACATCATCATGCATTCCTCCACAGTTTCCATAATATTTTCATTTTGGTTTTCTACTGAAAATACTTCATTATGGTTATCATCACAAACTTTCATTGGCTTATCTTCAGCTTCTTTAATCATGACAATTTCCCTGCCAATACCATCATTCTCAAAATTATTAAATACATGCTCAAAATATCTTTATGTTTTAGCCATCTCTTCCAGTAATCTCACTTCTTCATCAACATGCAGATGCACATTGCCCAATTGCTATTCACCACATGTCAAACTTGAAAACATACACAACATGTCAGTTTCAAAAATGTAAGGCTTTTCATTTGAAGCCTCAATGATCAGCTCCTCATGCTTCCTTGAACTATTCTGATAGTTCACTAAATTATTGCGAAATTCTTCCTCAACATCTCTAATTTCTTCCTCATCAAAGAAAAATTCTGGGACTGCAACTTCTTGACTATGCTTAGCAACTTCATCATAAGTTTGTAGAATACCTTCCTATTCTACACAATTTCTTCCAATACTCAATTTGTCCAAATAAGAAAACAATGCCTCTTCCTCTTATCTAATAAGACTTTGATCTTTCAAAGATTTCTTTGGCTTAACTTCTTTAGCTAAGTTCTCTGTGTCAGCTTTCCTTCTCTTCACTTCAAAAATCTGTAATGCATTTGTTTCTTTTCTTGTTTCCATTTCCCATTGGTCTTCTATCCATGCTAAAATTCCTTCAAATATGATCCAATGAGTTTTCACTAAAAGAAGACACAACCATTCAGCCATACCTTTTAATTTCCTCCACCAATTGAAGGCTTGAAGGTCCTTATGCATCTCTTCTTGTATTCATCTTGCCTTTGCTCCTTTCACCTTTTCATACACAGGTTCAAATTACTTAGGCTGCATACCTGCAATTTTACATTCACAAAAATAATTAATCCAAAAAATATGAGATCCTCTTGTCTGTGAAGATGCTGTCAACACATTCCTCTCATTCTGATCTGCATAAATCAGTCCTTCTCTACTGTCATCACTATCTCCTTCCCCAAGGAGAGATCTTTTCTTTTGTTCACAGATGTATTCTATTTCTTCATTCTCAACTGTTCGAAGTGTTAATTTCTCAGCAAACAATTCTCTGATAGGCCATTTAACTCTTCTCCCCACATAAAATCCTTGTTTCCATTTTTATTTAATTCCTTTCAATACCATATTCTCCAAATGACTGAGTTCTGCCTTCATCCCAGCCAACTCTATGTCCCTTTCTTCTTTACTCATTCCTTCGAGTCCAACTGCTTTAGCACTCTTTTCCCTATGTCTGTGACTTTCCTCTGTATCCCTATAATGACCATCAATAGTCAATTCCTTTCCTTCCTCTGGTGAACTTTCCTTGTTCACTAGTGAGCTGCAACTAACTTTTTCCATTCCACTTGTAACAAGTCTCCCTCATGCCTCACCAAACTTTCCTGAGTTTAGCCTTTTGGCACCTATTGATTCTTTCCTCGAACCTTTCACTGACTAACAATTCTACCTAGCACTCTTCTTGCTGGAATTGTTATCTCCTATCTACAATCACAATTGTGGAGCTGCCTCAACAACTTCTACCCAACCTTAGTTAAAAGTTGTTCTCATCTCGTCTTGAATACTCCTTGCTTTAGGCTCTGCATCTTCAATTTCTCACTTCCTTCTTCATTCAGTAAATTCGTTTACTGTCGGGTACTGTCACCTTTACTCATCTGAGAATTCTTCTTGCCTTATCTTCTTTACATAGCTCATATGCTACGATGCTGGTACCAATCATTCTACCTTTCAGTGATTCCACTAACCTACACAAACTTATCTCAAGATACATCAAAGTACCTTTCAAATCTGCAACATCTCCTTCAAAGATGTATTAAAACTAATTCCCATTTTACTTTTCATAACAGATTCTTCAACTTCCAAGATCAATTAAGATTAGATCTGAAGTTCAATTATATTTACCAATTCATGACAGACACTACCAATTCCTCCCAAAATTCATTCCTTGTAGTGGTTCTTCCTTCAGTCCTATCAAACCCAATCTCTGTTCTTTCAATCATCAATATCATTTCCTTCAACAATATTTAAACAATCTTAAATCATTCTTAGTTTCAAAATATTCTTCAAACTATTCAAATGAATTCAATGCTACAACAAACCATTCTTCTGTTCAACTTTAACTTCTAAACCTTTTACCTTAATCAAATCAGTCATGCAATCAACTTTTCCTGAAAGGAAAACACTTCCTCCTTTGAAATTTCAATCTCCTATTATTCTTTAGACATTCAAATACATCTTTGCAAAATTATCAAATTAAACATTCTTACCAGACCTTCCTCAGGCATTCACTGATTCTCCATTCTGATCTCAGTGTTCTTTGTAGTTTGATCCTCATCTTCACCAAATTTAATTCGGGGCAATTATACATCTGCTGGAATTAAAATTCAATTTCCCAAAACAATCTTTTCAGAGCGTTAAGCTAGCTCTGATACCAAAAATGGTGCAACAGAAACTATGGCTTTAATAAATCCACAAATGGGTTTACAAAACCCAACAATCACCCCACCGAACCCCCTTAGGCTTGAAACTCCGATTGTTACTATCAGAACCCAAAACCTTTGAAAAAAATGATTTTTTTTCCTTTCGGGATCCAAAAGACCCTTCAAATATTAAAATTGCGCTTTAATCCTTCTCGGGACCCAAAACCTTTGGAAAAGGCTTAAACAACGCTTTTCCGCTTTTAAAACACATATATGGGGTTTTATCGCAGATCCAGATCTGGTCAATCCAACAGCTAAGAACAAATTGCAATTTCGACGATGGGCAAGCGTAAGGCTCCCACTATCAACACTATCCCTTGGTACGATGCGATATCACTATTGCTATTGGCGATTTGCAATGGCAGCTTTGATATATATATATAATCCTCGCTCCAATATGTCGATGCGATATAAGTCGGTGATCGCAAGTCGCAAGGGTTGGGTCGAATATTTATCATGCCACTCCACTTAAGTGATGCGATAACACATGCCGGACTTGATAGCACTCAACACTCCATTACATAAAATTTCAAGTCCATTTCAATGAATCTGCTAAGTGTTTTAGCGCGATTCCCTTTGGAAATGACTTTCAGCGATGCGATGAGGACATACACACAGGGGCCAATGCGACTGGGTTCTATGGACCCGATGGCAATAAAACTCCACTCTATAACAATTTGAAGTCCGGATTCTTCAGTCTAATGTGTTTTTCGCCAACACTTAGTGTATTTTGGGTTTCTTGCCTGCGAAACCAAAACGAAGGAATGCGCCCACTAACTGATCCTTTAAGACAATTATTCCATTGAAAAAGCATGAAAAAAATAGTGATAACATCACTAACATTCGATACATATAAAAGCAAGCATTAAAAGCCTCCACGGCTGGTTATACACTATGCACACAACACTATTTTTATTTCCAATAAACAATACAGAGTCATTACTTTCTCTGTATGTACACACATAAACACATAAATACAATTTTGAGGCTCTCTACCCCTCTCAGCCTGATTATTCTAGTTTGTGGCCTTCTTCTCCTACGCTACCCGTAGGCTTCTAGATGCTCCCGAATCCTCTCTCTGTCTCGCTCTCTCCAACCCTGAATTATACAAGAAGACACAATTTATACAAATAAATGGATTCATGAACCAATTCTAAGTCTCTCAACCTCTCCTAAAAAGTCTCTTCAAACCCACTCTTTTCTAAACCAATGCTAAATCAAGCTTTTAGAATTCCTCATATTCTATTCTAGCTAAATAAATCTATCTATTTGGCCTAATCTCCATACAGGGAGGATCAATTAGCCACATATACCCTTTTCTCATATTTTCCAATAAATAGACACTCTCATATATTTAAATAAATAAAATTAATTAAACTATTGTCTTCCAACCCCTTGTTAGTCATAACATGTGACCATGTTATTACACTGCTGTCTAGGTGTGAATGCTCCTGCATCAGGAGTTGTGCCAAAAAAAGGGCATGGGGGACTAAGGATATGGAATGAAATTTGTGCTGAAAATATTTTAAGTGTGGAGGATATTGTGGAGAAGTAAAATGATGAAAATATTCCGAGTGTTGATGATAATGTAAAGAGGTAGAAGTAGATAAAGCTAATAAAACTGAATAAGTATAAATGTGGAATTTTATGGGCTTGCATGTGCGTAAAGTGATGTAGTGAGGTGAGGAGAGGTCTCCCACATTTGACATTCATGAAAAATTACTAAGTATAAAATGGAAATGTAGAGAGGGAATGTGGGGAGGGAAAGTGATGTCTTGGGGTGAGGAGAGGTCTGTCTTATCCACAATCCACAAAATTAGTAAGTAAAGAAGGAGGTCTCCCACATCCACAATCCATAAAATGAATAAGTAAAGAAGGAGGTCCCCCACATCCATAATCCATAAAATGATTAAGTAAAGAAGGAGGAAAATGAGTAATTCCATAAAAATAGCTAAGTAAAGAGGCAAAGTAAATGACTAAGTAAAATTGATTTAAGGTAAGTAATGTGGTTGTAGCATAATTCCACATGAAAATAACACTTAATGAAAAATTCATAGCATGTACTAGCAAAATGGATGATGTAGGGAATTGGATGAGAAAATGGATAAAATGAAATGGATAATGAATGGAAAATAAAGGATAAATGATAATGGATACAATGGATAAGCGATAATTAGAAATAGATAAAAACGGATACAGGGAAAATTGTGATATATTAGTTACATGACCTATATTTTTTATTTTGTAAGGTGTTGGACGAACCTGACACATAGGGCTATCCAATGAGAGAATGATGACTAAAAAATTCCTTCCTTTTGGTATTATTTTTATTGTTGTATTGTTGAAAAGAGAAATCATCTTCGTTAGCCTCGCTAAACAAGAATCACAAGATCCTAAATTGATTATGAATTCTTAAATACTTGATGTGTCTTCATGATCAATAGGTGAGAGTGATTTTGCACTTTCAAAATTTCAAAATTTAGTCTCCATTCAATCGAGTACGAATTGAAATCACTCTAGTTGATGGGGGACGAGAAAACACATTAACAGTGGATAAAAGAGCATAACATTTTGGGTGCAATATAGAAAACTTGAAATCTAAATTTGTTGATTCGTAATAGAAAATCTAGAGGCCCAAAGTTGAGATGGTCAGAATTTCACATCCTCTAAATGAGAAAGAGTTCAGAGCACAACAACTAGAGAAAGAAGTAAAACAACTAACCAATCAATTAGCGAAAGTTTGATCTAAATAGAATTATATAAAGAAAGATCTTGAATACAAGGAAAAATAACACATTGCAAAGTTTAAGAAAAATGTGGAATTATTGAAAAAGAAATCATAAGAATAAAGTAATTTACATGCCAATTTGCAAAATTATGTAAGGAGAGTTAAAGATATAGACGTAAAATTACAACTTGTGCATGCTATAGCTCCCAAAGAATCAGAGACTTCTATAAAAGCAAGAGAGATTGGACTCAATTTTCTTCTTCTGAAGAGAAGGGCTTGCAAAAACGTCTGAAGCAACTCAAATTTATAGAATAGAATTGTTTATATATGATATTTATGTAAATAAATTTAAAGGTGTAATATATATTAGTATTTCAACAATTAATCAACAATGTATACTTTTTTATGTAGTTAATGAATTAGAGGCCATTTATAATGCTCATTTTATTTGTTATTAATGTATATCTGTGACGAATAGAAAGCTAATTATCTCCCATTGATAATGCTTAGTTTATTTTCTATCAATGGATATACATGACTGATAATTAATTTTTATCCTCTTAAACAAAACCATTATTCCATTATTTTTTATTGAAAAAGTAAATCACATTCATTACCTTTCCAAAAGTATGAAGGTACTATATACCTCATCATCTCATAGCTACACAGTTCAAATAGACTCCATATATTAGAAGGGGTTTCCTTATTGTCTTCTAAATAACACATATAGAATAGTGGTAAACATAAAATCTCGAGAAATACTTAGTGCATCATAATTTTCTTTCACCACTTTGCATACAATGTTTCTTTCTCATCATCTTGGACTTTTTTCCTTTTTACTTGTCTCTTGTTATAACAATGCTGATTTTTAGTTGGATTTCTTGTTTTTCACCACATTGCCTTGCTTCCATCATTGGAATATCAACACTAGATGCTCGATGCACCTCTTACGTTTCATTCATATGCCCTGCCTCATTTTTTGATAATGAAATGACATTTTTATTGTGATTTTTCGTTTCCATCATAAGCGTGTTAGCAACCATTGCTAATTTTATTTCTTGTGTTTGACTAGGTTACACTATTTGCTTTCTCAAAGATGAAATACCTGCATTTTATTGTTATTATCATTTAACACCATTGGGGTATAACAACAACTACCCCTTGCATTTGTTATGTTTGATCACTTTGACTTGGTTTATTTTATAAAATTAGTCAAATTGAGAAATTCAGAGTGCAAGCTAAAGATTTACTATGCACAAATTAGCTATATTGACAAAGTCATGGTGATATATAATCAATTTAATGAACATAACACTTGTTAGTGGAGGTAAATCCACACTATATATTTTTTATTTTAACATTATTTTTTCCTTGAACTTTCCAAAGTGAATTACCCTTGAATAATTATTGAAATACGAGGACATGCTAATAATTAAACACACACATTATGATCCCTCACATTATAAAATGAATGTAGAATGAAAAACAATTCAAAAGAAGGGCATCCTGACTATTAATGACACAATTAATTATTTCTTAATGTTTTACCCACAAGTCAAAGAGTTGCTTCACTTAGTTGCTTCACTTATTGACAAGTGACCTTAGGGGAATAGGATGCCAATTGTTTTATGGATTCCCCATTTAATGCACTTCTTGATTATCATATTTGGTTATGGATTCCCCATTTAATGCACTTCTTGATTATCATATTTGGTTATGGCCATTGGAACCTATATTAATGTCTTAATAAATATTCATTATTGCTTTAATTATCATATTAGGAGGTTGGTTAGAACTTTCCATGATCCAATTTTATTATAATTGTACCATTTATTATTTATTTATCTATATATATATATATATATAGTTTTAGGATCATCAAATATTGCCTTGTACATTGTATTCATTATAAAAGGAGGTTTCTCCCTCAAAGTGGACTATAATTATTGGTTTCTTATCAATTTTAGGCACAAGGTTCATAACATTTAGTGTGAGAGCACACAAAAATAGGGTTTTGCTGCTTCAAATAGACCATCATGGTATTTTCACTATAACCTTTTTTTTGGATGTTTCAGATGGTGATACTTTGAGGATATTGAGGAGATATCTTAGGGAACATTTGGTTAAAATTTTAGATTTTAGTTTTCAATTATTTTTGAGATATACTTTGTGGAAGTCCGAGATTGTAATTAGTTTTGAAATATGTTTCAAATGATTCATCTACAAATGTTTTGCTATAATTTTTTTTCCGACAATGAAATTTGGATAAAATTGAGAAAGTCTCAAGGTACATTTAGAAAATTTTATACTATGGTTCATTATACATTCAAAGATATACCCCATGTGAGTTATGGTTTGTGAAGGGTCCTTAAATCAGTTTCAAAAAAGTAAGCTTGGAATTTTCTCTATAATTTTTTTCATATGATACATTAAATTGTGAAATTTTTAGAGATTTGAGGAGACATGATGAATTATCTCAAGTAAAAATTTCAAAATTCTATTTGAGGAATCAAATATGTGGCATGCTATGCAAGTTTAATCTTCGGAAGAGGCCAAAAATTAACAAGTTTTATGAAATTTACCATAAATTTCACCCGGCACATCAAATTCTAGTTAGACCAATGGAATTAGAGAGAATGCATATCAAAGTATTACAAACCAAAATTTTATATTTATAAGGGCTCAAATCTCATCGATATATCAAGAAAAATTTCATACATTCAAATGTTCTCCAAATTAAGGTTTTAAATGTACGTAACTCACAAGTGACATAATGTTTGATTAAAAGATCCATTTTCTTTGGGTGGTTAGAAGTTGTGATAAAGAGGAGTATTATTGTTATTTTCTCACATGCCTTTGAAGAAATATTGAAAAAACTACTACAATAATTAATAAAAAATGTCAGGTAACCAAGTTGGAAAGTTAGTTGTCATAGTTGTAAGAATCAATTAAAAGGTACATCGAAAAAATAGATGAAAACAAGGAAGAAATGGAGAAGGAGATGAAACAAATGGAACAAAATATTATAGAGTCAATAAATGGGAGGTTCCTTAAAATTGATAATGTGTTTGAAGGAACTCATGAAAATAAAGGTAATATTCAAGTTTAACAACTTGTCAATAATAATAATATTTCAAGTGGATTTGACTTTAATTTTGGAGCTAATCATGGATGGATTCCTAAACGAGTAAACCTTCCCAAGGTTGAATTAAATAAGTTTGATAGAACATAGGTATTTAGTTGGGTGCACTAAATAGATAAATATTTTGAATTGCATAATATTATGGATTACAAATGAAGGATTCAATAAGTAGCTTTGAACTTTGAGATAAAACCATATAAATGGTATCGATGGATAGTTAAAAGGAAGCCCCATTCTATCATTATACTTGGGGTTTATCTGTAAGATAATTAGAAACACAATATGATAAATCTCGAGAACAAGACTGTTTTAGTAAATTGACAAGAATAAAAAAATTTGGTGATATTGAATATTATAATTCAATTTTTCAGGTTTTGACCACAAGGGTGGATAAAATAAATGTTGAACATTTATTGGAATCTTACATGGGTGGATTAAAAGAAGATATTGAACATGAGATTTTATTAAAACAACAAAAAAATGTTATGGAAACCATGCAATTTTCTTGCCATATTCAATCCAAGAATAAGGCTACACCCAACTTGTCCATTGGTTTCATAAGGCAACCCTACCTCAACCTACTAGAATATCATAGAAGAAAATGGAGAAAAGAAGAGAAAAAGGACTATGCTTTGGCTGTAATAACAAATGGTCAAAAGAGAATAACATTAAGAAACAATATTGTCCACCTTGGAAAATGACGATGGAGATGAAATGGAACCATCTACACAAAGTGTTGGAATTTCTAAGTCTAACTGTTAGAAATCCTTCCTGTACTTTCTAATTTATTTCTTCCTACTTGTTCTGTTAATTAACAAGCTATTTACCATGTAAATACTAAAAATAAATACAAGTACAGTCTCAACACATAGAGATCATCAACTAAAGGAAAAACAAGCACACAAGTGACATCATTATTTTTGGACTAATGTCCCCAGAAAAATCCAATGCGAGAAAATCGGTGTAGCTATTTGAGGGTTTTATTATTAAGTAGTTTGAGAATAAAATCTGGGTACCAAAAATCGCTCACCCAACAAAGAATTCCCTCGGTAGTAGTACTTCTCAGTTGAAGACAGATATCAGCTCCAATCTGCCCCACGAAATCTCCCAGCATCAACCTCTCGGGTCTGTGTTAGCCTCTCTGGCCCAGAATCTGCCTAGCATCAACCTCTCTGGCCCAGAATCTGCCTAGCATCAACCTCTCTGGCCCAACGTCAGCCTCTCTAGGCTCTGCTTCAGCCTCTGGAGCCTCTTCGTCTCCCACGTTGGCCCTCCTCAGGCTCTGCGCAGCTCCTGGATGCCTTTGCATGGCCTCTGGTTGCTTCTGTGTGGCCTCTAGCTGGCTTTGCCCCTCTTTCGGATTTTGCGTTGATGCTCCCGTCACTATATCTGCCTCTCTTCTATTGCATTCACTACCCCTCAGCTACAACTCTAATCACTCCTTCGATTTCCTCAGCAAGCCCTGCCCCAAAAAATCGAATTCTTGATCAACTCAGTGTATTCTCCAAGCAACCCTCAAGCCTCCTCTTATACTTTTCTCATTGACAATTCAATCGCTGAGATTAAGTCCATAATCAATGGCTAAGATTAGATTTGGCTTGATCCATGACTTTTGGACCATTCTAGCTCATTTTTATATTAATTCACATTAATATTTTATTTTCCTTAAGTTTAGACTTAGGGACTCCATTAAAAATATTGATTATTTTAATATCTCCCAAATTGACTATAATGTGCCCAAACCATTTCTAGGTCTTGGATATCTCATGTGATTTAGCATATCCACCAATTTTCATGGCTAGAGCACATCCGATGCTACCCCAAATCAATAGTCCCTCTTAGTGAGGGCTATGCTCTAGTAATACTCCTCACTGAGCATCCCCTTGATCATCCAGCATCGGTCCTTGTGCTGATGCTAGGCCTGCTTCCCAACATCCTTTGCACTGCTGCATCATGTACTGCTACCCATGGCCTTGCCACTGTCACTGCCACTGCTTCATCTATATGATAGCTCCCTCTACACCTGTGCTGCTGCCCATGGTCCTGCCACTGCCATTGCTGCATTTGCACTGCAATCCCTCTCATCATGCTACATCATGCTTCCCATAGAAATGCCACTGCTAACTGCTGCACTGGAACTCAGTTAATGAGAAGTACATAACTGATCACCCAACTCTGACATCTCCGTCAGGCTAGAAACACTCTCGATGTTGAAACTCCCTCTATCACTGACAAGTGCTCCCTCTCTGACCTCTGCACCGCTGCAACAAGTCTGTGCATCTCGCACTGATACCTCATGTTATCATGGGACTCTTGCACTATATCTCCCTCTATCACTTCATCTGCATCTATCTCTACCGACATCCGCTAGTATTGCTACTCCTCTTCGGGGCTCTTGTAGCAAGGTATAATCCAAGAGGTTATGTACCTTGAGGATCCTGCCCCTCATCGCCTGCAATCCGTCTGACTACAGCTCGATGTCTCCCCACTTCCTCTCAAGTGGTGCATGATAACTCATGGCACAATCATCATCTGTCTCCACTTCTTTCTCTGCCCTTGCTGGCACAGCCTTGGTCTCAGAAGCCTCTCCCTTGCTCTTCTTCCACGGACACTGGCTTGCATAGTCACCTAGTTCCCCATAGTGGAAGCATTTGACCTTGGAGAGGTCCTTCTTTTTATGGTTCTCCTGATTTCCCTCAGATGCTAGGATGGCATCCTCCTCTTCCTCCTTCTTGATTATGATCCCCTTGCTATTTATTCCCACCTTGGTTAACCTTTTGATCTCTTCTTGACGAAGAGTCACCCACAGTTCCTCCCAATCTAGAAGGGTCGACCTGTCCAATATGCTCTAGACAAATACCTCCCAATCCTTTGAGACTGTGTTCAATGTGGTCCTCACCAACATCTCCCCATCCGACATGGCCCCTATTGAGGTTGGCTGATCCCAAATCTCATTCAATTGACTGAGGAAGGTGTCTATCTGTTATCCCTTCTTCTTATGGTATGACCACAACTGATTTTCTAGTAGCATCTTCCTCTGCATGGAAGTATGCTGATACAATTTCATTTGGGCCTCCCACATCGCATTTGTTGTGTCCTTTTTGGCAATGTGGTACTACATGGTCCTTGATCCTATCAAGGATGATGCTCTTGGCCCTTGCCATTGCCTCCTCATACTTTTCATTCTCAGGCGGGTCAATTGGGATTGCTATCGTGTTCAAGGTGAAGTGCTTCAGATGATTCCTATCTAGAATGGACAAGATCCAGGTCTTCCAGACTACGAAGTTTGAGGCTCCATCTAGTCTGTCCTGATCTCTTACCCCATTCACTACCATTTCACTGCTCCTCTTTTGACTCTTTCAAGTCTCTCTACTTCCCTCCTAGAAGTTCTTAGTGTGACTCCCTCTGAGCCTCAATTTCCCTCCTGGAAACCCCTCTGACAATGTCGAGATGCCCCCACTCCGATCGTTAGTGCAGCTGCACCATTGATCCAGATTTCTTGGCTAGAAATCCTTGGTAGAAACTCTATCCTCCTTGGTATTTCCCTATTAGGTATTGTTCTGACCATAGTACCCCACCAACATCACTCCACAACTTACCCACAGCCTCCTATGCCCCAAAAAATAAAGGTTAGAGCCTCTAGGCTTTGCGCAAACCCGGCACCAGCAAAATCTGCACCTCCTGGCCACGAGCGTCAATCCTTCCTGACTGTGAAATATGATTGGGCATTGGGTAGGTTAGGTTTTCTCCTCTTTGCCGCTGCATTGATCCTCTTCTTGGCTTGAACTGATGACACAACCACTGCGTCACCCCTTCCTTGTTGCTTCTCCGCTAGGAAAAACTTTTGTCACTTGGGACAATTGTTTTTGCTGCTACTGCTCTGCTCGGATGATGCCCTTAGTTATCCTATGATCTGCAACCATGCTTTGATACCATGTTGGAATTTCTAAGTCTAACTATTAGAAATCCTTCCTATACTTTCTGATTTATTTCTTCCTACTTGTTCTGTTAATTAACAAGTTATTTACCATGTAAATACTGAAAATAAATACAAGTACAGTCTCAACACATACAGATCATCAAGTAAAGCAAAAACAAGCACACAAGTGACACCGCTATTTTTGGACTAATGTCCCCAGAAAAACCCAATGTGGGAAAACTGGTGTAGTTATCTGAAGGTTTTATTATTATGCAGTTTTAGAATACAATCTGGGTGCCAGAAATGGCTACCCCAAGAGAGAACGCCCTGGATAGTAGTACCTCTCAATCAGAGACAGATATCAGCCCCAATATGCCCCACGAAATCTCCTAGCCACAACCTCTAGGGCCTCCATCAGCCTCTCTAGCCCAACATCTGCCTAGCATTAGCCTGTATGGCCCAACGTCAGCCTCTTTGGGATCTACGTTAGCCTCTAGAGCCTATGCGTCTCCCATGCTGACCCTCCTCAGGCTCTGCGTAGCTCTTGGCTGCCTTTGTGTGGTCTCTAGCTGCTTCTGCGTGGCCTCTAGCTGGCTCTACATAAACCCTCTCCTGGCTTCTGCGATAATTCTCCCGGTACTATCTTTGCCTCTTTGCTACTGCAATAACTGCCCCTTGGTTGCAACTCTAATCACTCCTTCGATTTCCTCAGCAAGCCCTGCCCCAGAAAATCGAATTGTTGATCAACTTGATGTATTCTCCAAGTGACCCTCAAGCCTCCTCTTATACTTTTCTCGTTGACAATTTAATGGCAGAGATTAAGTCCCTAATCAACAGTTAAGATTAGATATGGCTTGATCCATGACTTTTGGACCATTCTAACTCAATTTTATATTAATTCACATTAATATTTTATTTTCCCTAAGTTTAGACTTACGGACTCCATTAAAAATATTAATTATTTTAATATCTCCCAAACTGGTTAGATTCTTCCCAAGCCATTTTTGTGTCTTGGAGATCTCGTGTGCTTTAGCCTCTACACCAATTTTCGTGGCTAGAGAACATCCGATGCTACCCCAAATCAACACAAAGAAGTGAGGAAGAAGTTGTTAACTTAAAAGAGTAGGAATGCAATACCCCTGCCCATTAATAATGATGTAAATACATATAGTTGTGAGATTAGGTCGGTAATCTAGATGTATGTTATGATAGGCTAGTGAGCTAAGTTAGATTAGGTGGGATGTGTGCCCATGTAAAGTTGTTAAGCATACATTAGGGCCAGTGTGCCCGGATTTATATGTTGTTAGAGGTTGTGAGACTGAAGAGCCTAAATTGTAATGATGACATAATTAAATATTAGTATTAATAAAATAAGGCTAGTTGCAGAGTCCACTCCACAGAAAGAGTATGGGGGGCACAACTCCATGGTAAAGAAAAGGAAATAATTGGGATTTTGGTAAAAGGAATCTAGGGCCCACATGGCCTTAGGGGGTACCACATGGCATGGTAAAGCCATGTACATAGGAAGTTTATTTGAATGATGTGGGGGATTATTTAGTTATTTATTCAAAATGAATTTAGTGGATTATTATTGGTTCATGAATTCATTCTCTTAGGAATAAATTCAAGGGATCATTCGGTGATTATTCAGTCCTGGAGACTGAGGAGCTAGTGATCTGGAAGGTTGGACTCTTGAACTGGGTGATAGTGTAGTTATTTAGCTAACCATAATGAAATAGATACAATATATTTATGTGACCCCTAGTGCTCCGGGATCTTGGTGGCTCTGGAGATTGGTGCTTTGTTTATGGCTTAGTTTCATGGAGTTCAGGTGGGAAACTCAATTCAAAGATATTAAAAGAGTCCTAGTTTGGGCTTTGGCACCAATTGAGGGGTTTATTTCAGTTCAACTATTTGGCACTTGGACACCAAACAACAAAAGAGAAAAAGAAAAAGAAAACCCATCACAAAATCAACTAATCTACAACCTTCCAAAATAAAATATCACCTTCCATACATACATGGTGTAACTGATAGAATAGATAAAATTCTCAGGAAAAAGAATATTGGTTCTATATTCAAACCATTAATAACTATAAGGAAGAATATGAAATCTGTTAAGGACAACATTGATCAACATCAACTAAAATGAGACTATACAATTAATTTCTCCTGTGGGAAAATCTACATTGGTGAAACCAGCAGGTCATTCAAAACAAGAATAAAAGAGAATTTTACTGACATTAAACATCAGCACTCTCACTCCTCTGATCTTGTAGAGCATTTCCTCCACACTAAACATCACATTTTCCTTGAAGACACTACTATCATTGCAAATGAGGATTACTACTTTAGGAGAAGATTTAGATAATCCCTATAGTTATTTAGACATCTAAACAACCTCAATGGGGATGGAGGTCTCGAAGTTATTAAGAGTTCTCTCCTTTCCCTCTCTCAACTTTAAGGTTTGTTCCCTCCCTTTCTATATTAAATAAATAGTCATTATTAATATTATACTCTCATTAGAGTATTACTATTTATAATGTTCTCTATTAATTTTAATATGTATTCTTCTTTCTTCATAATTCTATAGTTGTAACAACCCTGGTGAAAATTTCATGTAATAAAAGTTAATAAAGGAAAAATAAGACCACGATTAAGGGACATTGATTCCAAGCTTAATGTTTGGCAAATATATCCTAGTGGGAATCACTAGATGTGTGTTTTGGCTAAGGGAAATTGACAAAGGCTAAGGCAAAGGCATTAAAAGGCATTTTTGGCACATTTATTAATGAAAATAAAGGAAATTAGGAGAAAAGTAAGGTGAAAGGTCATAGGTTGCATGTGAGGAGGAAATTGAAGGAAAATAATGGAAAATGAAGAAAATATAGGCCTCATTAATAAAAAGGCTTCTAAGGATCAGTTGGTAACCTTTTGTCAGTTCAAGTTTGGAGCTCTCTCATTATTCTCTCTCTCTCACTCTTGGTCACTTAGAGTTTTCTTGGAGCACTCTAGCTTTGGATCAAGGAAGGAAAATCCATAAAGGGAAAGGAAGGAAAGCAAGGATCAAGGAAAGGAAAGAAAGATGAAGCAACTTCAACATGAATACTTGCAGGTAACCTTTTACATGTGTGATTTCCTAGCTGGCTTGGACATGCATGGATTTTCATGTTGGTGTATGGTTCTCTTGCTATCGATGGCATGGTTTTGCTGGGTTATAATAGTGGTTTTCAACCTAGTCTTGAATTTTTTCGGATGCCATGGTATTTTGGGATGTTTATCTCAGTGTTGATCTTTGGTTTTCTGGATGGACTTTGGAATCTAGGGCGGAGGTGGTCTCAAGTTTCATTTCCAAAGGCCTAGGAACCCCTTGACCAGTTTTAGCAGGATACATGGTAAAGCCTAAGGGAGAAGTCTCGGTTTAGGGCCTAGTGATCCAGGTTTGAATTGTGGTAAAGCTTGAGAGTCTGGTCTCAGTTTAGGGCCTAGTGATCCAGGATTGGATTGTGGTAAAGCTTGAGAGACAAGGAGACAAAAAATTCCTCAAGGATAGTGATGGATTCCGGATGACATTCCAAGTTCATTCCGGTTGTGATCGGAGCACCGATTTTGGTGTGATCACAGTTTGGTGAGGGTGGAGGTGGTTTAACCTCTAGATTCCCTTGGTTGTTCTTGGATTGGTTTTTCTATGAGATCTCACATTCATGCTTGGAATATGGAACAGGGGTGACTAGTTGAAAGAGAGATTTGGTTCATCCATTTCTATGGTTGGGTGGTACGTGGAAGTCCCGAACCTGGTCAGATTTTCCTATAATTAATAAAAGCTAAGTTCTCTTACTGTTGTACTTGTTTATATGTGGATTTAATGACTATCATATCTTTGATATTTATATGGTTTAATGCTAGTTATAACCATGGTTAAATGATTGGCTCATGTCATGGTTATTTCATGTATTTACTTGTAATTGTTAAATGGAATGGATGAAAGACCTAATTGATGATATAATAGTTCAATGGAGAAGGAGGTGATCCTTCTAGTTATGTTTCATAAGTTCTTTCAGTCATTTATGCTTTGCCTTGTATTTTAGACCTTATTGAGGGCCCCGAAATCGGGTCAACAACAAGGGGGATACCCACCCGGTCGGGAACCTGGTTGGTGGCTCCTTGCCCGTTTGGTGTAGCGGGTCTGACTGGGGATAATGGGACCAGCTTCCCAATCTAAAAGATGTGTGTGTGTGTGTGTAGATTTTGAAGATACTAATCTAAAGGTAATTTTAAACTAATTTAATTCTAGACTCTAAACTGACTCTATGCTACTGTAATCTAACAAAAACAACACATCTAATCTATACTAACCCGGGGTAAAATTCTTTCATTATGCGATCTAAAAAGATTTCATACAATAACTGGTAATAAAGATCATTCAGCTATCATAAGAATATAAATCAATTAAGATGAACCATTCTGCATAAGAAGTTAGGCAAAACAGTTGTGAACAGCATATCGCATAATCAGTTATTCATATTTCAAGCACAAACAAATGATTCCACCGTACAAAAGTGCCAAATGGTAATCCAGACATTCATACATCAACATATAAACAAATCAGTTGTATATCACTCTAAGAATATGAGCAGAAATTAATCAAGAGATAAAAGTACCATTTATGACTGATTTTCACTCACAAACTTCAAGCAATAATGATTTATCTCTACTTACTTCTAACATCTACTAAGAGTACAGAAGTGCAACATCAGTAGCAGACATTAAAATGAAAACATAAATAAATCTCGATCCATCCATTCATCAAAAACCCCCTCCGAGGGTGCAAAAGTGCATGTTCTGAGGACAAGTTTTTTGACAAATTTCCGGACCCTTCTCCAAATGCCATGAGAAGGGTTAAATACTACTAACTAACTAATCTTAATTACACAAATTTAGGGAACGGCTTCAAATGACCGCCCTTTTACTAAAGCAAATTTATTTCTAAAAATTGAATCTAATTTCTAACCGTTTCTGTATCTGCTCCTTAGTGCTGTAAGCAATGTGAGGTTCGCCTGGAAAGAGTCGGCTGGTTGTCTTTTCCTTTTTCTCGGGCGATAAAAGTAGAAATAACAAAAGCTGGCACCTCTTTCTGACAAACTAGAAGATATTTTTGAAAATCTTCCTCTGGCTGGGTGTATTTGCTGTGTGTATACTTAGTATAACCCAGATTTCTTTCAAACTGATTGTGTTGTTGCTATTTCAGTTTCCGGCCGTGTGAATGACTCAATGAGTTAGGGATTTTGTTGCCTGAACAATCTTACGTATTGAAAATTGCTTCCATTCTTTGTTCCAGGCTTTTCTGAAGCATCATCCCTTTTTAGCGTTTTTCTTTTTGCTTTATCCAATCTAAGCTTCAGGACCTTTTGCAAACATGCTGCTTTTGTGCGCCTTTGACTCTGAGTCTTGGATAGTCTATTTTCATCAGTGTCTGTGGAGTGATACTCTGGAATCTGCGGCTCTACTGCATGCGACATTCATTTGCGAAGGCATCTCCTCTCTGTTCTTCAAGTATTGGCGCTTTCCCCTTTTCCTTAGATGTTTCCTGCATATAGATTTATATTAGTTACTGCCTTACAGTTTACGCAAAGGAAAAGAGACATGACGAAAAGATTGACATGAAAGATTTAAACTCTAATGAATGCATAATCATGACACTCATAATAACTTGACTCTTCGAAAAACGCAACACGATCATCTTTGGGTACTCAGGCGTGCCATCATTAATTTCCCTTAAGGTGCGCGCTCGATTTTGGGTTTACAGATCATGCCGAAGAAACTTTGCGATGAGTGGTTTCTGCGATTCGTATCACAGCAATTAGTAGCCTCATTCGTCGCAGATCGTAAATCGCAAAATCGCAGTTTGTAAGATCGCAGATCGCAAATCGCGATATCACAATTTTCATTTGCTCATCGTGTGCTGCTTATGCGATGTTTGCGATATGCGACGTCGCATATCGGCCATCGGCGATTCCTTAGGTTTTTCTTTTTAAGGGCGCTTTCAAAATATGCGATGCGATGAATTTCGCATCGCTTCTTTGCAGCTTATTTACGCGCATAGGAAAACTCTTCACTCTCTCTTTGCGATGTGATATAGCTTTTAGGGAGTTAAATACAAAAATTTTGATAAAAATATTTTTGAGATTTTTTGTTAAGGGTCCCCCTTTGGTTGATATTATTGCTAATACTAAACAAAGAGGGGGGTTGTTGGTGACCACAACAATGGCGATTCACTGTGAAGAACCAGTTATCTCTGCTTTTCTATTGACATTTCCACTTCCGAAACAGAAAAATTTTCATATGTCTAAATTTTGTTATGGACAGATAGAGTAGATTACCCCTCATCCTATCAATGATACTTTGTTTCAACCTTTCTTTTTGTCCAATTGTCTGCTTCCCTAGGCTTAGTTCTTGCATTCATACCAGACATTACTCGGTCCTTTTTTTAAAAGATAAAATAAGGTCTTCTCTGTGTACTGGCTTTAAAATATGCTCATTTGTCGTAGGTAGAGCCTCTGCTGCCCGCAAGCGTCCATAGCCTCGACAGGGTTACCATGTTATCCAGCAATGATCCTTTTTCCTGCTTGAGGTTATTTACAACACTTCAGAGAAAAATCTTTTTTGACACTTTTTCCTTTTTTATTCTCTAAAGAACAATGTCTTGGTTTGGTGGCCAAATTATGACACAGTCATTCACTTGATTTACAATTTTGCTGAACAAGCTGGCTCGTGATGAGACCCCTTGTCTTTTGATTGCAACAATCTTGAGTCGTTGCCCTGTTTTGATAGACAGTTTTGGCAAAGTCAGCAAGTTATAATATCTGTGATCATGATAAGCCGGCTCGTGATGAGACCTCTTATTCTTTGAGATATCGTGTTTTCTCGGATTGTTTCTCTGAATAATGCGGTTTCCTTTTGCAGGGAGGAAGTCATTGTTTTTCCTTAAGAAAGCTCTGGACGACAATAATAGAGTTTGAAACAACAGCTTTACAGAGAATATTTATTTTATTATTGATGATACCTTTCATTGTGCTGACATAAAACAATTTTTTACCAAAGGTTGCTTTCATCAAAGTCTTTTGAAAGGTTGAAACTAATATCGTTATTCAGGCTAAAGTTAACTCTATTTGTCAATAATAAAAATCAGATTTTTTGAAAAGCTTTGCTATTTGTACAAGTGAAATCAAAATCTGATAGAGAGTTAGTGTGTTCTTTCATGAATCCTTTTCAATGATGATTTACAACCGATTTTATTTATAGAAAGAGAAAAACAAAAAAAAAGAAACTAAAACTATCCTACAAAAATAGAAGAATGATCTTCTTATGGAAAATACATTTTAAGAATCTATCCATTCACAGGCAAAGAATCTCTTCTACCTGCCAAATCCTGCAACATAAATGTCGATGGGCCTATGACTTCTACAATCTAAAAAGGACCAAGCCACAGCTTCTGAAATTTCATATGTTTGCCCTTTTCTTCATGAGCCTTATCCCATTTCAAAACTAAATCTCCCATCTGAAAGTTCTTTCTGGTTATGATGGCTGAGTCAAAAGAGGATTTTATTAGCGCTTGGTGGTGAGCATGGGTTTTCTTAGCTTGTTCTCGGCGTTCTTCTAGTTTGATTATCTCCATTTGTCTTAATTGCAAAGAGGAAGTAGATACTTCATCGATGTGTTGTACTAAAGACAAAGAGGGAATGACTAAGTGAGTTGGAAGAACCACTTCTTTCTCGTAAACTAAATTAAAGGGAGAAGTGCCGATTGAAGCTTTCTTCGTGATTCTGTCTGCCCATAAAGCATTTACCAGCGCTTTGTGCCAATTCTTTTGGCTTTGGTCGATTGTTCTTTTGATAATCCTGATTAGGTTTTTGTTTGTTGATTCAGCCAACCCATTACCTTGCGGATAGTAATTAGCAGAATATTTCAATTTGAACCCTATTTTTAATGCAAACTCAGTCATTGCATTTCCAGAAAAGTATGATGCATTATCAAACATTAAGGCCGTTGGAAATCCAAACCTAGTGATGATAAATTGATCTATGAATTTAGTAATGTTTTCAGAATTAACTGTCTTGAGAGGAACTGCTTCTACCCATTTAGTAAAATAATTTGTTGCCGTGAGGATATACCTATGCTGCTTAGAAGAGTGAGGAACGATCTCACCTATTATGTCCAAGCCCCATTGGCTGAATGGTTGCTCGATGTTGACCAGCTGTAGTGGCATGGATGATTTCTTTTGTTTCCCTGCAGCAGTCTGGCAGATTTGGCATTTCCTTACGTAATCGTATGAGTCTTTGAACAGCGTGGGCCAATAATATCCTGCACGTAAGATCTTATGCGCAGTAGTCTCTCCAGCATAGTGTCCACCTGCTGGTCCATCGTGGAGTTCCTGCAAAACCTTTTCGGCTTCAGTTTTCTCAAGACACCTAAGAAGTACAGAATCGTAATTCCTTTTAAACAGAACATCATTTATGAGCTGGTATTGTTTAGCTTTCAATCTTAGAGCTCTTTTCTTGGTGTGATCCAAGTGCGATGGAGCATACCCGTTCTTAAGATAATAAATGGTGTCCACATATAATGATTATGCGTCGTTTAGGCTTACCTCATATGTATGTACCTCTTCAGATGATTTCTCAGGAATTTGCGATGCTCCAGCTAACATCTTACAGAAGCCTTGACCTCTTACGATGTTTGCTGGTTTGATCTCAAGATCGTATTCTTGTAAAGCGGTAATCCAATTCGCCCTCTTTTCACCCACATCCTTCTGTACCAACAAGTTTCTTACCGCTGGAAACGGTACGACGACTTTGGTATGGGCTTTAAGTAAGAAATGTCTGAAATTTGATCACTTTGAAAACAGCATACGCTTGTTTCTCCATGTCTGAATAATTGAGCTCAGCACCTTGTAAGTTCGAGCTAAAGAACGCGATTGGAGCTTCCGCCTTTTCTTGATTTGCTTGAGTTAAAATCGCGGCATAAGATTTCTCTGAGGCAAAAGTATATAAGATAAAGGATTCTGAAAAATTTGGGGTAGATAAAGATGGAGCGTTGATGATAGCTTGTTTGATCAAGTTGAATGCTTCGTGCTCATCTATGCCTCATTTAAAATTTGAATTCTTTTTTATCATATTTTGTAAAGGAGAAATAATACGTGAAAAATCGGGGACAAACCTTTTTACAAAATTGATTTGTCCAAGGAAAGATTGCATGGCCTTTTTGTTATGGGGTATGGATATTTCGGAAATTTCTTTGATTCTGTCAGGTTCAATGTGAATACCAGATTTCGACACTATGAATCCGAGCAATTTCCCTTCACTTAATGCGAAAAAAGATTTCTTTGGGTTAAGTGAAATTCCATACCTTAAACATCTTTGAAAGATTTGTTTCAAGTCTTTGAGATGGTCGCTTCGCTTCTTGGAGTACACTGTTATATCATCCAGGTAAATCACTACCGATTTATTGACTAAACATTTAAATGCGATGTCCATGGCTCTCTGAAAGGTAGTGCCGGCATTGATCAGACCAAATGGCATCTTCCGATATGCGTATGTGCCCCATTTGGTTCGGAATGTGGTTTTTAACTGATCATCGGGATGTACCAGAACTTGATTGTATCCTGAAAATTCATCCAGGAAAGACATTAATTTTGAGCCCGCTACTGCCTGTAGTATTTGCTCCATAGGTGGGAGGGGAAAATTGTCTTTCTGACAGGCTTTGTTGAGATTCCGGAAATCAATACAGATTCTAATATCTCCATTTTTCTTCCTAACAGGCACCATATTGGATACCCATTTGGAGTGTCTGACGGGGAAAATTATTCTGGCTCTCAACAATTTATTTAGCTCAGTCTTTATCTGATTTTCTAAGTTGGGGTGGATTTTTCTGAGCTTCTGCTGGACAGGTTTTTCATTGTCAATCATAGGGATAGTGTGTTGAATGATAGAAGTGTTGTATGTTTTCAGCTCATCGTAATTCCACGCAAAAACGTTTTTGTATTGTCTCAGAAGACGGATATATGTTGATTTTTCTTCAGGGGCTAGGCCGTGGCCTAGATTAACGTTTTGCGGCTTCTGATCGGTTCCTAGGTTCACTAATTCATAGTTCAGAGTTGAACTATAGAGTTTAGAATTGGCAGACCTTTTAAACCGACTCTTCAAATCATATAAATCTTCTAACTTAACCACCGACTTAGGTATAGCATTATCAGTGCTATTTTGTTGAATTTGGTGATCATGATGGTCTTCGTCAATTATTTGATTTGAGTAGGATCCTTCAGAAGTGAGGAAATTTACAATGTCAGGGTCGTCGTTGAATACTCTCCAGTTGGTGATGTTGTCAGGGATGGATGGTCTAAAAATTAGTTCTATTGAGAACCTATTGGGACTAAAATCTTCGGAGGGAATAAGTCTAGAGGCTACGTTAGCTAACAGGTCTGCGCTCGCATTTTGGAGTCTTGGGATTGACGAAATATTGAATGCTATGAAATGTGAAGTCAGATATTGTACTAAAGATTGATAGTGCTTTAAATGACTTGACAGGAAATGTATGGTGTTACGTACCTGTTTGACGACAATTTCAGAATCTCCAAAGACTTGAAGATACTTAACATTCATCCCGATTGCTTTGTATAGGCCTTGCACCAAGGCTTCGTATTCCGTTGTATTGTTTGTGCAATCGAACTCAAGTCTGCATGTGAGCATGGTCTTGTTTCCGTCTGGGCTAATCAGAACGCATCCTGCTCCTGCTCCCTCGTTAGATTTAGAGCCATCAAAATATAATTTCCAAAACAAAGATGTATTTACAGAATTATCTAAAAAATTAAAACACTTTGAATCATCAGTTTGGGAAAAAATTTCAACTTGGGACATAACTGAATTTTCTAAGTAAGGTGAAGTGTGAGCATTGAAATTGCCGAGGAAAGAATCTACCGAGTAATTGCTTATGATACTGCTGTTGTATGCTATTGCTTCGTTCTCTCCTTCCAAGTCTGTCACTATGTACTTTTGGTGCAATTCTCGTTCAACCTTTATTTGATTGGGTTTGCCGTTGTAGGGTAACCACATGTGCGACCAGTCGGTTGAGATATATCCGTGGAGTTTTTCGGACCAATCCCTGCTAAGAATTAAACCATAGAATTCAGGGATATCAGCTACTAGAATGTCGATAACCTAACATACTTTCGGGTTAGACGACAGTCTTATGGTCACCTAGTTAAGTTCACCAATCACTTTGACTTGAGATCGATCAAGTTGAACTGTGTGCACTGCGGATTTCTGAGGCTGAACATTCAATTTGGCACATATTGATCTGGGTAAAATATTCGTTGAAGCACCAGAATCAATCAGGCAATTGTGCACGTTTTTATTGAAAATTTCATAAGTGAGGAGAAAAGGAGGAGTATGGGATCTTGACCTTCCTCCAATCAAGGCAATGTCATTCGGATCAATCTTATTGATCATGTTGGTTGGAGGTCTTCCCATGTTGTGGGAAGCTATAGCGGTAGGTAAAGATGTAGTAGGCACGGCATGTAATTCTTTCATCATTATTTTCTGTTGATGTTTCAATTTGCTCAATTCGTAAAGAGTGATATTAGCCCTAGTCTTTTTCATGTCATCGATAATGTTATACTCCATTTCATCCGACACTATCAGTGTTCTTGATGGAGGTGCTTGATCTGATTGGGCTGGGCTAAATTGGGTCGCTCTAGCAGTTGTTTTCTTTGTTGCGACCTTATCTTTTGTTGCAGGGCTTGCGCCCTTCTGTTTAGGGGTAGTTTGGGGAGGATCAAGTTGATTTTTGCTTCGTGTGCTAACTGGAAATGCTTCTTGATCCTCTTCTTGTGGGAGGATGAAATCCCACATTCATTGTAGTTCCACAACTTCTTCATCATCGGTCTGCCCTTTAGTGGTATTCTCTTGTTCTTCTTCTTCTTCAGATTCGACGTTTGAGACAGCATTGGGTGGTTTCACCTCCATGGGAAGGTTTCTTTTAAAAGATCTGTAGGGCTTTTTTGAAGAAGTTTCTGCTACTTGCTTTCTTATGTCAATCATCTCATTGGACATGGCCTTTAACACTTTTTTTAATCCTTCCATATCGAAAGGATCTTTCGTTTGCTTCTTCTTGGTGTCTTCTTTGAAAGAGATTTTCTTAGATTTGCGTTCTTCTATTGCAGATCTCTTTTCTAGGGAAACTACGCGTTTTTCTACTGCTAACGCCTCAGTTAAGTTTTCAACTAAGGTCGTCTTGTTTGCCCTATCTACGAAGATAGCCAAGTTAGATGGTAAGGCCGTGATGTACCATTCACATCTTACCTCCTCGCTGGGTTGAGAAGCAGCAAGGATTTTGTTGAGGATCTTATTGAACCGTAAATTGAAATCTTTAATGGGTTCTCTAGCCTCAGCTTTAAGATTAGATAGGTCATTGATCAATGTCGTTGTTGATCTGTCATCGCCAAACTTGGTGTGGAATTGACTTTGAAAAATGTCCCAACTTGTGATGGACCCGAAAGGTAACGAAAAGTACCATGACCCGGCTGTTCCTTGCATTGTGTAAGGAAAAAGTCAGACGACAGCATCTTCATTGGTAACTCCGTTGAGATTAACAGAAAGCATGAAATTATTGATATGCTCTTCAGCTAGCATGCCTGTTTCTGGATTGAATTTAGGTAGCCACTTCTCAGGATGGGTCGGTATTGGGCTCAGGGGTGGAGGCATTAAAACCGCCCCAGGATTGTTCCATGGAGACTGGGCCATCGTTGAGCCGCTAGTTAATGAGAGTGCAGAAGACGGTCTCTGATGCTGAGAAGATGAAGGTATTATGATCTTTGATGATTGAAGAGGAAGTGTTGTGGAAGATGGATGAGTGATTTGGGATGAGGATGTGGGTGGTTGACTTCGCGGTGAGGGTGTTGAAATGGATGAAGTGGATGAAAGAGTCTCACGGTCAGACTCTGGTGGTGCTTTCCTTGCTCTTTTCCTAGTAGGGAGAGGGAGTTCACTTGGTTGAATACCAAATTTTTCACTCTTCAATCTGGTCAGAGGATGAGCAGGATTGTACTGCGAAGTCACGCTGCTGTTAGATTTATCAGACCTATGAGAAAAAATAGAGAATCCCTGGAGTTTACGAATCAAAGTTTGAATTTCAGGGGGTTCAATAATGAGTTGGTCTAATATATTGGAGTAGGTAGCAGCGGTGGATACTCGAGGAGTGATTTACTCTCAGAATGGCATTTAGATTTTGACTTAGTTGCCATTCATAGTTCGTGCCCTCCTTCTAGCGCCAAATATGTTGAGGGCCCCGAAATCGGGTCAACAACAAGGGGGATACCCACCCGGTCGGGAACCTGGTTGGCGGCTCCTTGCCCGTTTGGTGTAGCGGGTCCGACTGGGGATAATGGGACCAGCTTCCCAATCTAAAAGATGTGTGTGTGTGTGTAGATTTTGAAGATACTAATCTAAAGGTAATTTTAAACTAATTTAATTCTAGACTCTAAACTGACTCTATGCTACTGTAATCTAACAAAAACAGCACATCTAATCTATACTAACCCGGGGTAAAATTCTTTCATTATGCGATCTAAAAAGATTTCATACAATAACTGGTAATAAAGATCATTCAGCTATCATAAGAATATAAATCAATTAAGATGAACCATTCTGCATAAGAAGTTAGGCAAAACAGTTGTGAACAGCATATCGCATAATCAGTTATTCATATGTCAAGCACAAACAAATGATTCCACCGTACAAAAGTGCCAAATGGTAATCCAGACATTCATACATCAACATATAAACAAATCAGCTGTATATCACTCTAAGAATATGAGCAGAAATTAATCAAGAGATAAAAGTACCATTTATGACTGATTTTCACTCACAAACTTCAAGCAATAACGATTTATCTCTACTTACTTCTAACATCTACTAAGAGTACAGAAGTGCAACATCAGTAGCAGACATTAAAATGCAAACATAAATAAATCTCGATCCATCCATTCATCAAAAACCCCTCCGAGGGTGCAAAAGTGCATGTTCTGAGGACAAGTTTTTTGACAAATTTCCGGACCCTTCTCCAAATGCCATGAGAAGGGTTAAATACTACTAACTAACTAATCTTAATTACACAAATTTAGGGAACGGCTTCAAATGACCGCCCTTTTACTAAAGTAAATTTATTTCTAAAAATTGAATCTAATTTCTAACCGTTTCTGTATCTGCTCCTTAGTGTTGTAAGCAATGTGAGGTTCGCCTGGAAAGAGTCGGCTGGTTGTCTTTTCCTTTTGCTCGGGTGATAAAAGTAAAAATAACAAAAGTTGGCACCTCTTTCTGACAAACTAGAAGATATTTTTGAAAATCTTCCTCTGGCTGGGTGTATTTGCTGTGTGTATACTTAGTATAACCCATATTTCTTTCAAACTGATTGTGTTGTTGCTATTTCGGTTTCCGGCCGTGTGAATGACTCAATGAGTTAGGGATTTCGTTGCCTGAACAATCTTACGTATTGAAAATTGCTTCCATTCTTTGTTCCAGGCTTTTCTGAAGCGTCATCCCTTTTTAGCGTTTTTCTTTTTGATTTATCCAATCTGAGCTTCAGGATCTTTTGCAAACATGCTGCTTTTGTGCGCCTTTGACTCTGAGTCTTGGATAGTCTATTTTCATCAGTGTCTGTGGAGTGATACTCTGGAATCCGCGGCTCTGCTGCATGCGGCATTCATTTGCGAAGGCATCTCCTCTCTGTTCTTCAAGTATTGGCGCTTTCCCCTTTTCCTTAGATGTTTCCTGCATATAGATTTATATTAGTTACTGCCTTACAGTTTACGCAAAGGAAAAGAGACATGACGAAAAGATTGACATGAAAGCTTTAAACTCTAATGAATGCATAATCATGACACTCATAATGACTTGACTCTTCGAAAAACGCAACACGATCATCTTTGGGTACTCAGGCGTGCCATCATTAATTTCCCTTAAGGTGCGCGCTCGATTTTGGGTTTACAGATCATGCCGAAGAAACTTTGCGATGAGTGGTTTCTGCGATTCGTATCGCAGCAATTAGTAGCCTCATTCGTCGCAGATCACAAATCGCAAAATCACAGTTTGTAAGATCGCAGATCGCAAATCGCGATATCGCAATTTTCATTTGCTCATTGTGTGCTGCTTATGCGACGTTTGCGATATGCGACGTCGCATATCGGCCATCGGCGATTCCTTAGGTTTTTCTTTTTAAGGGCGCTTTCAAAATATGTGATGCGATGAATTTCGCATCGCTTCTTTGCAGCTTATTTATGCGCATAGGAAAACTCTTCACTCTCTCTTTGCGATGCGATATAGCTTTTAGGGAGTTAAATACAAAAATTTTGATAAAAATATTTTTGAGATTTTTTGTTAAGGGTCCCCCTTTGCTTGATATTATTGCTAATACTAAACAAAGAGGGGGGTTGTTGGTGACCAAAACAGACCTGTAGGTTGCATTGATGCCAAGTGTTTGACAGAACATCAGTCCCGGTTGGGGATGCTTAGGCCTAGCCCTGAGGTTGATTTTTTGATTTAACAACATTGTTATCATGTATTTGATGGATTCTGAAGGTTTTAGCAAGTTCTGGGTAGAGGTTGGGATTCTCGGCTAGAAAAGTGGATCAAATCTTAAGGCTGTTGGCACAGGTTTGCTGAGAAAATTCCACAGTCCCTGGCACATACGTCTATGAGAGTGACTTTGGGTTGCTGGTCACTGTCTTTCCTTTAGAATGAGAGTGAATTTGATTTAAAAGGCTTAAAACATCAGTGGGACTCGGGGGCAGGATGTATGAGTGGCTGAGATGTCTATTGGGGGTGTTGTTGCTGATGTGGATGGGTATGTTTGATGTGTTCCATCGATTCCATTTACTTTAGATTACCAAGGAGATTGAATCGCTTATAGTGATCTCTCTCATCACATGTTTGCCCAGCTAGTTGGTTGCTTGGGTGGACCTGGGAGGAGGTGGTGTTACAATAATTCTTAGGTCTCCTTAGATATTTTACATTAATATACAATTAATAAAATTAAGTTAAGCATTAATTCTTCTATATTAATTTAAAATAAATAAATAAATAAATTTACTAATTAATTAAATAGTATAAAAGGAGTTCTATACATTTATATATTATTAATTTTAAATTTAATATATACAACTTTATTATATTATAGCTTTAACTTTATAATATATTTAACTTTAACTTTATTATATTATTAATTAATTTAATTTTTTTATTATTATTCTAATATACTAGGCTATTAATGACTTGCATTAATTAACCAATACTAATATAATTAATTAATTTATATTATTATATTAATTATTTCTAACTTTCTAATTAATTAATCCTAATATATTAATTCCCTTATGTCACTATATCTTAATAAACTAATTCCTTTTAGGTTTTCTCCTCCTGTCGGCTTATTTTCTTTATTTTAATCTATTTATACTTTTTTTCTCTCATCTTTCTCTCATCATTTACTCTTGATGATGGGTTTTGGTCTGGACTTGAAATGTTGATTAAAAATGTTTACTTTGGATAAAAATCTGGAAACAAATTCTTCAACAGAAGAGCTCTTGGAGCTATAGGTAGAGACCATTCTTGCCAACTGTAAGTCGCCTTTGAAGGTGGACACCATTGAGGGACTTGGACTGCGCCACTTGGGTGCCGGTTAGGGGAACATGAGCTTGTACTTAGAGACTGAGGTCACTGGGGTTGGTGCAAAGGCCAAGGTTTTCTTGTTTGTTTAACCATTGTTGCATGTGGAGTTGTTGCTCCAGCTCAAGGGTAACATATGGTTGAGGCTATGAGCCACATGGTTTATCACTGGGAGGAACATGGAGAAACCGCAACCAGTCGACTCTTTACCATATAAGTGTCAAATTTCTTATATATGGTTGTTTTTACATGTGTTGTGTTCAATTGATGTTTTCCATTCATTTACGAGCCATGCAAGATTTATATCTACGATAATGAAACCCTAGTTTATGATATATGTATATAATATACTAATTATGTTATTTGTTTTAACTACATAACATTTTACAATTGCATTTGGTTAATGGTTTTGAGGTTAGGGCTAATACCCTTATGACTAAATCATTATCAGAATTCCATCAAAATTGCAAGTGGGCTATGACTATGAGCCAAGGTTAAATAATAATGGCTCAAGTTTATGTGCTTCACTGGATTGTGGATGGAATAATTGGTGGAATTCATGACAAGTTATGTAGTGTAAATTGGCCAGGGGTCGGGGACATTACAAGGTGGTACCGTAGATGAATTTCAACACTAGGTTTGAATTGGGCCGAAAAATTATAGGTTAAACACTATATGTTTGATGAAAGGATATATGGTGGAATTAACGGAAATTTATACAAACCTGAGAACAAGAAAACCTCAAGAAGATATTTGGTAGAGTAAAATGGAGTAATAGGTCAAAATCAGTGGGTTATGGGCTTGATTGGACCAAATTTAAGACACAATTGAAATATTACAAGTTGCTTATCAACCATTTGACAAAAATCATGATGCTATGAATGGTAAAAATTCACCATGGAATTACGGTACAGGTGCCAAGAAAGGCCCAACTATGGTCAATTTAGTGTAATTATAGGGTCAATTAGAGGAAATTGACTCATTTTAGCCGCTGAGAGGTAAAGTCTATGTGCAAGTTTCACTTCCATGGAAAAAGAAGTCTTTAATTTTGTCATATATATATATATACATACCCTGTTAGGTTCTTATACCAATAGGTGTCACATTTCATGATTGACTGTGGAAATTCCAAATATGATCATCCTTTCCATGCTGCAAAGGTTCCATATTTTCCCAAAAAAACAGAAAAATTTAAAAAATGTAAATAGGGTATGCCATAAAAGAATAATCAAAGGGCAAGAAAAATGAATTGGTCAAGAAAAAAGAAAATGAACCCCAAAGAGAGACCAGGAAAGTGGCTAGTCAAAATGCCACTACTGTACTACTTGTGGCAAAGAATTTCAAATCATGCAATCAGTGAATTTGTCACACTTGATGGGTGGCCCAACAGCTCAATCTTGGCCAGTCCATGTTTAAATTTCTTGTTTTAGCATTAGAGAATAAGGTCTGTTCAAACAGTTCAAGCTTGGCAGATCACTAGCTAGGTAGAGAAACAAAGGAGCCCAACTACTTAACTTGGGCCCTTGGAAGAAATAAGGGTAGACTTAGATAGGAGGGAGGTCAAAAGAAAGAAAGGGTTTGCTAGTTCAAATGCACCCAAACAAGATGAAGAAAAAATGTTAGGTGTAGCAGAATGGGTAGGTAATTCTGGTGTTGCAGAAGTAGGTTGCTGATCAGTTTAAAATGTGATCTGTCTCATGAGTATCACAAACATCATGGCAAAGTGGCTAAAGTTCAGTGGAGCATGACTGATTTCCCCTCTCATTTCCCCAAGAACACTTACTAACATCCCCTCAAGGACATTGGGATCTGCTCAATGGTCCTAGCTCGTTTCATTTTATGAGAAATACTAAGTGAAACTTTGTGTTCACTTATTCATAACAAGCCACATTTCTTGTGTAAAATAATCACTTCATTTCCCTTTCATTTCCCTAAAAACCTAAGTTTCTACCTTCTAAACTTAGCATTCTCCTATCATTTGTCATATTAACACCCTAACTTTATTATATAACTCCTATATGAAGTTTCCCTGCCCCTACTATATATAAATAACAAAAAAAAAACCCCAAAAACATTGTAAATATCCTGCCCCAGCCTAATATGGCTATATTTTAATTTCCTCGGGAGTCATTGGTCCACTTGGGGCCAATAACGACCCACCACGTGTTCCGCTGGGATTTGTTTTACCTTTGATTAAACAAATAACCATAGTCCGCCGCGCAATAGCACTGGGATTTAATTAACGTTTGGTTAATTAAATAACCATACCCGCATACCCCGCTAACCAAAGTTTTTAACCCTCGCAATGCCTATAAAACATTAATATTTGGTGGGCTCCCGCGCCATAACTGCCCGCCACCTCCACGTTCCGTCAACCGTCGGATCGGGCCCTCCCCATCCGACGGCTCTCGTTAATATCGGAGCCGCTCCGACATCCGAACGTTAGCACCCGATAGAAAGCAGTTTTCCCGCCGTACCCCGGGATGCGTGCCATCAGCCCATTGCATCGGGCATGTTCTGCCACAAACCGCCCCCGTACATAAGGCGGTGCAATAGAAACCACAAACCGCTTCCGCCTCCCGCCCACGCCAGCGCCTGCGTCACCATTTTGTCTGTCGTGTCCTCCATGTCATCCGCCCATGTCAGCAACCACGTCATCCGCCACGTCACCTTCCGTACTCCGCTACAGGACAAAGTTACGTCATGATGACGTCAGCACAAAAAGCGCCAAAAATCCCGAAAAAGCCCAAATTTGTTTAAAAGTCGTGAAAGTGATGGTTTTGTTTATTTTCTATTCGTCGTATTGCGGAGACTGTGCATGTGAATTACGTCCAATTCGCCACCAACGCTCCAGTCAGCCACCCAGGCGAGTTCACGCTGCAAACCCGACCCCCTCAGCTTAGTCTGCAACCACATTTCGTGCCAGACGCCTGTAAAACATGTATTTACTCGATAGTCGCCCATAAACCCTATTTTTACGAAATTTCTTTGTTACAATCACTTCAAGAGCTAAACTCGAGTAAAATGCGCTATTGCCTACAAACCTGTGCATTTTAAGTCACTGTTTGACCATTGTTTCCCCAAAGAAAAACCTGCAAATCCTGTTCTCCTCTGCAAATTTCCCATTAAAACTGCAATTCAACTCTATTTCCGCCGGCAAAAACTCCAAAAATGCCTAAATACTGAGTTAAAATTGTCAAACTCGCTTCCAAAAGAGCACCATTTACTCTGTTTTATCCAACCTCCCACTTAAACTCTGCAGACTCTGTCTTTCCTTTGAATTTTACCCAGTGAGGCCATTTCCATATAAAACTCAAATTGCAAAATTCCTGTGAAATTCCTGTGAAAGACCCAGTGCCAGTACTCTGTTTCCTGTTGTGACACAGACTCAAAATCCAATTATAAACATAGACAGTGAACCATGGAAGCTCCAGTGGCCTTGAATATTGCCCCCTTGAATGCCCCACATAAGGAATTGGAATGGATACCCCTTGCTGACAGGGACTTCCAAATTAAGGATATGATGGGTTACAAATCTCACCTGCAAGCCTTTTGTGAAATTAGAAATAGCTACAGAAGCAGCACTGATGTCTTGGGAATTTGGGAGTCCAACATGCCTATCTATTACCTCCCTTCAGTGAATGTGCTCCCTGATTTCATCCATTTATGCTGTGCAAATTATGAACCCACACAAAGAGCAGTTATGGCTCCATCTGGGACTGTGCTCTTTTATGTTACTCCTCAATCCATAAATGAGATGTTGAACTTCAAGCCAACTCAGCCTCTGTCTCCTCTCACCATGAAATTCTTGCTTGACCAAGGTGCCAAACTGCCTAGCTCAGAGATAACAAGAATTGCTCAGTTGTTTATGAAACCAAATTGCCAGCCTGATCAGCCTCCTCCTTATCTCCAAGTCTGGTTCAATGAGGCAGGGAGACTCATTATGGACATAATATCCTACATTTTAGGATTCAAAACTAGTGAGTATGTTGATGAAACTGTTTTGGTATTAATGTCCATATTCACTCCAGGACAGCCCCCTGCTGTCAAGTATGATTATGCTACCTTCATAGCAAATAAAATCCATGAGCAATTCATGAATCTAGAGAGAGAAAGAGTGTTCAAATACACATCCTACATATATCATTTGTTGTTGTACTATCAACCTGATAGTTTCCAAGTTCCTCTTAAAAAATTGGACCTCAAAGGTGAAAGGAGGTCTGTGATCTTCTGGACCTCAGTATTCCATGAAGTCCACAACTCCCCATATACATACTGTGATTTCATCGACCTGTTCATATATCCAGCCACCTGTTTGTTGATAACAACTCCTCCTGCCAGGCTCTCTGCTGAAATGCAGAAAATTTTACATCTCTCAAAGGAATACAGTATTGGTGACTGGTATTTTTACCAAAACCACACAGTGATCAGGATTTATGGCTGTCAGTTAACTCCCTACAAGCTGCCGAAGTATGTCCCTATGAGACTCTTTGCCCTGGAATACTACCGGAAATTTAGCAGTTCAGATTTAACTCATTTCTACATTGCTAGGAAAAAAGCACAGTGCAAGATAAGACATCAATTGGGCCCTTTTATATTCAATAAGAGGGAAGAAGCCTGGGAAGAAGCAGATAAGATATTAAAAGATAAACTTATGATGAAACAAAGTTTTCATTGGTCACCATATGACCCTGAACACTTCATAAGTTTTAGAAGAGTCAAAAACAAGCTTACAGGATATGTGCACCATAAAATCCCTGAGATTGAACAATATGCTAATCAACAAGAATGGGTAGAAGGCACACTAGTTGAAGAGCTTACTGAAGAAGAGAAATTAGAAAAAGAAATGAAAGAGCTTGAAAAAACACTTGACCTAGACTCTTTTGGACAGGTGCCTTTCACATTGCCTCAACACCTTGGAGCAGGCACATCATCTGCCACAACTTCACAACAACCTGCCCAAGAGAGTACTCCACCTGCAGGGACATCCAAAGGCAAGGAAGTGCAGCATTCAGAGCAGCAGGATACAATGGCAGACCGACCAGATACAGCCAAGGAGCAAAGTCAAGGGCAAGGCCCTTCAACACAAGCAAAGGTAACTGAAATCCCTGTGTTACAAACTCCTCTCAATGAGGAAAGAGCCAAGAAAAGGGACAGGCAGGAAGAGACACCTACAGGTGGATCCACAGAACAACAAGGAGAAAAGAGGCAAAGGTTGAACCCTTACTCTGAGGAAGAATTGACAGAAGAAACAGCAGGCAACTTGAGGGGTGAGGAGACCACTGAACAGCAGGCTCCTCCAATTTTGGAGACATCAACTAGCTCTTTTCAGCAAGAGAAAGAGAGGCAGCATGGTGTGGAGGTTACATCCACCAGGCAACAGAGCAAGCAAGGCTCAGATATCAAAAAATCATTCACTGAAATAAAGGCCAGAAATGAGCCAGTAAGGTTCCAGCTGTATAATCAATTGCTGAGAATGGCTCCCACCAATCAACAAAGGCTAATGGCAGCCTATGATATCCAAGAAGGGAAAATGACCCTTAGTCACTTCAGGCCTACAACGCAACAGCCACAGTCAGCTGTTGATTATATCAGGACCAATATGGAAGTCCTCGCTAAAGACATCCACCCAATGGACCAGATTGAGTTACATAAACAAATCGGAGAAATGGTATACTCTACCTTGGCAGACAAAGCATTATTGGCTCACAGACTGCAGAATTCATTGCACAATACTTTTGCCCAATTGGAATTGGAGAAGGCCTCCTCATTAGCCAAGGATAATAGAATTAAATCCTTGGAGGAAATTATTATGGAGCTGGGACATGATCCCAAGGATCCCAAGGGCATACAGGCCTTAATTAAAAAGAAAGAAGAAGATATAGTAGCCCTCAGAAAGCAACTCAAGCTGCCAATTACAATGCATCCTCAGACCACAGAAGTTGCACAGCAGAAAGAAGAGGAGGATGTGGTAAGTTTGCTAATGAGGATGAATGAAAGGCTAGCAGAAACAGAGAAAGCCTTGGAGGCAACATTGCAAGGAAAACAGGGAGAGTTGGCCTCTCAGCCAGCTCAAACAGCTCCAATTCTTACAACTGCTCCTCCTACAACTACAACAACAGTCGCCCCCGTTGTCCCAGAATCAATAGCAGGTACCTCAACTACAGCAACAACAGCAGCAGGACAAGATGCCAGTCTGAGCATGGAAGAAATGATGAATGAAATAAAGGCTCTAGAACTCCAAATGGCAGAGTTAAAAGAAGCCAAAGAAAAACTGGCCAAGATAGAAGTGAATTATGAAAAATTAAAAATAACTGTGGCTGAGAAAACAAGAGAAGTAAAGGCCCTGGAAAATAAAGTAAAAGCCTTGGAGAAGGACCTTACTTTTCACAAAACTCTGGCAGAAATCAAAACTATTTTGTGGGCTAAAATTGGCGAGTCTATCACTGATCAATGGACATCAATTCAGACTATTCATGACCAGATTGAGTTGATAGCGATAGCTCAATTTGAGACTCAAAAAGCCAGAGCATTATTGGAAAACAAGCCTGAGCAAGCCAATAAACTAATTCATTTTTTGAATACTCATACCCGAGAGCAGCTAGCAGCTCTAGACATTCAGGACAGAACAGATACAATTTTGACAGTAAAAAAGGTGCTGACCATGAGGAATTTTGTACAAACTTTGGAAAGAAAGTGTCAAGAGATGCAAACAGAAATAAATGCCTTCAGACAAAAGTTTGTAGTGTTGCAAAGCAAAGGGTTACCCAGCTTATTGACCAGCAATGGAAGACTATTGACACATCAATAGTATGCTCACAGGGTAAATACCTATGTTACCAATCAAATAATAGCATCATCAAGCAGCTCAGAAGAGACAGTACCTCCCTCGGGACAGAGTTTATATGACAAATTAGAAAATTTGTTCTACATTTAACATGAGATGACACATCCTTTTGAAGTCCAGCCCAATTACTACAAGTATACTGAAGCTAATGAGACATTAATAAAATTACAAAGACACCAGTTGCCAACAGATCAATGGCGTCAGAACATGCTGGAGGTTTTACCAAGGTAATTTTGGTTCTCTTTCTTTGATCATCTGCATTAAAGCAAATTCCAATATACGGGTCACCTATCAGAAAACCAAAATAACAAAGGAAAGAATTCACGCAAGAATGCATTAAGGCAGAATCAGGCACAGCTGACAGGGCCGTGACAGCAACTCAGAAATGCAAATCAAGGAGACAGCGGCCAGCCGACTTGATAAGTCAAAAAGTCAAAGATAACAGACCACCTAAGGCAGCCAGTACAACGTAGTTACTTCTGCATTCATTACGCGCTGTTTCCAACATCATTTATTGCCTTTGAAGAAGTAGATGGATAAATTTATTGCTTGATATTTTCCCTATGGGATATTTTGTAATTCTCTTTGTATAAATACCTCCTCAAGATATGTATTGTTGTTGGCTGGTGAATATCATTCTGGACCTGCGCTGTAATTTTGAGAAACTTTCTGAATAAAGATTGCTGGAATGCTTTGCTGGTGAACTTTTTGTTGTGGGATTAATGGCAGAAGAATATATTGCAGAATTCTCGTGTTACTGCATGGAACAATAAGTCTTTTTACCCTTGCTTTACTGTTCTTATGTTATACATATCATCTATATATCATATTCTGAATTGCAAGAAAAAAGGATAACCCAGAATTTGCTTGACTGTACTTTGTGTTCAATTCCTGTTAATTTTTATGTTTTCTACAGGACTAGCATAGGCAAGAATTCTTGACTGCTCTTGTCTCCCTAGTTCTTTCACTCTAAATATCATCAAGGAATTCTTAACTGCTCCTTGGTAATGTTTATTCAATTTCCCTCTGTTAGCATAATGAAAGATTCTTGATTGCCTTTCATTCCCCGACTTCATTTCATCTTATTCCAGCTTGAAAATTATTTTGTGTTGAATTATCTTGCTCTGTAGTCCTACTTTGCCTAAGAAACCATACCAGAGGTTCATTTTCAACCGACTCCATTAACCCAATGGTATGAACTTCTCTTATCTTGCAGCCCTATTCTACTGAATGTCACCTTCCAAACACCAAACACATACCTGTGTTTCATAACTAGCTTAACATACAACAAAACAAATCTAAATCATAAAGAGAGAGCCCTCTCTGGTTGCAGGTTGGCTAGAATCTGCAGCTAAAAGACTGGTTAGTGGTTACCTCGGCCGTATTCCCTTTTCTCAAGATCTTTTGGGGAACAACCTGAGTGATAACATCATTGGCGACTCCACTGGGGACTGAATGATTGTTTGTTACTGTTGTCTATTTTCTAAAGCTACAGATGGAGCCTGAAGTTAGCCAGGTAGCCTTTGAAACTGTTTTTTTTGTGCATTTACAGGAGTAGATAAATGCTGCTTCAGTCAATCTCCAGTCTAGTTTTAGGCTTTAAACAACTGTCCCAAATATTTGATCAGTTTCCTTGTTTTCAAAAGAGCTTCCTTCAGAATATTGTTAAAAACTGTGATCTTTAGACATTTCCAGAAAATACCAAAAACACATTTAGAAGCTGGCTCCAAAGAAGAAAACTCGTTACACCAGGTCAAATCCTGATCCGGATCCTCCGACTATTTTTGAAAATCCTAACTTGATCTCTAAGAGCCTTAGAAGACAAGAAAATCTAGAAAATTTTGTTGGTTTAAATCTTGATATAGTTCAGCAAAGTTTGACCCAATCTCCTCCTGGGAGAGCAGCAGTCTTTTCTGTCAATACTACATCCTCTCCGAGTTCTTCATCCACACCTCAAAGTATCCTTTCCACTCCCCCATCCACTGCACATATTTCCACTACTGTCCCTGCTGTTCCAACTGTCTTATTTCTTCCTGTTGTCCCATTTATCCCTTTAAATATGGCAAACCGTTATGCTCCTCTGCAGTTACCTGCAAATCCAAGGGCTATGCCTCTAGATTATCAGAGTAAAATTACTTATTTTGATGGTACTGGCTCCTATACAGCCCAGCAACACACTAAGAAAATGATGGAGTACTTTGAGAACTATGAAATCGATGATAACGATGTCAGAATGAAAATTTTTGTTTAAAGCTTAACCGGTGAAGTAAGGACCTGGTTTAGAGCACTTGGTGCAAACACAATTGCTGATCCAGATGCCCTGTACCAAACCTTTTTGAACATATGGGAAAAGAAGAAGGATCCATTGCATATCCTATCAGAGTATGACAGTTTAAAAATAGGCCCACAAGAAACTGTCCAAGACTATTGTGCTAGATTCAACAATGTGTATAATGCTATCCCTCAAAACCTTAGACCTCCACCTGACTTAGCCTTAATCAAATTCCCTGATGGATTTGACTCTGACATGGCATATCAGCTAAGGGAAAGAGCCCCTACCAGCTTGGAAGACATGCAGAGCATAGCTGTTAGTGTAGAGGCAAATCTGATTTCTAAAAGAGCCCGAGCTAGAGCTGAAAGAAGGACCACTTTTAAAGAAGATCCTTCAGCATTTGAACAAAAACTAGATGCAATCATCAAAGGCATGGATAGACTGGGTGATAGAGTGGAAACCATTGAACGAAAATCGTCTTGGGAAAGTCAACCAAGTAACACCACTAAAAATCCAAACTTTAGAAAAAATCAAAATCCTAACACCGGCAAAGCTGGCCCTGATCAGAATATCAAACCTCCATTTCAAGAGAACTATGCCGAAGCCTCAACCTCTAGTGAGCCAACAGAGGATACTCAAATCAACCTAATGGGTTTGAACAGTGAACAACAAATCTTTCTAACCCAAGATGACCAAGAAGCTCATGATTTCAACCAATTTCAAACCAAATCCGGAGAGTCATTTGATATGTGCACCATAAAATCCCTGAGATTGAACAATATGCTAATCAACAGGAATGGGTAGAAGGCACACTAGTTGAAGAGCTTACTGAAGAAGAGAAATTAGAAAAAGAAATGAAAGAGCTTAAAAAAGCACTTGACCTGGACTCTTTTGGACAGGTTCCTTTCACATTGCCTCAACACCTTGGAGCAGGCACATCATCTGCCACAACTTCACAACAACCTGCCCAAGAGAGTACTCCACCTGCAGGGACATCTAAAGGCAAGGAAGTGCAGCATTTAGAGCAGCAGGATACAATGGCAGACCAGCCAGATACAGCCAAGGAACAAAGTCAAGGGAAAGGCCCTTCAACACAAGCAAAGGTAACTGAAATCCCTATGTTACAAAATCCTCTCAATGAGGAAAGAGCCAAGAAAAGGGACAGGCATGAAGAGACACCTACAGGTGGATCCACAGAACAACAAGTAAAAAAGAGGAAAAGGTTGAACCCTTACTCTGACGAAGAATTGGCAGAAGAAATAGTAAGCAACTTGAGGGGTGAGGAGACCACTGAACAGCAGGCTGCTCCAATTTTGGAGACATCAACTAGCTCTTTTCAGCAAGAGCAAGAGAGGCAGCATTGTGTGGAGGTTACATCCACCAGGAAATAGAGCAAGAAAGGCTCAGATATCAAAAAAGAATTCACTGAAATAAAGGCCAGAAATGAGCCAGTAAGGTTCCCGCTGTATAATCAATTGTTGAGAATGGCTCCCACCAATCAACAAAGGCTAATGGCAGCCTATGATATCCAAGAAGGGAAAATGACCCTTACTTACTTCAGGCCTACAACGCAGTAGCCACAGTCAGCTGTTAATTATGTCAGGACCAATCTGGAAGTCCTCACTAAAGACATCCACCCAATGGACCAGATTGAGTTACATAAACAAACCGGAGAAATGGTATACTCTACCTTGGTAGACAAAGCATTATTGGCTCACAGACTGCATAATTTATTGCACAATACTTCTGCCCAATTGGAATTGGAGAAGGCCTCCTCATTAGCCAAGGATAACAGAATTAAATCCTTGGAAGAAATTATTATGGAGCTGGGACATGATCCCAAGGATCCCAAGGGCATACAGGCCTTAATTAAAAAGAAAGAAGAAGATATAGCAGCCCTCAGAAAGCAACTGAAGCTGCCAATTACAATGCATCCTCAGACCACAGAACTTGCACAGCAGAAAGAAGAGGAGGATGTAGTAAGTTTTCTAATGAGGATGAATGAAAGGCTAGCAGAAACAGAGAAAGCCTTGGAGGCAGCACTGCAAGGAAAACAGGGAGAGTTGGCCTCTCAGCCAGCTCAAACAACTCCAATTCTTACAACTGCTCCTCCTACAACTACAACAGCAGTCCCCCCCGTTGTCCCAGAATCAACAATGGGTACCTCAACTACAACAACAGTTACAGCAACAATAGTAGCAGGACAAGATGCCAGTCTGAGCATGCAAGAAATGGTGAAGGAAATAAAGGCTCTAGAACTCCAAATGGCAGAGTTAAAAGAAGCCAAAGAAAAACTGGCCAAGATAGAAGTGAATTATGACAAATCAAAAATAACTGTGGCTGAGAAAACAAGAGAAGTAAAGGCCCTGGAAAATAAGGTAAAAGCCTTGGAGAAGGACCTTACTCTTCACAAAACTCTGGCAGAAATCAAAACTATTTTGTGGGATAAAATTGGTCAGTCCATCACTGATCAATGGACATCAATTCAGACTATTCATGACTAGATTGAGTTGATAGCGATAGCTCAATTTGAGACTCAAAAAGCCAGAGCATTATTGGTAAACAAGCCCGAGCAGGCTAATAAACTAATTCATTTTTTGAATACCCATACCAGAGAGCAGCTAGTAGCTCTAGACATTCAGGACATAACAGATACAATTTTGACAGTAAAAAAGGTGTTGACCATGAGGAATTTTGTACAAACTTTGGAAAGAAAGTGCCAAGAGATGCAAACAGAAATAAATGCCTTCAGACAAAAGTTTGCTGTGTTGCAAAGCAAAGGGTTACCGAGCTTATTGACCAGGAATGGAAGACTATTGACACATCAACAATATGCTCACAGGGTAAATACCTATGTTACCAATCAAATCACAACATCATCAAGCATCTCAGAAGAGACAGTACCTCCCTCGAGATAGAGTTTATATGACAAATTAGAAAATTTGTTCTACATTGAACATGAGATGACACATCCTTTTGAAGTCCAGCCCAATTACTACAAGTATACTGAAGCTGATGAGACATTAATAAAATTACAAAGACACCAGTTGCCAATAGATCAATGGTGGCAGAACATGCTGGAGGTTTTACCACGGTAATTTTGGTTCTCTTTCTTTGATCATCTACATTAAAGAAAATTCCAATATACGGGTCACCTATTAGAAAATCAAAATAACAAAGGAAAGAATTCACGCAAGAATGCATTAAGGCAGAATCAGGCACAGCTGGCAGGGCCATTACAGCAACTCAGAAACACAAATCAAGGAGACAGTGGCCAGATGACTTGATAAGTCAAAAAGTCAAAGATAACAGACCACCTAAGGTAGCCAGTACAACGTAGTTACTTCTGCATTCATTACACGTTGTTTCCAACATCATTTATTGCCTTTGAAGAAGTAGATGGATAAATTTATTGCTTGATATTTTCCCTATGGGATATTTTGTAATTCTCTTTGTATAAATACATCCTCAAGATATGTATTGTTGTTGGCTGGTGAATATCATTCTGGACCTGCACTGTAATTTTGAGAAACTTTTTGAACAAAGATTGCTGGAATGCTTTGTTGGTGAACTTTCTATTGTGGGATTAATGGCAGAAGAATATATTGCAGAATTTTCGTGTTACTGCATGGAACAATAAGTCTTTTTACCCTTGCTTTATTGTTCTTATGTTATACATATCATCTATATATCATATTCTGAATTGCAGGAAAAAAGGATAACCCAGAATTTGCTTGATTGTACTCTGTGTTCAATTCCTGTTAATTTTTATGTTTTCTACAGGACTAGCATAGGCAAGAATTCTTGACTGCTCTTGTCTCCTTGGTTCTTTCACTCTAAATATCATCAAGGAATTCTTAATTGCTCCTTGGTAATGTTTATTCAATTTCCCTCTGTTAGAATAATGAAAGATTTTTGATTGCCTTTCATTCCTTGACTTCATTTCATCTTATTCCAGCTTGAAAATTGTTCTGTGTTGAATTATCTTGCTCTGTAGTCCTCCTTTTGCCTAAGAAACATACCAGAGGTTCATTTTCAACTGACTCCATTAACCCAATGGTCTGAAATTCTCTTATCTTGCAGCCCTCTTCTAGTGAATGTCACCTTCCAAACACCAAACAAATACCTGTGTTTCATAACTAGCCTAACATACAACAAAACAAATCTAAATCATAAAGAGAGAGCCCTCTCTGGTTGCAGATTGGCTAGAATCTGCAGCTAAAAGACTGGTTAGTGGTTACCTCGGCCGTATTCCCATTTCTCAAGATCTTTTGGGGAACAACCTAAGTGATAACATACCCCATTGTTTAAAATAATGTATGTGGAATTGAGTGAGGGTTTCAAAATGGGAGCCCCTACCCCTCTTAGCGAACATGGGTTTGGGAGGTCTTATGCTGTTTAAAATGTCCATACACACACTCATGTGTGTGTGTGTGTGGATAAGGTCAAATTATAGAGTGGAATCAAGCCTTTGGTGTTACAAGGCTTAAGGTGGATTACAATATATTAAAAATACATATAAAGTAATTATGTTGTGATGACTTAACATTATGCATGTTTATAAAGTTTGAATACACAAGAAAGATTTATATTTATGATAATGAAACCCTAGTTTATGATATATGTATATAACTATAATAATTTCGTTATGCATTTTAACTACAGAATGTTTTACAATTGCATGTGGTTAATGGATTCGAGGTTAGGGATAATACCGTTATGACAAAATCATTGTTGTTGTTCCATAAGAATTGCAAATGGGCTTCGGCTATGAGCCAAGGTTAAATAATGATAACCCAGGTTTATGTGCTTTGCTAGATTATGGGTGAAATAATTGGTGGAATTCAAGACAAATTATGTAGTGTTTCCTAGCTAGGGGCCAAGGACATTAGAAGGTTGTATCAAAGTCAAAATTTCAACACTTAGATTGAATATGGCTGAAAAATCATAGGTTAAACACTATGTGTTTGACAGAAGGATATATGGTGGAATTAACATAAATTTCTACAAACTCAATAACTATATAACCTTAGGAAGATATTGGGCAGAGTAAAATGGAGTAACAAGTCAAAATTGGTGAGTTTTAGGCTTGATTGGACCAAATTTAAAACGTAATTGAGAATTTATAGGTTTCTTATCGATCATTTGAAAAAAATCTTGATGCTTTGAATGGTAAAAATTCACCATGGAATTATGGTACAGGTCCCAAGAAAGTCCCAACGATGGTTAATTCAATGTAATTACAGGGTCAATTGGACGAAATTGACTCATTTTAGCCCTTAAGAGATAAAGTCTATGTGCAAGTTTCACTTCCATGAAAAAATAAGTGTTTATATATATACACCCCATTATTTAAAACAATATATGTGGAAATGAGGCAATGTTCCAAAAAGGGAGCCCTTGCCCATCTCAATGAAAATGGGTCTTGGGAGGTCTTATGTTGTTTAAAATGTTCATATATATATATGAATTATATAGTGGTATAAAGCCTTTGGTGTTACAAGGATTAAGGTGGGTTGCAATATATTAAAAATACATGCAAAGTGATTATGATGTTGTTATGAAACCAACTCACAAAAATATAGAAAAGATAGATCAACGCCTTAGAAACCAGCCTCTTCGAGGGGGCAACCTCATTTACATTACACAAATGAACAATTATTGGATGATACAAATGACAAGGCCTCCTTTCTATATATAGGAGTCTAAGGGGTCATAATATAATCAGAGCCAACATAACAATAATAATGTAAGGGCACAATAATAACAATATAGGGACTACATGGGCACAAAAATATAATAAGGGGGATGCACTAATAACAATAAGGGGTTACACTAGTAGTATAGGGACCTAACATGCCCCTCTCATTCAAAAAGTGTTGTCCTCAACGCTTGAGTAGTTATGGATGCTTCTGTATAAAATTCTTGTCCTCCCATGTGGAATATTTAGCACGTAAGTTCTTCCACTTGATGAGATACTATGAAATTGATCGATTTCGTAGTTCTCAGGTTCTTTTTCCTGTGACTGCTCTAGGTTCCAATATGACTTTTCCTTCCTCATCAAGTTCTAGTAATATTGTTTGAACTGGAATCTTCTCATTATGTAAGGTCGTCATTTCTTAAGTGCATGTAGTCTTGCCAACATTTCCTTCTCATAAATAGCTTTGTGTAAATACTTTCCTTTGATTGGACGACTTTCGAAAGCAATGGGTCTTTCGTATTGCGTTAAAACATCACCAGTTCCATTTCCTGATGCATCATATTCCACAATAAAGTTTTTTGTGAATTCTGACGTAGCTAAGACCAGTGCTTGGCACATTACCTTTTTAAGATGTTCAAAGGCCTTCGTTGCTTCTGGAGTCCATGAAAATGCATCTTTCTTCAATAATGTTGTTTTCAAAATGTCTTCAGTCTTCATTCTTATTTGATGATATCCTGAATGAAGATCCAACTTGGTGAAGTAAATTAATGCATGCAATTCATCAATGACAGGAATGGGAAATTTATCTTTGATAGTGAGTTTGTTGAGCTCTCTATAATCCGGACACATGCACCATGACCCAGACTTCTTGTGCGTCAATACTACTATAGCAAAGAATGAACTTTGACTAGGTTGAATTGTACCATCTCTAGCATTTCTGCAACCATACATTCAATTTCACTCTTTTGGGCATATGAATAATTGTAAGGCCTGATGTTTGGAGGAAAACTTCCTTGAATCAAATGAATAGAATGATCATGATCATGAATAGGTGGGAGGCCTTTGGGAGTCTCCAATACCTTGGAATGATTGTCCAACACTTTTTGGAGATCTAGAGAAATAAATGATTTCGATGTCGGAACCTCTAGCGAACATAATTGTGTAATTACGCCTCATTTTTCTTTCTTTAGAATCTTTGTAAGTCCATTAGAGCTGATTATATTTCCCAGTTTCCTTGTGATACCCCTTAATTCAACTTCCTTTCCTTCCGAAGAAAATTTCATGAGAAGTTCTTGAAAATTAAAAGCTATTGTACCCAAGGATTGTAGCCATTGGACACCTAGTACAACATCAGCACCACGCATTAGAATGGAAAGCATTGGGCTATTCAATACATATTCTCCCATGGATAGCTTAATATTATGGCACTTTCCAGAGAAATTCATGGTTCCTCCACTTGCAACCATCACTTGACACTTTGGTGTTGGATAGAGGAAGCAATTCAATTCCTTGGCTATCTTACAATGAATAAAATTATGGGTACTGCCTGAATCAATCAACACTATTACCTTTTTCTTCTTGATATGTCCTTTTATCTTGATAGTTTGAGGAGTGGTAATTCCAGCCAATGCATGAAAATATATGGTCAGATTCATTTCTTCTTTCTTGATGTGATCTTTCACTTATTGAACCATTTTCTTCTTGATATGTCCTTCTATCTTGAGAGTTTGAGGAGTGGTAATTCTTTCCAATTCTTTATAGGATATGGTCAGATTAATTTCTTCTTTCTCTGGGGTTGGTTCCTGGTGTATATCCTCTTCTTTTGATGTTTCTTGATCCTTTTCTTCCTCCTCTTCACAATCTATGTAAAATAATTTCTTCTCAGCACACTTATGACCTTTAATGTATTTGTTATCACAATTTTAACAAAGCCCTTTTTCTCTTTTTTCCTCCAATTGTTGTGGTGTCAACCTTGTCAGTTGTGGAAGGCTAAGAGAAACAACACTTCCATCTTTATAGTTGTGAGGGGTAGACTTCCCTGTTTCCATAATTTTGCTTTCCACTTTTCTTGCCAACCTAAATGCCTTCTCTAATGAATCAGGTTCCCAAAGATGAACCTCATGTTGAATGCTATCCTTTAAAGTCCCTATGGAGACATCAATCCTCTTCTTCTATGGAATACCATTTTCCCTTATATTCAATTTTTGAAATTCCTCAATGTGCTCTGCCATTGAACACTTTTGTTTAAGTTTTAGCAATTGGCTAAAGAAGGTGTTTCTCTTTGTATCCTCATAATGTGCTATCATTTCCTTCGTGAAAATTGACCACGTAACAAGTGGTTTACAAGAACAAAGCCCTTTATACCATAAAAATTGATCTGGTTCTAAATATGAAGATGCAATATGTACCTTTTGTAATAGTTGCACCTCATGTAGATCAAAATATTGCTCCATCTGTAGTATCCAATCTACTGGATCCTTGGCATCAAACTTCCTCATATCGCCTTTTCTTGATTTTAGGAGCTCAATCTTGAAACGACTTTACTCTGTAATTTCAGATCTCCAAGTTTTAGAATTGCGTCTTGCAGTAGCCCTCTGCATCCTCTTTGCAATGCCACTAGTATGATTGAAATTGGATTCTCCAAGAAAGAGTTATGCACAATCTCTCAAGATGACCTGATTATATACCTTTTCAGAAGAGTGAACTTGTATGAAGTGCTACACGTCACTGTTTTGACCTTCGAATCTGAAAATGATATACAGAAAACTACAGTTCGTCCTCTTTCTGTAACTTCTTGCGAAATTTCAATTTGATGCTCAGAGAGACAGTTATGACGATTTTCCCCAAGTCTCCTGTTTGAGATGTAATTCAGGAGCCTGCAGAAATCCTAAATGTCTTGGATTGTATCTTCAAAAATATAGCGAGGAAAAATCTGAAATTCGGGCCCATGCTTCACCAAGATTTCCTCTCAAATGGGTTTTAATTTTAGAATCTAACTTAGTAGAAAGAAAATTATAGTGAAAATTCCATGATGACCTGTTTGAGATGGAATTCTAGAGCTTGTCAAACCCTAAATTCCTCAAGTCGTATCTCCAAAAGTATAGCGAGACAAGATTTGAAATTCAGACTCGAGGTTTAGAATGATGTCATATCAAATGGGTTTGTTTTATATCTTCTGAAAAACATTATAGCGAAAATTCCACGAATGCCTGTTTGGAGCAGCGAAACCCTAGAATCCAAAGCTCTAATACCAAATGTTATGAAACCAGCTCACAAAAAGATAGAAAAGATAGATCAATGCCTTAGAAACCAGCCTCTTTGAGGGGGAAACCTCCTTTACATTATGCAAATGAACAATTCTTGGATGATACAAATGACAAGGCCTCCTTTCTATATATAGGAGACTAAGGGTCATAATATAATCAGAGCTAACATAACAATAATAATGTAAGGGCACAATAATAACAATAGTGGGCTTCTATGGGGTACAATAATAAAATTATGGGGACTACATGGGCACAACAATATAATAAGGGGGATGCACTAATAACAATAAGGGGTTACACTAGTAGTATAGGGACCTAATAGATGTGATGACTTAACATTATGCATGTTTATAAAGTTTGAATACACATGAATTTGGCCGAATGCATACATAAATACAAGGTTGAAATGATATATGATATAAGACATTACAAAGTGGTGGTTATGTTTAGGGATTCTATAGATAAATAACTTCAACTAATAAGGCATATCAAAATAAGATTCCCTTTCAAGGCATATGTGTTAATTTTATCTTAGGGCTATATTATTCTTTGCTTTGATAATTGCATTTCTTAATTAACACATTACATTCACCCCATAAAATCATAACATTATTCATATTTACATCGTTATTCAACAACATGTGCAATTATATAGAAAGAACAATATCATCATCATCAATGTAGTGAAATATAAAGGAATAATAAAAGAAAAACATTCACACATAGAGAGACCAGGGAAAACCCCATTATGAGGAAAACCCTTTCAAAAAAAGAGAGTACAATGATCCATATCTTAATTCATACAACTATTCATCAAAAGAAACCACAACATCCATGAAATGAACCCAACAATGCTTATACTCAAAATCTAGATTCTAAAGCTTGTAATGAACTATCACTGTCTGTGATCAATTGTCGAACACTCCGGCCACTGACCGAAATATTAAGACAACTTAAATTCCATCATTTAGGTCATGGTCACATAGAGGAGGAGTCATACGTGTGACTAGGAAGCTTCTATTCGCTCTCTTGAGTCTACTAGCGAGTGACTGTTGTCTGCATCTGATATTCTGAAACCCTAGATGTCGGTCGCATGGAGGATGAGCTATGTGTATGAATAGGATGCTTCGGTCACATGGAGGACGAGCTATGCGAGCGACCAGGATGATTCATTCACATGGATGATCCTAATAGCAAGCGAATGCAGTCAAGACCTCTCTGTCTTGTGCCTCCAACTGAGGCCCAAAACCCTAAAACAGAAATGCGAGCTTTAGAACTTGCAATTTCATCTTCGAGCGAACCTGTTCCTTCACGGACGATTATCATACATGTGTGAGCCAAAAACCAATATAGAAGAGTGTCTCATGATGATATCCAAATAGGTACAGGTCACTTGTATTTATAGCCTTCCAAGGGTGTCCACTTTGCTTTATGGCTAACCTTATCAAATATGCACGTGGGATTTTCTTCATAAGTACACTTTCTCTTATCCATTTTGAGTGATCTTTAGGTCGATTTTGGTCCTCTCAAAAAGTGGAATATAATGCAATAATAATATCGATAAAATGATTTGTATCAGCATCCTGCCATGTTCAGCCTCTGATCATTACCCTATAACACTCACGCTGGAAACCCATAGCTCTCTCGGGCCCATTCCTTTCAAGTATAGTTCCCTCTGGAACTGCATTCCAGCAGTCACAGAGATTGTTCACAATTCTTGGAACCAACATGTTGAAGGGTCTCCTGGTTTCATTTGGGAAACCAAATTAAGAAAAACAAAACAGGCTATAAAAGAATGGGCTAAAACTAGTTATAAAGAACCCGAGAAGGAAAAAAAGGAGATTAAGAACAACCTTGATTGTATCCAAAGAGCAATAGAGGAGCACGACCTCTCTAAGGAGAATAAAAAGTAGGAACAGCTGTGTTGAGAAAACAGAGAAGAGGAATTAAAATGGAGGCTAAAGTCGAGGCAACTTTGGTTGCAAGGGGGAGACAAGAACTCAACATTTTTTCACAAGCAAACTACAGCTCGAAAAATAAGGAATAATGTCAGCTCCATCCTAGATGCTGAGGGAAATTGAAAAAACACACAAGATGCTATTAGAAAGGTTGCCACAGAACATTATCGAGATCTCCTAACTGAAACAAAAGAAAAAGAGGACTATACAGATCTGCTACAACATCTTCCTATTGGGATAAGCAAGGAAATGAATGATAGTCTAAATAAGGAGATTAATGAGGAGGAAATCAGAAGATCGATTTGGACACTCCAGCCTGATAAAGCCCCAGGTCTAGATGGCTTCCCCATTTGTTTCTATTGAGCATACTGGGGAATTATAAAAAAATATTTTACTAAATGCTCAAATGGATCCAATGAAAGGGTAAAATAGGGGGATACACCAATGCTACTCATCTAGCTCTCATCCCCAAAGAAAATCACCCCTCTTCCTTTGCATGATTTCGGCCCATCTCACTCTGTAACTCTGCCTATAAAATGCTGACTAAAATCATTTCTTCTCACCTTAAACCCTTTCTCCCTTCTCTCATCTCTGAAAATCAAGGGGGGTTCTTGGCCAACAGACAAATAATTGACTCCATTCTCCTTGTACAAGAAGCCATCCACTCGAGTCAATCCAAAAATGAGAAAGGGTTTATCCCTAAACTTGATTTTGCCAATGCATTTGATAGAGTAAGACACTCCTTCCTCCTGGCCATTCTAAAGAAGATGGGATTTGATGTAGCCTTTCTAAACCTCATCAAAGCTTGCATATCTGGGCCCTGGATCTCCCCTCTTGTTAATGGCAAATTGAGAGAAGCTTTCCAATCCTCCCGTGGTCTAAGCCAAGGTTGCCTTCTTTCACCTTATCTTTTTATTTTGATGGCTGAATCCTTTAGCAAAGTGTTGGACTTCAATCAGATGGTTGGCCTTATCACAGGCATAAAATTTGGGAACGAAGAATATAAAGCACTCACAATTTTTCGATGACACTTTATTAGTTGGAGGAGCATCCATCACAATAGCCAGATGCTTCAAGTCTCTCCTAGATAAATACATGAGGTATTTTGGTGGTTTGGTTAATCAGCTGAAAAGTTGCATTTATGGTTGGAATACAACAACACAAGTTCTTCACAATATTGCCAACACCTTTGGAGTCTCATGCAACTATGACTGGACTCATTTTTCTTATTTGGTCATGCCTGTAAGTCCAGGTCCCTTGAAGGCAGAAATATGGGACACCGTAATTGACAAGATGAAAAGAAAAGTGCAGCAATGGGGCTCCATTTGGCTCAACCCAGCTGGTTGCCTCATACTTCTTAAGTCAGGTATTTCTTCTCTGCCTCTATATCAATTCTCTCTCCATCAAGCTCCGGCCTCCTTTCACTATAAAATGGAAGTCATCCTCCGCCAATTCCTCTGGCAAGGAGGGAAAAATGACAAAAAGAAATTCAATTTGGTTAATTGGAAGTAGGTAATACAGTCCCAAGACCGAGGAGGTCTTGGAATCAGATCCCCCAAATTCCTCAACTTAGATTTCGGAGGCAAATTTTTATGGAGATTTATAATCGGCCTTCTTGCCTGGTGGAAAAGGGTGCTAGAAATTAAATATTTAAACTTCCCAAGGTAGCAGCTTCTTGATCAAGATATCCCCAACAGAGATTCTTCCAAAATTTGGTGTTTATGCAAAAGAGAAATCCCTCTAATGGCTCAGAACACTTCAAAAGTTCCTAAGGGAGGTGCCAATATTAATATTGGAGCTGACAAAATCATGGGCCAGCAACCAATAAACAGTCAAGTTGGAGTCAATCCTATTCTCCCCTTTTTTGAAAGAGAAGGTATCCATCATCTGGATCAGATCTCCCAGTGGGATCCCCATTCCCTTCTATGGTCTGGTTGGTCCTTCCCAGCCATCCCCAATGACCTCAATGCTAGCTTATCTGCTCTTCAATCTCATCTGCATAGTATAGCACCAGTAAAAAGAATGATTTAGATGGATTTTGCTGGGATCCATCTGGATCTATTCATACCATCCAAGCTGCCCATCAGTACATCTGCAACAATAACTATCCCATGCCCATCTAGAATCACTGGAAGACGATCTCGAAATCTGAGGCTCTTCGAAAAATCAAATTTTTCCTTTGGACTCTTCTTAAGGGGAAAATCCTTACTACTGAAAATTTGCAAAAATGAGGCATCAATGGCCCTTCTCATTGCCCCAACTGTCAAGCTGCTGAGGAATCCATTCTTCATCTCTTTATTGATTGTCCCTTTGCTATCAGCTGCTGGAGGACCTTATCCCATAAAAATCATATTCCATGGAATAATCAAGATCCTACCAGGGAAATTCTTCATCAATGGAAAAAGAATTATCCTTGGCAGCAAATGAAGAATAACATAGTTAAAAGGGTCTAGGATACCCTTCCTTACACTATGTTATGGAACATTTGGCTGGCTCGAAATCGTAAAGTTTTCAAGGACAAGGATTCGACCATCAGAAATATATGCAATAAGGCAAGGAGTATCGCCCTCAAAACTATATCAGTTAAGAACCAGAGAAATATAGATATCACTGGACTCAGTGTTGAAGAGTGGAATTTCATTGGTTACTTGTTAGATAAAAACAACAATAATCAGAATTGAAACACTACTATTAACAGGCATAGTAATGTTCCTCATAACTGGAAAATTAGATTAATGGAAGAAGAGTTTGCATTATGGATTAAAAATTGCAACAAACATTATTATTTTTTGATGGGGCTTCAAAGTCAAATCCTGGAGTTGCAGGAGCAGGAGGAGTTATTTTTAATGCTAATGGGGATCGCATTCTATCTTATGAGTGGGGACTTGGACACATTTCCAACAATAGGGTAGGATCTTTGGCCCTTTATCAGGGACTTATCTAGCTTAGGGAACTTGGTATAGGCACAACCCTGATTTTTGGAGACTCGGCGGTTGTCATTAGTCTAATGGCACAGAACAGGGAATCCTCCAACGCTCTCCTTCAAAAGACCATTGATCGATGCCAAATTTTAGGCCAAACTATGATAGATTTGCACTTACACCATATCTTTCACCCCCTCAACAAGCATGCTGACAACCAAGCCAACAAAGCATGTGCTAGGCCATTGGGCAGCCTACTTTGCAACGATGTGGAAACTCTACACTATTTACCATGACAAAGATCTTTTATGTATTCAATCAAAACTGCAGTAAATCTGAGATCCCTAACATGTTGGAATGGTCAAAAATCCATAAAATCCTCTTAGTGACTAAGATCTGTATTGGGATCTGGAAATCCCTTGAAAATTTCAATCTCATGCTCTTCTTCAGTCGATCAGCCGTCCTTCTTCCAATCAGCCATCCCTCCCTGGCTCCGCCGGATCGCCTCCTTGATCTCCCTCGTCCCTTCTCTATTCTTCCCTCATGTCCTATGATAGACCTCCCACACTCCTCCTCTTCTTTATATCTTCCTCCTCCCGCCCCCTCTCACACTCATCTTTTTTTCATTTTGAATCCCTAGTCCACTCTCTCCTCCTTGCAGTCTCCGCGGCCTTCGCTTCTTTCCTTCAATTTAGCTCCACATCAGATTCTGGAACCTTTGGTCTCTCATATTTTAGTGAATCTTCTTTCAGGAAACAACTCTCGTTCATGCCACAAAGTGCAGCGACTCATGCCTGTTCCCCAGTTCATTCAGTTCTTTCAGTCTCAGCCTACTTCTGCACCAATGGCAAGGATCGAGGATTGCCTCCATTGTGCCGATATTCAAGCTGAGTTGGAGCAGTTAAGAGCCCACCAGAAGATCTTGGATGCCAAGATTGACAACCACCAGAAGATCATGGAAGCAAAGATTGACAACCAAAACTCACTTATCAATGAACAATATGAAGCTGATATTAATTTGTTTCTGCACAGAATCTCTTCATTGCATGAGCAGTTCAACCAGCTATCCAACATGTGTGTTCACACTAAAGAATCCCTTGAAATACTGAAATATATGATGGAAAAGAGAAATGAAATACCTACAAGCTCTTCAAGGATCAAGCATGCTGGAGAAGATGATAAGCCTAAAGAATCTACGGCGCGGCATACAGCCACATCAATATAGATTGACTATGTTTTGCAAATGTTGTTTTTTATTGCTTCAGTTTGTTAGGATTTACTTCTGCTCAGTCTTTTCTTCAAAGCCTAAAAGGCAGGAACAAGGAGGATTTTGTCACTGTGACTCCTTCTCTCCTAGCACTTCATGGCATCTCATGATGTATCTCAGGGGAACAACCTTCTCCTCTTGTTTTTGAAATATATTACAACAACTAACGATGTTAAAAAAAATAAAAAAATAAAATGAGTTGTATAATTGGAATTTAACCATAGTTACATATTTTAACACTCCCTCTCAACTAGGGAGAATTCCACTTGCATCATGTCATGTGTATCTTGTCATCAGATCATATCTAATCTTAAAGTATCTCATCATATTGTCACTAATCATCTTGATTAATCTCTTGATTATTCCTTCTTATATGTTAATTGTCCACGCTCGTATGTTGAACATTCTCAAATATAAAAGAAGAAGAATTTGACAATGGAGGGTAACTCAATTTACCACCCTCTGTCCATCAGGAAGCCACTGCTACCACCCATAATCTCTGCCAGCGAGGAGATAAATCTATGGCCCACATCATCATCGGAGAGCATATCATCAGGGAGAACATATGAACCTAGAACCACATTGGAGAGCACATATCAACCCAGAATCTCATCAAGGAGCACATATCAACCCGAAATATCATCGAGGAGCACATATAAACCCTTAATCTCATGGGTGAGCTAAAAATCTATGACCCCATATCGAGCAATATTTTATATAGGGGAGCTACTAATCAACCCATCCTATTTCCTACTGATCTTCCCAACAATGACCCTTAAGATTCATACGGTAGAACACCTTCATCATAATCATCTTAGTTTGTACAACCCAAGTACACTCTCAACCCATTGGCTAGACGGGGAGCAGTAATCCCAAGAAGTCGAGCTTGTGGGTATGATGCCAACTAGGGTATACTTTGCAAATACCAAGATAGGGGAGAAACATCTCCAACCCTATGGGTAATAGATAGTGGAGCAACATCTACGACCCTACTGTTAAGAGATACCTCAACCCTAGGATCCCTCCATCTCAATTCCACACCCTGGGAGTTCAAACAGGGGGGAAGATTTGGCTCAGTGTCCTCAATCAGTGATGCTCTTTGTAGATCAAAAAAATATCATCGTGACCATATATGGAATGTCTCAATGAAAGTTGTCTCTTGTTCATACAAGACATAAAATCAAATATCATATTAGAAAAAAAATATACATATCATAAAAAGGATACCATAGTCATCCTCCCTCTTAAGGAGGTGCCAACCACAAGCCTAAGCTTGTCTCGTACAATAGAACTATCTTAAAGAAGGTGTTTCAGACTCAGCTACAAGTGGGATTTTCTACCAATCGGTTCCCACTCTTTGTCATCACAATGTATCCATGTCATATCGAGAATTTTCTCAAATGGATTTCCAAAGAACTTCTTCATCCCAGCTCATAGCTAACCATGCTAGCAACATCGTACTCAACCTCGATCATGCTTAAAGATACAGACCTCCCATACAAAAACATCATGGAAGATCTCATAATAAGGAAACACTCAAATGTGCTCATCTCATCAATAACGATCCTAATAATCATCAATACATCCAAGTAGTCACATATCATAGGAAGAATGTCTTAGACCAACAATAGATCATCCCGTGCAAATATCTTGAAAGGTGCTTGGCAGAAACTCAATGTGTATGAAGCGACTCATTCATGAATTCATTCAGGTTCTATGCACATCATATATATATATATATATATATATATATATATATATATATATATATATATATATATATATATATATATATATATATATATATGAGTGTTCAATTAGAACATTAATGCTTCAATCAACTGTTTGGTTCCAAGTAAAGTTCAACATATCTCTTCACAACTTCTTGAAATTCAATCAAAGTGTCCAAGGATTTTCATTTCCACTTCCAACAATTCTTTAGTAGATTTGTAATATAGATTTTCTTTTCCCAATTCCAAAAATCGATTCATCATTTCATGATTCATTATTTCATCAAAGGCTCATTACTTATATCATCAGAGGTTCATTACTTATATCATCAGAGGCTCATTACATGTCAATAGTATATCGCCAACATATAAAACCAAAACCAAAACCAAAATCATACCTTGGAACACTTCTAAAGTTGAGTTTTGGACATCACGTCATCCTCGCTTCACTAGATAACTATAAATGTAGAAACATCAAGATCAAGGAGATTGCTTCATATAATGTTCTTTGCAAACATAACACTTTACCAAACCAATATGTTCAGTCTTGTATAAATCAATATTGTACAATCAAATCAACTAAGTCATCTTATCGAAGTTTAGATGCCAAATCAAAACTAATATCAAAATCATCGATATAAAAATATAATATTTTGTAGACCAGGTGACATGTAGAGCTCTCATCAAGTCATGACTTCATCTATTATCAGGATAATAAGTTGTCATTTAATTATCAAACCAAGCTTGATCAAGTCATCCTAATGATCATAATATAAGTCACTAGATGCAAATGCATATACTAAGAATAGTTTCCATCCATTTATTGTGAGATTACTTCACACTAAATCACAATTGTCAATACTTCAACCCTTGTGCTAAGAAAAATGAGGCTAATACTGTTGGGTTGTGTTACATTCTTTCCACGACTAGCCCCAATAGTAATGCTAGGGGTTAGAGGGGGAACGAAGATTCCCCTTCGTTGCATCGGGCGTAGTGGGGTGGCAGCCCCCCCTGTTGGGGGGGTTTGAGGGTGGGATTTTTTTTTTTGGAACCTATATTAGGTGGGCAGACCTACCTATGGTTTTATGCATGGATTTCACACATGGTTTTGGGTGTGATGGTTTTCGGTCCATGGTATTTTGTAGATCTGGTCAAGGGAACTATAGTTATGTTCTAGTCCAGGGTTAATGGATTGGGGCTTATGGATGCTTCGTCATGTATATATATGTATTGTAACATTGAAAGGAACATAATGAAAAATCAATCTGGTAGTCCCAGTTTTGGAATCCATGGGAAAATCTCTGTGTATATTTGTTTTATGTGTTATGTTCTCACCATTGTTTATTTTCTGTTTTTAGAATTCATATGCAGGTAATTTATGTATGGGGTTAAAACCTACATTTGGTATAAAAGCTTTTTTGGCTTCAAGGGGATTCCTTTATTGCTGAGGGGTTTTGCTCGGCCCTGTGGTAAACCCTGTTCAGTGGAAGATTTGTAGGATCAATTCTTCTGGTGAAAGAAGATGGCGAGCAGTGGAAAGATAGAGATTGATAAATTTAATGTTCAAAGTTTTGAGTTGTGGAAACTCAATATGGAGGATATATTGGTGGATAAAGATTAGTGGATCGTAGTAGATCTAGGTACTAAACCAACGACAATGTTTGATGAAGACTGGAAGAAGTTGGATCGAAAGGTGAAAAGCACAATACAATTGTGTATCTCATATTCAATATTGTTGAATGTATTAGGGGAAGCTATGACGAAGACTTTGTGGGACAAGTTAGGGACTTTGTACCAATCTAAGTCTCTGGTGAATAAATTGTTCCTACGGAAAAAATTGTATAACCTGAGGATGAAAGAAGGAGACTTGGTGACAAAGCATCTGAACGCATTTAATACTGTGGTAAGCCAGTTATTATCTTTTGATATTAAAATCTTAGATGAAGATAAGTGCATCAGTTTGTTGTGTTCTCTACCAGATTCATGGGATAGTCTGGTTGTTACAATAGGTAGCAATTCAACTGCCTTGCAGTCTGATTAAATAGTCTCATCCTTGCTGACGGAGGAGATGAGACGGAAAAATATGGAGAGCCAGAATGGTGGTGCCTTGTCTGTACGAGGATGATCCTGGAATAGAAACAAAAATAATTCATCGAGTGGGAGATCTAAATCTCCAGGAAAACCTGTAAAGGTGTGCTGGAAATGCGGAAAGGAAAGGCACTACAAAAGGGATTGTAAATCTAAAGCTCTTGAGAAAGGAAAGGGATATGATCATGCTCCTTATGTCGAGGTGAAAACCACCTTAGATGAAGGTGGGGATGTGTACTTGGCTTCTTCTTCAAGTACACATGTAGATCATGAGGCATGGTTGATTGACTCAGGTGCATCCTTTCACTTCACTCCCCATAGAGAGTGGTTCTTTGAGTATGAGAAATATGATGGTGGTGTCTTCTTAGGGGATGAAAAGAAGGCTATAATCATTGGTCATAGAAAATTCAAGTTGAATTTGCAAGGTGGAAAGATTAGAACACTTCTGGGTGTTTTGCATATTCCTTCATTAGCCAAAAATCTGATTTCTGTAAACAAGCTGGATGATGCGGGTGTAAAAATAATGTTCAAAAAAGATACCTGCAAGATGTTTCGTGGAGCACTGATATTGATGTGGGGAGTTCAGATTGGAACTCTGTACACACTGAAAGGTAGCAATGTTATTGATGGGTGCAACAGTTCTGTGGTTCCTGAAAGTGGAGCAGAAAATCTAGTGGTCTCTAGAGAAAAGACCATGCTATGGCATCAAATGCTTGGACATATTGGAGAGAAGGTTCTTCAAATACTTCATGGTAAAGGTATGTTAGAAGGTATGTCTAATAGCTCTCTGGATTTTGATTTCTATGAAAATTGTGTATATGGGAAGCAGAATCGGGTGAGTTTATCCTTTGGTGGTAAGAGGGTGAAACAGATATTAGAGCTTGTACACAGTGATGTGTTTCGACCTATGTCAGTTCCATCACTGGGTAAGTCTCTGTACTATGTATCATTTATAGATGAGTTCTCAAGGAATACATGGATATATTTCCTCAAGAAGAAATCTGAAGTCTTTGACAGGTTTAAATAATTTAAGGCTCTGGTGGAAAACTAAACAGAGGAGAAGATAAAGGTGTTGAGGATAGATAATAGTGGAGAGTTTTGCAAGAAGGAATTTGAAGAGTTCTGTAAGAAGTGTGGTATAGCATGATAGAAGACTACTCCATACACACCTGAGAAAAATGGAGTTACAGAAAGAATGAACAAGACGTTGATGGAAAGGGCAAGAAGCATGCTCAGTGGTGTCAGGTTAGGATAGGAATTCTGGGCAGAGGCAGTGGAGACTACATGTTACTTGGTAAACAGATCACCTTCATCAGCGTTGGAGGATAAGACTCCACAAGAAGTATAGACTAGTAAGAAACCTTCTCTTTCATATCTGAGGGTATTTCGATGTGATGCATATGTACATGTTCCAAAGGAGAAAAGAACAAAGTTGGATAGTAAATCTGAAAAGTGCATCTTTATTGGGTATAAGGATGGTTTAAAAGGTTATAATATTTGGATCCCAGTAACAAGGAAGGTTGCGTACAGTCGAGATGTGGTGTTTAGAGAGGTGAAAGATGTTATTAAACATGAAGTCCTATCAAAGGAACCTGAGAAGATAGAGTTTGAGCTAAAGGAGGAAGAATCAGACTGTACAACAGAAGAAGAATCAAAAGATGAAGAGCCACAAACTTCGATTGTGAGAAGATCCGTTCGAGAAATAAGGCAACTAGAAAGGTATAGTCCATCGGCTTTCTGTTCAAATTTTGCTTTATCTATTACTAATGATGATCCCAAAACTGTGAAGGAAGTAGTAGATTCAGAGGATGGCAAACTCCGTAAGGAGGCCATATTTGATGAAATGACATCTTTGCACAAAAATGAGGCTTGGGATCTGGTGGAGTTTTCGGCTAGAAGAAAACCCATTGTGAGAAAATGGGTGTTCAAGAAGAAAATGAACGCAACAGAAAAGGTGGAGAAATACAAAGCTCGATCGATAGCAAAAGGTTATTCCCAGGTGTTAGGAATTGATTTTTGTGATATTTTTTCTCTTGTTGCCAAGGTAGCTTCTATTAGATTACTTTTATCTGTTGTTGCTTCTTTTTATTTTGAGGTAGAATAGATGGATGTGAAGACAAAATTTCTTCATGGGGATCTAGAAGAAGAGATCTACATGAAGCAACCTGAAGGTTTTGTGGTGAAGGGTAAGAAAGAACTCGTATGCAAGTTAAAAAAGTTTATGTATGGGTTGACACAATCACCAAGGATGTGTTATTAGAAATTTGATACATTTATATGTGGATTTGGCTTCACCAGAAGCAAAGCAGATCATTGTGTGTATTTTAAATTAATTGGTGACCGTGTTATTTATTTGGTCTTGTATGTGGATGATATGTTGCTGGTTGGAAATGACAAAGAAATTATCCAGGATTTGAAGACCAAATTGTCCTCCAAATTCAACATGAAATATCTTGGTGCTGCAAACTATATTTTGGGCATGGAAATTAAATGAGATTAGGAAAAGAGGAAGCTCTGGTTAAACCAGAGGAAGTATGTCTAGACAATATTGTAGGGGTTTAATATGCAGGATAGTAAACCGATGAAGGTTCCTACTCCTGTAGGCTAAAATTTATCTGCTGAACAGTGTCCCAAGGCATAAGATGAGGAAGAGGACATGTCTCGTGTTCCATATGCGAGTGAATTTGGTAGTTTGATGTATGCAATGGTCTGTACTAGACCAAACATTGCACATGCAGTGGAAGTATTGAATAGGTTTATGTCAAAACTAGGGAAGGAGCATTGGACAACAATGAAGCGGGTTTTCAGGTATTTGTATGACACTAGTGAGTATGGTTTGTGCTACTAAGGAAGACAAGGATTGGACAGAGTTTTGGAGATCCGTGGCTTTGTTGATGCAGACTGGGCTAGAGATCTAGATCAGGGAAGATCTACAAGTGGGTATGTGTTTAACCTATTTGGAGGTGCATTCAGTTAGATGAGTAAGAGACAATTTGTAGTGGCAATATCAAATACAGAGGAAGAATACATGGCAACCACTCATGCTAGCAAGGAAGCAGTTTGGTTGCAGAGATTTTGTTCAAGTATGGGGTTAGTACAATGAGCTATAAGGATAGACTGTAACAACCAAAGTGCAATTTCCTTGGCAAAGAACCATGCTTATCATTCAAAGACAAAGAACATTGATTTTCAGTATCACTTTGTGAGGGATATGGTAGAAGACAAAAAGGTGGACACTTTGAAGAATACTGTAGATGCATTGAAAAAGTCTGTGAGCACTGAGAAGTTATCTTGGTGTAGAGAAACAATGGGCGTTGTAGGGTTGGATCAATGACTAAGCTCTCCTATGGAAAGAAAACAACAAGTGGGAGAATGTTGGGTTGTGTTATATTCTTTCCACAATTTGTTGCAGTAGTAATGCCAGGGGGTGAGAGGGGGGGTGACAGGCCCCCCTGTCGAGGGGTTTGAGGGGTCCGACGGGTTCGGGGCAACGCCTCGGGAATTTTTTTTTGGACCCTATATTAGGTGAGCGGACCTACCAATGGTTTTGTGCATGGATTTCACACATGGTTTTGGGTGCGATGATCTTTGGTCCATGGTATTTTGTAGATCAGATCAAGGGAATTACGGTTATGTTCTAATCCATGGTTAATGGATTGGGGTTTATGGATGCCTCAGCATGTATATATATGTATTATTACATTGAAAGGAATATAATGAAAAATCAATCTGGTGGTCCCAGTTTTGGAATCCAGGGGAAAATCTCTATGCATATTTGTTTTATGTGTTATGCTCTCACCATTTTTTATTTGCTATTTTTAAATTCATATGCAGGTAATTTTTGTATGGGGTTAAAACCTACAAATACAAAACCATTATCAAATACCAATATTAGCTATTGAAAGTAACTATGCCTATAAAGCATTGTTATCAAGTAAAATCATCAGTCATCAAATCAAATCATTATCCATCAGGTCAAATCCCACATTTTCTATCAGAGTGAGATCTATAATCTAGAACATATCTCAATCATCAAGTCAAAGTTATAGGTCATTATCATTTCAAAACTCCAAACACTGCTCATCTATATCATTCAGCCAAATTGCAACACAAACATCAATGGTTAAATCATAATGACATATCTATATACATATCTGGTCACCCGCAAACACAAGTTCAGTATACAGATTCATATTATAGTAAACATTCAAAATTTCGTGAACATAGAAATTTCTATTATCTTCTTAATGTATGTGGGACTGACATCCTTCAAGTGAACATCTGATTTCATGCACAAAACTTTATTTTTGTGTCCTTCATGCATAAATGCGTCCATAGGCCTTCTTCTCTGCAGTTGGGAGACTACAGTCGCACCCTTGCCCTTACTTCCATGCGACTGAGAGGCTACAATCGCACCTGTAATCTTGCTTCTGTGCAAATGAAACTTAGAGTAAGGGAAAACTCTCTCTTCTTAGATCAAAACTTTGCTTGAGATAAAAAAATGTCATATATTTTATCTATTCATGTCCATAATATTATTTCAACAATAAACAATATACATATAATGCCAATGGTAATAGGAGTAACGATATTATGGAGAGATTCTCCCTCTAAATGGTATCCACTTTGTAGGTTTTAACCCCGTACAGAAATTACCTGCATACGAAATCTAAAACACAGAAAATAAAAAAATGCAAGAGCATAACACATAAAACATATATACACAGAGATTCCCCCCTGGATCCCAAAACTGGGCCTGCCAGCTTGATTTTTCATTATGTTCCTTTTAATGTTACAATACATATATATACATGCTGAAGCATCTAATACCATGGACCGAAAACCATCGCGTCCAAAACCATGTGCGAAAACCATGCACAAAACCATATGTAGGTTCACCCAACCTAATATAGGGTCCAAAAAAGATTTCCCCAGGGCGCTACTCCGGACCTCGTAGAGGGGGGCTACCCGCTCCCCTCAAACCCCTTGGACAGGGGGTCTGCCACCCCCTTGTGAACCCCCCGTGCTATGCAATCGGCTCAACAAAGGGGGGCATTTTCCCCCCCTCTAACCCCCCGATTAACTAAGGGAGATAATCGTGGAAAGAATATAACACAAACCAACACACTTCAATCATCTTTACTCAAGTCATCAACCTATCTATAATATTGTTATGCATTAGCAGATATGTTAGATCATAAAGTTAGACTATATTACATATTCATCATGGTTATATCATGTTATCATCAACTACTTCATCATGACATTAATCTGTCATCAAGGGTTAGTATCAAATAGCTAATAGGAGTAAAGTTCAAGAATCATGTCCCAATATTACTTCTTTGTCACTTAACTCAATCCATCAAGTGAAGGCATTCAATTTCACCATATGCCATAATTACTAAACACATCAAAACATAACCATGGTCAGCAAAAAATCTTGAATATCAATCTCATTATTATACTTCTATCATCATGACTAACATGCTTTTTACAAACATTATCAATAGTATAAAGTTATCATCTATTAGAATCAAGAAGTTCATCATGTCTAAAGGATAAAATACTCATTTACTACTAAGTGCATCATTTCATTATAATATCCATGAATCCAAATCACTTTCGTATGCATGCATGAGCCATTTTTGAAGGAGACATTCTAATCAAACCTTAGGGCTTACTTTGTCATCAATATTGCAGCTGAAACATAACATCATACATACCTTGTAGTGTTTAGATACCTTCACACCTTCTTAGCTAGTAATACTTTTTCACCTTTTCATTAGATGCCTCTTTACTTTTTCCAACACTAGTTCTTATCTTCCTTCACTAGCCATGATCCTCAAGAAGGATCCACTTATCACAATTCATCAGGAGGTTAGAAGCATTGAAATACTCAAGTATACATGCAGGAATCATAAGTAATAATCAAAACAATAAGTCTACACAAAAGGAAATATATAAAAGAGAAGCATAAATTAGAAAGTACTTATCTTCAATGAGAGGTGATCATCTCACTCTTGAACCAACCTTCAAGTGCCATCACTATCCATTGTCTATATGATAAAGTTGACTTCACTACTTCAAACAATTTTCTCAACAACCAGGCCTACTAGAGACTATCCCTTCTAGGGCTTCATCAAATCTGATATAAGTACTTGAACATCTTCACATTGACCATGCTAGGGTTTCTAGATTTAATATCTCAAATCTTTGCCATGAATGAGGATTTCTCTCAAAGCCTAACCTCATAATATCCATCAAACCCTAATATACAATTTACCTATGGTTTCCTTCAAACCCTAGAATTATTTTAGGTCTCATCCATTCTCTCTTTCTTCCATCTATGGTGTCATCATAGGGGTGGTATCCCTAACTTTTATTCAACCCAACTTTGATTCCATGTTAATTTTTTCTTAGGGCTATATTTTTTCTTTTCTTTGATAATTGCATTTCTTCATTAACAAATTACATTCATCCCATAACATCATAACATTATTCATATTTACATCATTGTTCAAAAACATATGCAATTATATAGAAATAACAATATCATCATCATCAATGGAGCGGAATATAAAGGAACAATACAAGAAAATACTTCACACATAGAGACACTAGGATTGATCAGAGACCAGGGGAAAAACCACTATGCGGAAAACCCTTTCAAATTCTTCTTCTTATTAGATTGTCATCGAACGATTCAACAAAACATAGTATAATGATCCATATCTTCATTCATACAAATATTCATCAAAAGCAACTACAACATCCATGAAATGAACCCAACAATGCTTATACTCAAAACCCTGATTCTAGAGCTTGTAATGAATTTTCAGTGTTTGCAGTCAACTTACGAATACTATGGTCACTGACCGAAATATTCAGACAACTAAAATTCCATAATTTAGGTATTGGCCACACGGAGGAGGATTCATGCCTATGATTGGGAAGCTTCTAGTCACTCTCTAGATCCTACAAGTGAATGATTGTTGTCTGCAAGTGAGATTCTGAAACCCTAGATGTCGGTCGCACGGAGGACAAGGTATGCATGCAACTATGATGCTTTGGTCGCATGGATAAGCCCGATAGTGAGTGAATTTAGTTGAGATCTCTTTGTCATGTTCATGCGACTAAGGCCCAAAACCCTAAAATAGAAATGTGAGCTTCAAACCTTGCAATTTCATCTTCGATCAAACTTGTTCCTTTGCAGACGAGTCTCATACATGTGCGAGCCAAAAACCAATATAGAAGAGTGTCTCATGATGATTTCCAAATGAGGTAAAGGTCACTTGTATTTATAGCCTTCGAAGGGTGTCCACTTTGCTTTAGGGTCGATCTTATCAAATATGCACATGTGGGATTTTCTTCATAAGTACACTTCCCCTTATCCATTTTGAGTGATATTTAGGTCGATTTTGGTCCTCTAGAAAAGAGGAATCTGATGCAATAATAATATACATAAAATGAGTTGTCCAAAGTGGAATTTGACCGCAGTTTCATATTTTAACAATATGCAATTTATTGGAGTGATTTGGCATAAAATTGCCAACCTCAAGAAGGAATTGCAAGATTTGATCCAATATGATGGAAATCAAAGCCTAAAGTGGTGGATTTGGATGATAGAGAGAGAGAGGATCTAGATATGTTTCTTTCAAGAGGTGGATCTCTTAAATACTATGGAACATGGTATGTGAAGAAATATTATTGAAGAACAATCAAAAGGAAGTATTTCCACTTTTACCAATTTTCAAGATATCAAAGATATGGTTGAGTTAAGGCTTGATGATACACAACCCTTGCATCCAACAACCAAGCAATCAAAGTTGCATTGTATACGACATATTATTTGTGCATTTATAGTCGGATATGTGAATTCAATGCTATTATATATGTATATACATACATACATACATACATACATACATATACATACATACATATATATATATATATATATATATATATATATATATATATATATATATATATATATATATATATCTATATATATATATATATATATATATATATATATATATATATATATATATATATATATATATATATATATATATATATATATATAGATATCTATATATGTATATGATTCTCTTATAGTTTATGACTCCCGGGATCCAATATGAAAACATTGTAGCTTTTTGTTGATGATGCTAGATCCCGCCAACATGCGAGGGGGTCTCCCCAATGAAAAGTCCCAATTAGAATTCACATCGTTTGGTCTAGGATCTCTTTCAAAAATAAGGTCCAACTGCCATTTTCTTAGGGATTTTCCGTGACTGCGATGGTAAGCGTGAGAGATTAAAGTACATGTACTTTTGAATGAACAAGTGAGTATGCCTTGTGGAATGTTCAATTGTAGAATGTATCAAGGTTATTTCATCGAAGGGCAAATAAAAGTGAGCCTTTAAGAGAAGAGTAATAGTACTAATATAATAAAGACACACAAGCATATATATATGAAATAATCGTTGATCAACTAGAGAAATAGTTCACATAGAAGTAATGATCGTTAAAACACTACAATACACCTTCAACAAGATAAGCACCAAAACCACCAAAATAGTTCAATTTCTTTAGTACAAATTAAAACAACATATATCGTAAACATTCGAAGAATAGTCGTACAAAATTTACGACACACGCATGAAAGTGTGTTGGCTCAATGAGCTTTAAGTATTAAGCAAATGTTCCAAGATACGTCGGTACAATGAATACCACTAGCTCCAATAGTGGAGCATTAGAGAAACCACTTTCTCCTCCAAAAGAACTATCTTCCTCTCTAAATCCTAGTGGTAGGAGCCAAGGTGAAAAGTCCTTTGCTTGAGATATGAGGGTGTATTTATAACAAATGGGGTGACTCTTTAACTCCCTTGTGACTCTAGGACTACCCTAATGACTCTTTGACTTTCATATGACCTCTGGACTCATTCATAAGTTTTCACATTCTATAGATGACTCTTGGACTTCCAATTTACATTACATTTCTCGTATATGAAAATTACATAATCATATTTGCAAATGGTGTGGAAAATGATGACTCATATAACATCTTGACATGACATTGTGACAAGACATGACATGATATTGATGACATGGACTCAATAATAATGTGGAAATGGAAAGCCATTCTTTCTACTGCTAACCATGTGTCTCTTTGAAATATGGTACACATTTTTATTCTTCCTCCTCCATAAGGCTTGAAGGTAGGGAGTCTTCACTATGATCCTGATCTTCAATTGCTTTCACAATCTGGTGTCCCTTCATCTTCTCATTCAATAATAAAATTTTCTTTCAGCTTCATAGGCGTCTTATTGAAAGGTATCCTTCTCTTCCTCCTTAATAATCATCCTGCCATGTGAAACTATAGTATCTGCAACTAAAAACCACTCATGAACAGGCCGACATCGGTTTGAAAAAATTCCTAGTCTTACATGTTTCATGAAAATCGCTAATTGAGTTAGAATTGGTTGTTGGACTGAGAGGCATGCTCAAGGATTAGACAGTGCATAGTTCTTGAGGTTAGGAGTGGAGGATTGAGGATTGAGACTATGTAGTGTGCAGTTCCAGAAGTTAGGAGTGGAGGACTAAGGCTTATGACTGCATAATGCCAATTTTTGGAGGCCAGGGTAGGATGATTGTGCAGTTTAGGAGCTTAGTGAGGCGGTCTCGAGCCTTGAAGTTTCCCAATGTGCAATGCAAGAGAGAGAGGCATAGGAATTATGTAATTGTGCAGTTCAAGGAGGAAGGATGACATCTTGAGGCTTGATATGTGTTATGCTCCTATACCAATAGGTGCCATATTCCATGATTGACTGGTGAAATGCCAAATATGTTCATCCTTTCCATGCTGCAAAGGTTCCATATTTTGAAAAAATCAAAAAATTAAAAAATGAAAAGAGGGTATGCCCTAAAAGAAGGATCAAAGGGCAAAAAGAATGAAATGGTCAAAAAGAAAGGAAATGAACCCTAAATGAAGAAGACCAGGAAAGTGTGCTAGTCCAAAATGCCACTACTATTCTCTTTTTTGCAAAGAACTTCATCATGTGCACTTAGTTGACTTTTGTCACAGTTAATGGATGCCAAACAGCTTAATCTTGGCTAGTTCATGTTTAAATTTCATGTTTTAGAGATAGAGAATAAAATCTGTCCAAACAACTCAAGCTTGGAAGATAAGTAGTTAGGTAGAGAAGCAAAGGTGCTCAACAATTAAATCTGAGCCCCTGGAAGAAATAAGGGCAGACTTAGATAGGATGGAAGTTAAAATAAAATAAGAGAGTAGGGGTTTGCTAGTTTAAATGCACCCAAGGAAAAAGGAAGAAAAAATGTTAGATATAATAGGCTGGGTAGGCAGTTTTGATGTTGCAAAAGCAGGTTTATGAGTAATTTTTTCTTTCAAAGATAATTCATCTTATCGCTATCATAACCACAATGGTAATAATTTGGCTATAAATAAGGTGAAGCATGTCTAACTTCCCCTCACACTTCTCCCAAAAAACACTCACTAACCTCCCCACAAGGACATTGAGATCTCCTCAGTGCTCCTAAAACACTCCATCTCATGAAAAATACTAAGTGAAACTTTGCTTTACTTAGACAAAGGAAGCCACATTTCTTGTGTAAAAAATCCTTTTCATTTCCCTGAACCTAAGTTTTTCACTCTTTAAACTTAGCGCTTTTGGTTCAAAAAAATATCTCCCATATTAATCTTCAACTTTATTATATAAACCCTTATATTTTCCCCCATGCCCGTATTATATAAAATATGTAAAAAACCCAAGAAATTTAATATCCCGCCCCGATTTAGTTATAAGCCATATTATTCTATTTTCAGGAATTATAGGTTCACTTAGAACCATGTAATAAACCCTTTGTGTGCACGACCATGGGATTTGTTTAAACTCTGGTTAAGCAAATAACCACACGTGCAGCACCGATAACCAAAGGTAATACCCCTCATAACATTAAAAAGCATTGATTTAATTGGCGGGCCCCACGCCATAGCCCTCTGCCATCTTTAATTGCTGCCAACCGTTGGATCTGGGCCTTCCCATCCAATGGCCCAGATCAATATCGCTGCACCCTCCGCGTCCAATGTTTAGCGCCCGGGGGATGGTGGTTTTCCTGCTGTACCATGGGACAAGTGGCGGCCTCCCGCATTGCTCGCTGCCCTCCCCTCCAATACCACCTTTGCCCAAAAGCGGTGCGGGACCAAAACCGCTTACCACCCCCACTGCCTCCCGCTGACATCACCGCCACCTCATCCGTGACGTCACCTCCTCATCAGCGCCACATCACCCCGCTACATGACAAAGCACCACGTCATGCTGATGTCATCCGATCAAAATGTGCCAAAAGCCCGCCAAAGTCAATTTTTTGTTAAAAAGGACACGAAAACTTCATTTTCACTCACTTTCACTTGTTTTCTTTGCACGTACATTGCATGTCGTTTATGTCCAAAGCAGCACTCAACCATACAGTCCGCCACCAAGCCAAACAGAGTCCACAGTTCGGTCTTCCAGCTCGTCCCGCAACCTGCAATCCGCACAGTGCGCTGTAAAACACAGGTATTTACCCGTTTCACCTCCCAAAACCATGTTTTTGAACTTTCCTCTGCAAAATTTTCCAAAGAAGCCAAATTCAAGTTCAATTCACCGTACCGCTTTCGAACATACGCACTAGAACCTTTTCTCTTTACCCATTTTTGCCAAGAAACCCTGCAAATTTTGTTTCTCTCTGTAAATTGCACCCCGTGAGCTAAATTCAAGTCGGATTTGGTCTACAATTCCCGGAGAAAAGCCCCAGAACTGTTATTTTACCTACTTTTGCTACAAAAACCCAAATTCCCAGTTGAAAATTACAGACAATTGAGAAATGGAAGCTCCATAGGCCTTGAACATTGCTCCACTCAATGCACCTCATAAGGACTTGGAGTGGTTGCCCTTGGCTGATAGGGATTTTCAAATGCAAGACTTAACTGGTTACAAAATCCACCTCCAAGCTTTTTGTGAAATTAGGAACAGTCACCTAAGCAAAATTGATCTCTATGGGATATGGGAATCCAATCTGCCCAGGTACTACCTCCCCTCAGTAAATGTATTCCTAGATGTAATCTGCCTATGCTGTGCCAATTATGAACCTACTCAGAGAGCAGTTATGACCCCAACTGGAACTGTCCTCTTTCATATAACTCCTAAGTCCATAAATGAAATGCTACACTTCAAACCCACTCAGCCTCTGGCTCCTCTTTCCATGGGATATTTGCTGGAACAAGGCTCTAAACTATCCACTGCAAAAATAGGTTGGATTGCCAAGTTCTTCATGAGACCAGATTGCCAACCCAGAGGGCCACCTCCTTTTCACCATGTCTAGTTCAATGCAGCTGGAAGATTCATTATTGATACGATATCCTATGTCCTGGGATTTAAGACAAGTGAATATGTTGATGAGACAATCTTAGCTTTGATGTCCATGTTTATTCCAGGACATCCTCCTGCTGTCAAATATGACTTTGCTACTTTCATTACCAACAAGATCCATGACCAATTCATGAGTATAGAAAGAGAAGGAGTCTTCAAGTATACCTCTTATATATATCATCTATTCTTATACTATCAAACAGACAGTTTCAGTTTCCTATCAGAAAATTGGATTCCAAAGGAGAAAGGAGGTCTGTGATCTTTTGGACCTCAGTCTTCCATGAACTCCATAACTCTCCTTACACCTACTATGAATTCATTGATTTGTTTATACATCCAGTCTCCTCTCTACTAATGAGAACTCCTCCTCATAGACTCTCTGGTGATATGCAGATAATTTTACAGCTCTCCAAAAGCTATAAAATAGGTGACTGGTACTTCTACTAGAATCACACTGAGATCAAGATATATGGCTGTGAGTCGTGCCCCTATAAATTGCCAAAATATGTGCCTATGAGACTGTTTGCCCTGGAATATTTTAGGAAATTTATCAACTCATATTTGACTCACTTTTATGGTGCCAAGAAAAAAGCTCAGCTGAAATTAAGAAACCAGTTAGGCCCTTTCATCATTAACAAAAAGGAAGCATGGCAAGATGCTGACACGATATTAGGTGAACAACTCAAATTAAAGAGGATATTTTGGTGGGTACCTTATGACCCAAATGGCTTTATCACTGAAAGAAAAGTAAAAAATCGGCTATCAACTTACAAACATTGTAGGATCCCTGAAATAGAGCAATTTTCTAATCAAGATGAGTGGGTAGAAGGCACATTGATAGAAGAGCTCACTGAGGAAGAAAAGATGGAACAAGCAATGAAAAATCTAGAAAAGACCCTTGACCTGGACTCTTTTGGACAGGTGTCTTTCAAACTGCCTCAGCAAACCGGAGTGGGCACATCATCTGTTGGAACTTCACAGCAACCTGCCCAAGAAAGCACTACACCAGCTGCAGGGACATCTAAAGGCAAAGAAGTGTTGGATACAGAGCAACACATAATGACAGATCAGCCAACATCATCAAAGGAACAGGGCCAAGGGAAAATTCCTCCTGTCTAGACCAAAGCACCAGAGGTACCAGCATTACAGACTCCTCTAAATGAGGAAAAGGGCAGGAAAAGGGACAGAGAAGAGACCACACCTGTAAGTGGGCCAGCAGAGCAACCAGGGGCAAAAAGGCAAAGAATAAATCCTCTACCTGAAGAGGAAATTATTGAGGAAATCATAGAAAGTCCAAGAGGTGAGAGGGCAACCATCCCATAGACATCCCCCAGTGGTAGGAACATCCACCAGCTCCTATAGGCAAGAATTGGAGAAACAACATAGTGTGGAAGTTTCCTCCACAAGGCCACAAAGCAAGCAAGGTTCTGATATCAAAAGAACATTCACGGACATCAAGGCCCAGAATGAGCCAATAAGACTGCAACTTTATGATCAGTTTCTCAAGATGACCCCCACCAAACAACAAAGGTTAATGTCTGCATATGACATTAAAGAAGGAAAAATGATTTTGAGCCACTTTAGGCCTAAAGTGTAGCAACCACAGTCAGCAACTGACTACATTAGAACAAATCTGGAGGTCCTTACCAAAGACATTCACCCTATGGACCAAATCGAGCTGCATAAACAAACTGGTGAGATGGTCTACTCTACATTGGTAGACAAGGCAATGTTAGCTCACAAACTGCAAAACTCATTGAACAACACATCTGCCCAACTAGATTTGGAAAAGGCATCTTCTTTAGCCAAGGACAACAGGATAAAGTCCTTGGAGGATATTATCATTGAACTGAGACATGGTCCCAAGGATGCCAAAGGAATAAAAGCATTGATGAAGAAGAAGGAGGAGGACATTGCTGCCCTCAGGAAACAATTGAAGCTGCCTATTACTATACATCCACAAACTACAGAGGTTGTGCAGGAAAAAGCAAAGGAGGACATGATGGACTTGTTGATGAGGATGAATCAAAGATTAAGTGAGACAGAGTAGGAATTGGAGAAAGCACTACAAGATAAGCAGGGAGATTCGACCTCCCAGCCATCTCAAATAGCTCCAACAGTCACAACTACTCCTCCCACAGTTACAGCAACAGTGCCTCCCACTATCCCAGCATCAACAGCACTAGGTACTTTAGCAACAACAACAACAGCAAGTAGCGACACTACCATGACCACAGAGGAGTTAATAAAAGCTATGGAGGATTTAAAACTCCAAGTATCAGAATTAAAAGAGGCCAAAGAGAAATTGGCAAAAATAGAAATAAGTTATGACAAATCTAAAATGACGATGGCAGAAAATACAAGAGAGGTGAAGGCACTAGAGAACAGAGTAAAAACATTGGAAAAGGACCTCTCTTTAGATAAGCCTCTGGGAGAAATAAAGGGCATTTTGTGGGCTAACATCAGCAAATCCATTAGTAATGTCTGGAGATCTATTCAAATTATATATGAGCAAATTGACTTGATAGCAGCAGCCCAGGTGGAAATTCAAAGGGCCAGAAATTTATTGGGACATATGCCCGAACAGGCCAATAGGTTAATACAATTTTTGAACACTAAGACTAGTGAAGAACTAGCAGCACTAGACATCAGAGATAGGATAGCCACCATTCTAACAATCAAAAGAGTTTTGACCATGAGAACCCTAATGCAGAATTTGGAGAGGAAGAGCCAGGATATGCAGGTGGAGATAGACTCTTTTATGGAAAGATTTGCAGTTTTGCATGAAAGGGGCTTGCCAAGTCTGGTGGGAAACAATGAACGCCTGTTGAGACAAGCTGAGTACCAGCTTAGGTTGAATAAACATGTTGTTGATCAACTAAATGCATCATCAAGTACTTCAGCAGAGAAAGCCCTTCCATCTGGCCAAACTCTCTACAGCAACTTGGAAAATTTGTTTTATATTGAGCATGAAGTAAAACATCTTTTTACAGTCTAGCCTAACTTCTACAGGTACACAGATGCAGATGAGACTTTGAGAAAGCTGCTAAGACATCAGTTACCAGAAGAGAAGTGGTGGCAAAGCATGTTGGAAATCCTATAGGCACTTGTCAAATTTTGTTTCACCCAGGATATAAAGTAGAGAAAAGGAAACAGATGAGAGTCACGCGAGGCTGTAGTCTATCAAATCAAACTAGATATGCCCAAGAAAGCTGAGCCAGCAGTGCGGAATATCAGTGGAAGCAGCCACCGGCCGACTCACCGAGCTAACAGTCAACATATTTTACCAAATGAGTAGCCAACAAAACAACATTTACTTCTTCATTTATTTTCCCTGTTTCCAAGATCATTTATTTCTCCTTTCCAGTAGGTGGAAGAAGTTATTACTAGATATTATCTCTTTGAGATATTTTGTAAACTTTTTTGTACAAATACCTCCCCAAGCGAAGTATGAGGGGTTGGAGATACATTCCTCAGACTGTGCTGTAACTCTAAAAAACTTCTAAATACAAAAGTTGTTGGAATCCATTGTCGTTGAACTGTGATGTGGAATTGATAGCAGAGGACTATGTTACAGAATTCCTGAATCATTTTGTGGATCAATAAGTCTTTCTTACTTGTGTTTTCAGTTTCTGTGTTTACAATATCATATATATTTCATGACCTGAATAACAGGGAAAAAGAATAACCCAGAACTTGCTTGAATGCACTATGTGTTCAATCTCTGTTATTATTTATGTTTTCTTCATAATTGGCTTAAGCAGGAATTCTTAATTGCTCCTGTTTCCCCTGGTTCTTACATCTTGAATATAGCTAAGGAATTCTTAATTTCTCCCTAGCAATAATCATCCACCTTCCCTCTGTCAACATGATGAAGGATTCTTAATTGCCCTTCACCCACTGACTCCATCCCACCTGATTCCAGCTTACAGATTGTTCCATGGTTGATTACCTTTCTCTATAGTACCACCCTCTATCAAAGAAACCATATCTAGCAGCTTATCCTCATAGACTCCATTTAGCCCTATGGACTGAAATTCTCAGATTTGTACCCCTGTTCTATTGAATGTCACCATCCAAAAATCAAACAAACCCTTGTACTTCATAACTAGCCTAATATACCTCAAAACAAAGCTAAATCATAAAGAGAGAGCCCTCTCTAGATGCAGATTGGCTAGAACCTGCATCTAAAAGATTGGTCTGTGGTTACCTCGGCCGTATTCCCTTTTCTCACAACTTTTGGGGAACAACCTGAGTGATAACACAGTGCACAAAAGGAGGGTAATTGGGAGGGTAAACTGCGCAGTTTTGGAACTCAAAGGGTCAAGATTAAGTATTGAGATTGTGTAGTGCACAGTCCTTGGAGGAAATAACTACACATTGTGAAGTTCCAAGAGGCAAGGGATGAGCTTGAGGGTTGACACTATGCAATGCATAGTTATAGAGGTTTGAGTGATGGACTACTACTTGGGAAAGAAATTTTCAAAATTTGATTAAGTGTGGGATCAGTGAGGTCAGAGTGAGCAGGGGAAAAACTTGAACATGATCACACACTTAGAAAAATTGACGACACAACATTGATCACTAAGAAGACACATATAACATGATTCCCTCAATGTGACGATAATACAAAAACTTCTTCCAAGTGCGACACTTAATATACACTTTGCGACGACAGTGACGACACTTGTGTGAAAATGCATAAAACTCTAGGAATGGGTCTAATACATGTCTATATGATAAATAGGACTCGTTGGCACTAAAGTTACCCGTTGAAATGAACCATACCACTACTTTTGTGATGTGCAACACTTGCCATCCAAAAGATGACACTTTGGTTTTATTCCAAAAGGGACTTGAAAATTTAGAGAATACACATGGAATGACTCTTGCTTCTAGAAACGATAACATGCAAGGTCAAAGTAGGCTCCAAATTTTGGATTTAGGCCAAAATTTTGGAGGATATTGTAGCAACGAAGACACTTTTGCATGGCTTGTTCTATTTTTTTTCCCATTGCATTTATTGTATGTGTGATTGGTACACTCGATGAAAAGGGAGAATGATGAAGGAAAAAGGTTATAGTAGAAGAAACCTTGTTGTCTCAAGGAGAAACCTTGAATGTAGGGCTAAGCAATTGAGCTTTGCATGTGGCATAGAGCCACCAAGCATGGAAATATAGCCAAGGGTTGAGCTATGGAGGTAGGCATGCCTAAGCCATAAGACCATGGGAAAAGACGTCGAGGCATAGCGGGGTTGGGCGTTGAGGTTGTTTTGAGAGTTTACATGGTGTGGTGCAGGGTTACAGAGGTGGGGCTGAGCCCCAATTTTAAAATGCATGTGTGGAACCATGTCGGGGTGTGGTGGAATTGCGATAGCGGATCCCCCCTCTTCCATATGCCTAATGGGAGACTGTCCCCATTACTTACCATTGATTTTTTGCAGTGATTGAGTGTTGTTGATTTGGGGGACATGGAACCCTCGAGGGAATCATGATAGCAGAAACAATTATCGAGTGAAGTCAACAAGGGGAGGGGGGTTTCCACTATTCATTTTGAGTCATCTATTTCATTAAGTTTCCTACGCCATGGATCAACCGAGGGTCCCACGAAGGTTGGTAAGGTCACATTTGTTAAAATTTGGTTAAATGTAATATAATTATACCACATTGATGTGGGAATCATAGGTCCATGCAAGCGTGGAGGTAAATGTGGATGGGCCCATGAGCCCATATTATTTTAATATATACATTTACATGTGTCAGCTACATGGATATGGTGGAACCATGAGCCTTTTGATGGCTAGGTTCCACACACACACACACATATATATATATTGTTAATTAATTATAGCCTATTGTCGTAAGGGTGTTGACATGATGGCCACATGGAACAAGGGGCAAATGAACTAGTCTACCTCTAATGAGAAATTGTGGAAATATAAGTTGAACCGAGAGTAAAATATCCAACAAAGGTAGAAGGGGCCCATATGTCAAGAGATAATAGTGATCAATAGAGGAGAAAGGAAGTTACATGCTTGTTTGATGCAAACAGATTTGAATTTTTAGAATAAGAAGGAAAGAAAGAAAATCAATTGACCTTTAGAGGGCCATAATTTTCAATCCATAAATTAGAATTTGACATGTGACCAATCGATCGAAAGATAATTTTGAGAAGGTTGTGATTATCTGCCTAGAATTTTAATTTGGGGCCAAGAATTTTGAGAAATTTCAAAGGAAATTTAAGGTGTTCTAAATCGGAAAAAAATGGCCTAGTGGGATGTAACATTATACAGGGAATAACTTTCATCCAAGGGGTTGAAATGATGCAAATAGGTAGTCGAAAGGGAGTTATTTATGAGGAGAAAATTATGGAAATTCAAATTTTGATATAGGATGAGAATTCTGAGGAAATATTTCTTGGGAAGCTACAATTTTTGGGAAACGAGCATTTCACTTAAGACTTCTAAAGGGCATGAATTTTGGCCCAGGTGCCATAATTTGGAAGGTGAGAAGTCAATAGAGAGCTATTGACTAGCATAAGGTGTTGATGAACCCATAATTTGAATATGGGTAGGAATGTTGAAGAAAATTCTCCAGAAATTTATAGGGTCATGATGACTTCTAATAGTGACATGGGGTTATACAAGAAAGACTTGGATAATTGGTTGCTAGTAGGATATGGTATTAAGTATAGGTATAACTTGATAGTAGAAACTATGTGAGATACATGTGGCTAGTAAATTAGATAGGAATAATGGAATAAACCATGAAACAAGAAAACCATGGTATGGACTTCCTAAGAAGGAAGTTGAGCAGGAGGATTGTTCTAAACCTTCCCCTTACCATTGTCTTAAGATATTAAATATGATGTATAAGTTACAATTTTTATGTGCACATATGTGTATGACGAATGAGGATGTGTGTGATGATTGCATGTTGCTTGAAAACAAATGTTGTGGTATTTATGCAATATTTAATATGAGAATCTAATCAAGGTTGTTGTGTTGCTGATGATGCAGTTGCCGAGGACAACAACTGTATAGAGCACATGACTTTTAGGTATTTTCTCTTGAAGGCCTTGGAAACATGGATTTCCCGAGAGAATGTTAGTCAGTAAAGGGGATTCCTGAGCCTAGAAAGGCGAGTGTAACTAGACAAGATGAATTAATGTGTTTGAATGCAAAGTGAATGGTTCAAGGGCTTGAAGGGTACTTGGAGGCCCCTGAAAAACAACAACTTGAAGGGTTTTGAGGCTTGGTACCCTAGATGGTGGTGGTTACTAAGTATGTACCCGATGATGGGTGAGTAGATGTCCATGAAGTTAACATTATATCAACTCTTACATAAGTGTTTGGTTACCCTCTCTTTTGTTATGAATATGTGTGCTTTAATTAGGATTAGAATTCTTATGGATACAATAATTGTTGTATAGGCATGAGTATAGCATGCTTGCCTGTTTGATTAATATTGTAGGCATATGTTAAATAACTAAGACCTTGGAGCATTTGAAGGAAGTGAATGATTCAGTGGTTGATTAGTTAGTGAGTCTGAGTATGGACTCTGAAACTAACATAAATTTGATTATTTAGGTAATCACATTGATTGGATGCATCTTGGTATGATATCTTGGGTGTCTCTAGTTTATAACTATGGCAGCTATGGAGTTCTAGAGGGAACTTAGTTTCATGAAAGTTAGTGAGTCTTGAGCTTGGAATCTGAAATAGATTGACCAGTCGATGAGTCCTATGCTTGGACTTTGTAACCGACTAAGGCATGGATATTTAATTAACCATGCCATAGAGGATGCATCTTAATGTGGGAGCTTGGTGGCTCGGGTAGCTGTGGAGTCAATGTTCCATCGACTCTTACAAGATAAGACTTATCAGTGCAGATACATATTTTATTCTTGTAGATTAGGATATATGATTTGTAAATTGAAAATTTTAAGAATAGAAAATTTGTGGGTTGAATATTGGTTTGTGGATACAAAATTACCATTAGTTGTCACAAATTTAGGAATTTCTTCGAGTGAATATATGAGTGTGAATGTTGTTTGGTGTTTCAAGGTATATTAATATAAGTTGCACATTGACACAAGATAGGTATTGGAAAAGCAACACGTTGGTTGAAAAACAGGAACAACATTATGATAGAAATATGACATGTTAAATACAGGTAAAGACATGCACTATAACAACCTCAAATGTAAGTTTTGTTGCAGAGATGTAAGTGGTATAACTAGGTATATTTGATATACCCTAGACAAAGAGCGTATAATAAATTTCCTATAGGTATATTGTAGGTTATTTGACAAATTGTCAAAGATAGGTGATAGGCATATAACACTTATACTATAGGTTTCCATAGGGATGAATGAAAAGCTATGCCAATTTCTTAACAGTTTCTTGTACATGTTTTGTTACAAGGGTACAACTAGTGTAACCATCTACATCTGGTATAATCAGGATACGAGTGGTATAACATAATTCCTACGGGGAAAAGTAGGTAGGTAACATGTAAACATGTTACAACCAGTGGATTGGTCACAAGTAAGTGACAAGTATATTACAGGATATAACAAGTCATAGCAGGTCTACAACAATTTTTCTGACAGGTCTTGTTTATAGGTTGTAGTAGGTCTACAATAGGTTTTGTAACAAGTTTTATAACATGTTATACAAGGTTTTGACAAGTGTTATTACAAGATGGTAATGATTATGTAATAGGTTATGACAGGCCTTTTGATAGATCATGACAGGTACATAGAATAATTATATCTAGGCCCTAATGGGTATGATGGTAGGGTCATGGTAGGAGTAATACAACTTATGACAGGTTAAGACATGTGTATAAAAGAAATGTGATTGGGATATAATAGGTGGGATAATGGGTTTTGACAAATTGTAATAGGATTAATATAAGGCCAAGATGTGTATTTAGCAAGATTTTAATTTCTCAAGTTGTGGCCTTTAAATTGATTACAATGGTTATATGAGAAATAACAGTGGTTGGTACCATGTACCCTAATAAAGGCACAAGATTGAGATTGTAATAATGAACTAGGGAGTTCAGTTTTCTTACACTATCAGGGTGAATATGCATGTTTACGTAACCATAATGAAATTTGAATAGTAACGTAGTTATTTATGCAAAATACACATGGGTGTAGAATGGATTATGATGATGATCAATGATGGAATTAAGGTATTTGATTGCTAAAAATCACAAAGATTAAATATAGTTGAGAGATGCATGTGTGGGTATGAAAATTCGAAGTGTGTAATGTGTGTATGCATATGGGGTGTGGAGCATGCATATCTTATTTGCATTTTAATAAAAAAAGGAAGAGGACAAGAGATTTTGTCCATGACTTGTGAGAAATGGAATAAAACCTAGGGTTTTTACCTATGTTGGATACAAGAAAAAATACCAATTTTTACAAATTGCAAATGATTTGGAAATTTGGTGACAAAAAAGATCTACAATAGCTATGTTAGTTCAAAAAAATTAGTTGTTATTTAAAATAGAGATAAAGTAATAAGAATAATGGCAGACAAAAATGCAACAACAGTAAGAAAAGTGAATATTTGCATGTAGGAATTGTATAAAACAACAATACATAGTGAGATTACCTGGTGGCTTGATACAAGAATCAAATACATAAATTGTATAAAGGATGGCATAAATATCTAGTATGCAAGAACAATGCTTCCTGGTTGAGGAGCAAGAATGCTAACTTAGCATGAATTTTTGCATAATTAGTACATTGTATGGAAATTGTAAAATCATGTTTGGTTAGATGAATCTTTTCATGGTATGATTGTTGTTGCTCTTTATGAAATTAAGAATATGTGTATATGAATGGAAATTAACTATTGTTGATGTTACTTCTATTTTTTATGTTCTTTCGGTGTGCCAAAGATGTTGTTTTAGATTGCATGCTCGTCAACATGGGGCAAGAACCTCTAGATGCTCTTGATGTGAAAATGTAATCTAAAGTGTGGAGGATGCCCAAGGATGAAGCCATGCACAAGGACATGGACTCACAACTACAAAGTGGGAGCTAAAGTCATTTTGCATTAGCAAATGCAGAGTATGGATATATGATGCATTGAGGACAATGCATAAAATACAGGGGGGAGGAATGTAATACCCCTGCCTGTTAATGATGATGTAAATATTTATACTTGTGAGATTAGGATGGTAAGTCAGATGTATGTTATGATAGGCTAGTGAGACGAGTTAAACATACCTTAGGGCCAACTTGCCCATATTTATATGCCATTAGAGGTTGTGAGGTCGAAGAGCCTGAATTGTAATTATAATGTTGTTAAATATTATTATTAATAAAGTAAGGCTAGCTGTAGAACCCACTCCACAAAAAGAGTATGGGGGGTGCAACTCCATGATAAAAAAAAGGCAACAGTTGGGATTTTGGTAAAAAGGCACCTAAGGCCCACGTGACCCTAGGGGGTTTCACATGGTGAGATAAAGACATGTATATAAGAAGTGTAGTTGAATATTGTGGGGGATTATTAAATTATTCATTCAAAAGGCATTGCAAGATTATTATTAATACATGGATTCATTCTCTTAGGGATGGATTCATAAGATCATTCATTGATTAACTAATCGTAGAGACTTAGGAGTCAGTCAGTCTATAGGGTTGGATTCTAGAACTGGATGATGGTGCGATTATTCAGTTAACCATACTAAAATGGATATAGTTTGTTTATGTGAGCCCTAGTGCTCCAAGAGTCTGGTGGCTTTGAGAGCTTGTTTCTCTATTTATGGCTTGGTGCCATGTAGTTTTGGTGGGGAACTTGATTCAAATATAGTTGGAGCATCTTGGTTTGGGATATGACACTAACTAATGGGTTTATTTTAGTTCAAATTTTTGGCACTTGGACACTGGACAACAGTAGAGCTCCTAGAGTTGCAGGTTGAGACTAATTTGGCCAAATGTAAGTCGCCCTGGAAGGAGGTCACTGTCGATGGAATTAGGATGTGCCACTTGGGTGTTGGTCAAGGGAATGTGAACTTGTAGTTGGATATTAAGGTTACTAGGGTTGGTTCCATGGCTAGGGTTTTGTTGTTTTTTAAACCACTATTTACTATAGAGTTGTTGCCCCAACTCAGGGGTGATCTGTGGTTGAGGATATGATCGACGCGATCTATGATTGGGAGGAATGTGGAGAGCCCACAACAAGTTGAATCTCTACCATACAAGTGTTTTAATTATTGTATATATTTATTTTTACATGTGTTGCGTTCAACTAATGTTTTATGTTCATTTACTATCCATGAAGAATTTATATCTATGATAATGAAACCCTAGTTTATGATATATGTATATAAATGTAATAATTCCATTGTGCATTTTAACTGCATAATATTTTACAATTGCACGTGGTTAATGGATTTGGGGTAGGGATAATACCCTTTTGATAAAATCAATGTGAGAATTTCGTCAAAATTGCAGGTAGGATTTGGCTATAAGCCAAGGTTAAATAATGATAAATCAAGATTATGTGTTTCCATTGGATTATGGGTGAAATAACTGGTGGAATTTAGGATAGGGTATGTAGTGTTGCTCAGCTAGGGGTTGGGGACAGTGTAAGGAAATATAGAGCTAATTTGTGCATAACATTGATTTAGAAATGTGTGAGATATTTGTTCATGCTTTGATAGGTTTGTCAGTTGCTCAAACATTAAATATTGTTGGTTACATCAAGAAGAAAAGGGTCATAGTTCCTATTAGCTCAAGTAGTACCCATAACTAAAATGATAAAATTTTGGCAGTGCACTTTAATTGTTTTGTATATCTAGTGACAAATTGTTTAGTTGTCAATGGAGGAAGTATTGATTGTGTGGGAGAATGCCACAACATTAAAATGAGTGTGGGAGAATATAAATTATAAAGTCAATGTATGCCATTCCAATTGGAGGTGTAGGCATTGTTCTAGGAATTCAACGGTTGAGAATATTGAGTACAATTTTTACAAACTATAATGAATTATTAATGATATTTGAATTGGAAGGAGTTCATCATGAGCTCAAAGGGTTAAAATATGAAGCTTACTAAGCCATCAAATCTCATAGAATGGAAGAAATCCTAAAAAATGGTAGCAGTGAGTTGTGGTTAAATTGTATTATATGAAAATTAAGTAGGAAGATGAAAATATTACTGAGGAATTAAAGGGCACCTTGGAAAATCGTTGTATGGTCTTCCAAGAAATTTCGAAAGGTTTATCTCCATATAGAGATCGAGAAAATCAAATTGAATTAATACCTAGATGTAATCCTCCTAATAAATAGCCATATAGATAGCCTCATCTAAAAAGGGGAGATTGAGAAAATGGTACAACACATGCTAGATTGAAGTATTATTCAACATATTAGGAGTTAATTTTTAGCTCCAATAGTGACGGTGAGAAAAAAAGGTAATTCTTGGAGGATTTGTCCTGATTTTAAAGATCTAAGCAAAATCACGACCAAGGATAAATTCCTCATCCTAAATATTGATGAACTATTAGATGAGCTTCATGGAATGGCTTATTTTACAAAGCTTGATATTAAATAAAGATAACACCAGATCATATTAAGGAAATAAGACATCCCCAAAATAAAATATATAACACATGAATGGCAATATGAGTTATTGGTCATGACTTTTGGGTTGACTAATGCTCCTTCTACTTTTAAAATCCTTATGAACAAGATTTTTCGACCCCATATTAGAAAATTTGTGATGGTTTTATTTGATGATATTCTTATCTATAACAAATCATGGGAAGAGAACATTAAACATGTGGATTAAGTTATACAAATTCTTGAGAATAATAAATTAGATATGAAAAGATCCAAATGTGCTTTTAGGAAACAAGAAGTAGAGTATTTAGGTGATATTTTTTCAAAAGAATTTAAGGTGGAGCCTCACAAGATCCAAGCTATTACAAAACATGTCGTATTCCTAAGAACATAAAGAGTCTTAGAGGATTTTTGGTACTTATAGGATATTATCATAAATCTATTAATGATTATGCATACATTACAGGCCCACTCACATCTCGCTTGAAGAAAGAAATATTTGTATAGAATGACAAGGCTACCTTGACATTCTCTCTATGAAAGGATGATATGTCTTCTACATTAGTACCTAATTAAGTGGAAGAACATGCCTCTAGAAGAAGTTACTTGGGAAAAAGAGTAGTTAATGAAGAAACAACCCCAATTACAAGCATTGTGGGAAACATATTTTTTAAAAGAGGGCATTATGTTATGCCCCTTGGGCCCCATTTTAAGGCCCTATTAAGCATTCATTATCAATTTAGTTGTTATATTAGGGATTTGGCTAGAAAATTTCATGGTATTATAATTGTACTCTTTGTCTCATATATATATACAAAGGATACCTAGTCTTAGGATCATCAAATCTTGTATTATACATTGTATTCATTGTAAATGGAGGTTTACCCTTCAAAGTAGATTGTAAATATTGGTTTCTTATTAATTTTAAGGCACAAGGTTCTTACCATATTTAATACGAAGTTGAATTGTATATTTGAAATTAAGATATCAATTTACTAAACTTTTGGTATGAATCTTCTAACCTCTGTCATCTCATTTACAAGACACATTATGTCATGTTCAAATATGTTTCCATTCTCCTCAATAACTCTTCTTCCTCCTTAGTTGTTATTCAAAATTTTCGTTTCCCCATGTTTACATTCCATTATTTCATTTGTAACCACCCTAAAGCATAAGGATGAATAGAAACCCCTTGAACATGCATATAAGGAACCATCTCAACTCCTAAAGAATAAGAACATAACCAAATCCAATCACAAAAAAGGATGCCATTCCTACAATGATAGTGGCTCAAATTTTTTATCATGAATTAAATTATGTCACATTCTAAAATATATACTATCATGAACTTAAAAAAAAAATATGTAACTTTTCTTGTATGCATATTTATCATCCTCTCTACACCCATGCAATTACAATGTGTGGACTTATTTATAATGCTTCTATACCCTCACTAAATTTTATAATTTTATCGTTTTGGTAGGCCTTCGTTAACCCAAAAAACATGGTATTTCAGTTCTTGTGAGTAGTTAATAATATTTTTGTTAACATTGCATAAAATTGAGAGCCAATTTCATTCTCAGACCATCATAAAATCATCATTTATTATTAGTCAAGATCAACGTAGAAAATATGGGATATGCTAACATAATTATTAAACTTTTAAAATTCCTTCATATTGAATAAGGATCTTATCTGATGTTGATACCTTTGATTTCTGATAGTTAAGATCATTGTATTCTTGGATTTTATGAGGTATGGTTCCCTAGGCTTACATGCAACCTTAATTTTCTCCATGTCTTCCCAAATTTGAACAATTATTGTCTTCCCAATTCCTCTAGTTTGATGAACCTTATCATACTCTTATGAAATTCTTCAAATTTCACAAAACATCCTTAAAATAGTTCTAATTTTAGCATGGAGAGCACAATATACAAGCTTGGACACTAAGCTAAGGGTTAGTTGCAATTGATGACACATGTTTCAATAGGCATGAGTTAGTTAAAAAGAAATATTCAATAATAATTAAACTTAATTATGAAAGCATATATCTTTTCGATATTTGTCCTATGAATGAGATAATTCTTCATAAAATTCAATTACTTACCAAATAAGGTTAGTTGAATCTATATAATACACTCATCCAAATTTTCTTGCTATTTGTTGCTTTTGTGAATTTTTCAAGTCTAATTGCAGTAACTTGAAATTTATTCTTTTAACTGTAAATTAATTATACAATTTATTTGCTATGGAAAATAACAAAAAAATCACATTGCAATTTTTCACCATAAAATTACGTGGCAAATAAAATGTTGGAAACTAATAAAATGCTATAGCACACACATAAACTGACACAATTATTTTTGGGTAATTGTCCCCAAAAAAACCCAATGTGGGAAAACTGGTGCAATAGTTGAGGGTTTTATTATTATGTGACAGTGAAATTCTAAGTACAATAAAATGGACGCCAAAATTGCGTTCATCTCTCAGAGAAATATTGGAAAAAATACCTAAGGGAATTTACCCTCCTACAAAAGCAATCCCAACCCCAACTGGCCATAGAAAACTGCTCCAGTAAACCCCTGCACCAACCTTCTGCGCAGACTCTACATAGGCCAAACACAAACTTCTCTGGAACTGCTTCTGAATGAGTTTTTCTACCTATAACTATTGTTGGAAGTCATTGGCTAGGCCCTCTAGAAATATTCTCGGCCTCCGACGCCTGAAACACATTGCTCTTCATCCAAATCGAATTGCCTTCTTGATGCTATTGCATGGTCCTTGCATAGCCTCCTGCAGAAGTAATACGACCTCATCTCCTGATTCTATGAAACTAGAAATATAATTTAGGATCACTATCTCTGCCCATCTGCATCCCTTCTTGCTCAAAATATCTTCCTTCTCAACCTCTAATTGCACTAACTCGAAATTTATTCTTTTAACTGTAAATTAGCTATGCAGTTGATTTGATATGACAAGTAACGAATAAATCACACAACAATTTTTCACCATAAAAAATACTACGAAAAATAAAATGTTGGAAACTAAGAAAATGCTAGCACACACACACACACACATAAAAATGACAATTATTTTTGGATAATTATCCTCAAAAAAACTAATGGGGGGAAATTGGTGCAACAACTGAGGGTTTTATTATTATGCAACAGTGAATTTTAGGTACAATAAAATGGATTCCAAACTGGTGTTCCTCTTTGATATAAACACTGGAAAAAATATCTGAGGGAATTTACCCTCCTGCATAAGCAATCATGTCCCCAAATGGCCATAAAAAAATGCTCTGACAAACCCATGTATCAGCCTTCTGCGCAGACCCTATGCAGGCCAAACTCGCATTCCTATGGAATTGCTTCTAAATCATTCGTTTTTCCTGTAGCTACTACTGGAAGTCACAGGCCAGGCCCTCTGGAAATATTTCTAACCTTCGACAACTAAAGCACACTGCTCTTCAGCCAAATCGAATTTCCTTCATGAGGCTACTTTGTAGTCCCTGCATAGCCTCCTGGAGAAATAATATGACCTCTTCTCACAACTCTCTGGAATTAGAAATCTCCTCTGAAATCACTGTCTTTGCCTCTATAGATCTCTTCTAGCCTGAACACTCTTCCTGTGCTCGATATTTGAAGTTGGATAGCTTGACCTACCAAGGAACTCACATCACTGGCTTCTCACTCATGTGTCTTTCTCCAACCCTATCAACCTCCTCTTATAATCTCTAATTGGATCACCAACGACCATAATTAAATCCTCATCAATGGATGAGATCATATTTGAGTTGATCTGTGTGAGTTTCTAGAGAAATATCCACTTCCTCAATTAATTGTTGTAAATTAGTCATTTTCCCTAAGTTAGACTTAGGAAAAAATTAATTACTAATTAATTAACTTAATTAAGGCATTTCTAGGTGGATTTTCCTTAAACGTTTTCTGGGTTATGGATTCCTAGTGTTTCCTATCCTCTCTGATAACAAATGAGACTAGAACAACATTTGATGCTACAAAAACTAACACTCCCTGTTAGCGAGGAAGGTGTTCTCAAACTGTCTCCATAACATCCTCCATACACATTTTTGATGTCTAACAACTGTGACACTCTCCCACTGCCTATCAACTACTGTACAACTCTAAAAATCATGCATCTATGTTGCTACTGACACTACACTATACAACTATACTGCTACCAACTCTGCCACTGCACTGCAACTAACTAACAGTCCCTCTCAAGGTGTTGCTACTACTGCAACGATTGAAACTAAGATGTAAGAATCTAAATGATAAATCAATTGTGTCCATATGCTGCAAATGTCTCTTGAATCTTTGATTGCTACTAGTCTCTACGTTACCTACTGAGTATGTTTGCGCTACAACTGCACTACAATTCTCAACATCTAATTGCAACTAGCACTGCAACTGTCCCTCAATTACTGACTGTAACAAAATGACACTGATCCAACCTGCTACCAAATATAGTGGGTCCCTGTAGCAAGGGAAATGATCCATGAGAAGAGTATACTGCAACTGATACTACTCTCCTATGGACCCTACCCAACTCTGCACAACTCTGGAGTCTAGAACTCAATATCTCCCTACCTCTCTCCTAGAGGTATAACTGCATATAGTGAAAATTGGTCTTCAAATATGGAAGATAACTAATATATATATATATATATATATTGAAGCGATGACCTCCTCCTACTTCTCCTTATTATCCTTATTCCTCTGAGGACACTAAGTAATATAGTGACCAAACTCACCACACCTGAAGCACTTGATCTTCGACAAGTTCTTCTTCTTCTCCTTCTCTCCTTCCTACAAGCCATGTCCCTAACTGGGACCCTTCTTTGCTTCTCCCTTTTATGAAATGGTTACATTCTCCTCCTCCTTCATAGTCTTCGATCCTCTATTGTTGCCATTGAGACTACTCTTGACTAGAGAAAGTCGCATCTCCTCCTATGTGAAATATAAGCACAAGTAGTCCCATCCATGTAGAGTATCTTGTCTAGTAATGCCTTTGATGAAGGTAGTCCACTCCTCGGAGAAACCATTGAGGGATACACACACCAGTTCTATTTCTTGTGGAATCTCACTTATTGGAGACAACTCATTTCATATATCCTGAATCCTCGTAAGGAATGGAGTAACTCCCTCTCCCTTGTGCATCTTGGTGGTTCTCATCTTCTTCTTCATGAACAAATTCTGATTCTCCGAAGGATTCTAATATAGTGATGTTAGTCTATCCCTCATCTCTTTGGCCATATTCTTGTCTGCTAGGTGTGAGACAATATGATCCTGGATGCCACCAAGGATCAACCACACCATCTTGGCCATTTCCTTTCTATAATTCTCTAGCTATTATGGGTCTATAAGTATGGATACAATTCTCTCTGCATAATCCGTCAAACCATGCTCATCTAATAGAAATGACATTTTTCCCTTCTAAATAACGTAGTTGGAAGTACTATCCAATCTATCCTAATCACAGAGTCTTGTTGCAACCATATTTGCAAACTCACAACTGGGAAATAAATAGAAATATCCTTTTCTCCTGTTTGGCTACATGCTTCGCAATTCACACTCCCTTCTAGAAATGTGTAGTCTTGGTAGCTAGTTCTGCCTCTACAACTGGAAATCACGAATTTCCTAGAACAGGAAACCATCGGTATGTGATGTTTCTCTTCCACTCGACGTTGACTCTATGACTATAAACTATTGGAAAATTAAACTGTGCCTAAACAACAAACCTACTCTGCAAAAAAAAAATGATCTGCTCACCTTTTGCCTGCTGGAATCACTTCCTGGAAAAATCAACCCTTCCTACACTCTGCAACTGGAAATTTGACCCCCTATCCAACAATTCATATTGCCTGGTTAGGCACTGCGCAACCCCTAAAAAAATCGTATTGTTTCTCCCTCTAAGCTGCAAATTTATCCCCCATCGTCTCTGAGATTCCTGTCTCTCAACCTTGCTTTGTTACCATATGAAATTTTCTAGTCTAATTGTAGTAACTGGAAATTTATTTTTCTAACTGTAAATTAATTATGTAGTTTATTTGCTACGACAAATAGAAAATAAATCACACCGCAATTTTTCACCATAAAATCACTGTGGAAAATAAAATGTTGGAAACTGAGAAAATGCTAGCACACACATACAGATGAAACAATTATTTTTGGACAATTTTCCTTAGAAAAACCCAATGTATGAAAACCGGTGCAACAACTAAGGGTTATATTATTATGCAATAGTGAGATTCTAGGTACAATAAAATGGATGCCAAACTAGCGTTCCTCTCTGAGATAAATACTGGAAAAATAATAATATATATATATATATATATATATATATATCTGTGTGTGTGTGTGTGTATAAGAGGATTTACCCTCCTCCAAAAGCAATCCTAGCCCCAACTGGCCACAAAAAACTCGAAAAACCCCTATGTCAACCTTCTACATAGACCCTACGTAGGCCAAACTCACATTCCTTTGGAACTGCTTCTAACTTAGTCGTTTTGTCTATAGTTGTTGCTGGAAGTCACTGGACAGACCCTCTAGAAATATTCCCAGCCTCTGACACCCGAAACAACTTTCTCTTCAGCCAAATTGAATTGCCTTCTTGAGGCTACTATGCAGTGTTTTCCCAACCTCTTGGAGAAATAATACGACCTCTTATCCTGACTATCTGAAACTAGAAATCTCCTACATAATCACTATCTCTGCCCCTATGCATCCCTTCTGGCTCAAACTCTCTTCGTCTTCTCGACCTTTGAAGTTGGATAGCTCGACCTGCCAAGGAAATCACACTATTATCTTCTCATTCATATGCCTTGCTCCAACCCCATAAACCTCCTCTTATAATCTCTAACTGGATCACCAATGACCACAATTAAATCCTCATCAATGGCTGAGATCATTTATGAGTTGATCTGTGTGATTTTCTAGAGAAATCTCACCTTCGTCAATTAATTGTTGTTAATTAATCATTTTCCCTAAGTTAGACTTAGGAAAATTTTAATTACTGGTTAATTAACTTAATTAAGACATTTCTAGGTATACTTTCCTAAAAAGAAATCTAGGTTCTAGAGTCCTAGTGTTTCTTAGCCTCTCTTACAACTGTCGAGACTAGAACACCATCTTATGCTACAAAAACTAACAACTTGGTTCAAAAGTAGGATTCAACTCCTAATGTTCTAAAACAAAGTAGGTTTATGAAAGTAATGTAAAATTCCTCATAAACAGGAATGTAAACTTCTATTAAATATATGTAGCTTATTAGGAGTAAGTTTGGTGACATTACATAGAAATCAGAAACACTATAGATACTATTCCCTTCTTGAATTTTGATTTTGTTTGTAACCATGTGTATACATTTTTTATGGCATGTGCATCAAGGGTAAACCATCCCCCATCATAGAAACATTATTATTTTCATACTAAACTGCATTTGGCCACTAGATCATGGCAATCAAACAAAATCACTTTCACTACACTTCCGTTCGACATCAAGATTCAATCTCTTAGAATCCAATTTAACAATTTCATTATGTTCTCCTAATTTTAACGATCAACAATATATGTTAAAATATGTTTATATTTTTTCTTTCCATCCCATTTTCCAAGGTTTAGACAAGGCATCAACCCACTATCATGTAGTAACTCAAATAATATCTCACATGCCCTCCCACCTCGATCATAACATACACAAAAATCAATATCAAGTTCAAAATAAACTTCAATGAATATACTTCTAGAAATATTATCATATGATTCAACCATAAGGGAAGCACATGACTTTACTTTCTTCACTTTATCACCATATGTGAAACTATTAGTTTTCTCCCAATCCATATCCATATATATCCTCATCTTTCTTTGTTCAACATTTTCATTTCTTAGCAACTAAAGTTGGATTAATCCCCTTTAATACACCATGAGAGTCAACCTTCAGACATTCTAAAGCCTTATGACTCATGCTTGATTAGGAATAAATTCATTATAGATCTCTTGCACAATAATTGATCAAATTGTATCAAGCACTCTGTTAGTGTCAGTCTTTGCAGCCTTCCTCCAGTGATCAAATATGCTCTTACAAAGTGATTTTAAGGTGTCAAGGTCAAATTTTGTCATTTCAGTGAGTCTTCAAGCAAAATTTGGTCACTAGGCATAGGTCCAGGGTTTCAAAAATTAAGTCGTTAAAGTGTTCAAATGCCAGTAGGCTAGGGGGAGGTTCTACACATGTTTTCTATTTCACGAATTTCATCATTATATCGATAGATTACAACTGTTCTTCAAAACTGTTTTGAAGAAAAGTCAACATTTTGTCCTTTGTAATAATTTTCAAAGTTTTCAGTTTTTGAAATCTTCAGGTGCAGCCCTGGTCTCCTTTTCCAAATTCCATGTCAGCTATCCCTACAAAAATTTGCCAAGAATTGCATTGTTTCAGTCAAAAAATCAAAAGGAAATTCAAAAAACAGAGTTGTATTAAAATAGAAAAAGTGCCAATGCCAAAACATTATAAAGATGGGTCTTGGAGAGTCAAAAATCAAACCCATGTCTTTATAAATATTTTTTCATGAAGATCAAGGTCATTTGTATGCCAAGACCAAAGAGAAGCCATTCAAAGCAAATTTGTCGAGTTAGTGTGCGTTTTGGGTGAAGTTGGAGGAAATTTGGTCGGCGCGGTGCACAGAGCAAGAGGTGTGGTGCACTGGGGAGGCACGGCGCACTGGGAGAAATTACACGGTGTAATTTTGAACAGGCACGGCGCACTGGGACGACGCAGCGCGTTGGGTGAGAGGCGCGGCGCACTCAACTGTTTGGCCCAAAATTTCCAGAACATCCTCCAAATGCCAAAATCGTGCCATTTTCTTTTGAATTCAAGTAGGTTGAATTCCTTCTTCACTGTACAACATTCAAGTTTATGGTGTATGTTATGGTTGATGTGTTGAGCTTCCAAATAAACAATCAAACCCTATCATTTTGAATGCCTCACATCTAAACTGTTGCCTAGGGTTTCAAAACATGTTCGCCACCAAGGTTACTCTTCTCCATTATTTATTTTGTGCTTAATTCCCTTTGTTCCTTGACCCCATTGTTCCCCACCCCCTGAAGTTATTAAACCCCTGTCCTAAATTCCCTTTCCCAAAACTGTCAAATGTGAAAAACCCTAAAACCCTATTCCCACACCTAATTCCTAAACCCCCTCCCATATTTTCCAAAACAAAAATCTCTCCCAATAATTCCTAATCCCTTGATATTATCTCCCTTTCTTAACAGTCCCGGTTTCATTGGTTTTCCCCTTTGGTGGCAGAGTTGGCACACATTACTAAAAGAGAAGTCTAAACAGTTTTCATACACTAGCATCTTCATCTTCAAGGCAGTTTGAAAAACAGTAGTCATGACATCTGAGCATTCATCTGACTATGAAGTGGAAACCCAAAGTGACTCACCCTTGGAAGAACAGGCACCCCGGAGGCCTCATAAAGGTGGCAGACATGTTAGGGAAGAACCGACCACCCTTACAGAATTGCAGGCCTGCCCTCTTGCCATGTTTTGTTTTCAGCATCAGTCATGCTATGAGTTTTGTCAAAAGGTGGCTAGTGTCCAATTTCATCATGAGTTGGCTCGTCTTTTTTTGTTGCACTTACATGGAGATCACGCTATCTTAGCTAGTGTCACCTTCACACTTACACCAGAATCTATCTCATTAGCAACCGGCATACCGAACATTGGTGAACCATGGAACAAGAAGCAGAAGATTGACTGGCAGCATTATGAGCCATACATTAAAACCGGTTTCTTGAGGTAGCTCAAAAGAGTGTTCCCATTCCGATATCTGAAAGATGAATATGCTCCATTAATGAAATTGATCAAGAAATATTTCAGCTGTGAGGGATGGTTCTCTCGTCTCTATGCTTATCACATCAGGTTGCTCATGCATTTCACCAGGGTACGGATGATCAACATTCCATATTTCATTTGCCAAAACATAGAGAGGATGACCACCCTTGTGCAACATAAAACTCCACAGCAGCAGCTTAACAGTGTCTATCATTTTTCACTTATTAAGATTTTGGTGGTTCATCAGCTTGAATTACAGGGCATCACTTGGGATGATTTCATCTCCCGTGACTTCTTTAGAGCTTCACAGGGATTATCAGAGGTTAAGCATGAAGGCAGACCTTCTCATCAGTATGAGTGCCATGAGACCACTAGTGTGCCGGTATTCATCACATATCAGAGAGGTACCAGACATTTGTTTGCAGTGGCAAAGCAAGTGTTATCTCCACTCAGGGTGGAAGGGGCCTCGTTTCCTCCATTAGCATCACAGGTACAGGACAAAGGTAAGAGGCTAATGCAGGATGAGAGGCCTTCAGGTGAGCCTTCAGGTGAAAGAGAGACCGACTTCATTCTCATTCATGATGATGATACAAATACAAGCCCACAAAGTGCCAAGCTTAGGGAGATCATCTAGGAGCAGCAAACAGAGATCCAAGCCTTATCCCTTGACTTGGAGAGAGCTAAGTGGAACATGAAATATTTGGAGAAGAGGAACAAACAGCTTGAAGATCAGCAAGCAATCATGGAGCTACAGAACATCCGCAAGAATTGTCAGGCTTCACAAAGGAGAAGAATTGAGCTCACGTCATTGGAGCAAGAGATTAATGAGGATCGGGAGGCTAATATCGAGAGAGTTAACATGCACTTAGAGAGGCTTTTGGACAAGGCCGATAAGGATCATGCATTGTTGAGACACATGGCTTTCCACTACATGGCACGAAACAAGGTCTGCAAGGCCCGAATCAGGAATTTAAAGGCAAAATTGAGGAAGGGAATAAGGAAGCAAAAGAGGCAAAGGGAGCTTGATCATCTTCAGATACTGGCCGAAGCCTATTTAGCCCAGTATAACACTTAATGAAGAATCTCCAGCCCAAATTTCAAGAAATTTGGGGCATTTTTGACATTTTGGAAATTTTTTGTACAAAAAACAGGGTTTTTCTCCCTGTGCGCCGCGCCACCTGGCGCGCGCTTTTTCTAGGGAGCTCCAAACTGCAAAAAGTTTATATTTTTGGATTTTGCATGAAAAATCATAATTTTTGGTGCATGGCCAAGAAGTTTGGGCAAGTTTTGAGTCCCCAGGAGGTCAAAAACACTCAAAAAATGACCTCTCTGCCCCTATTTTGACACACAAAAAGCAGTAGTCTTGGGAGATTGAAGTTTTGGAGGGGCAAATGACATTTAAATTCAGAAATTCCACTTGGGTTGGAAAGTAGACAGGCAAGGCTTCCCAACAAGAACACTTGGGCTCACTTTGGACTTCAGGAAGTGCCTCAAACTCATCCTCAAAGTAGCGCGACACATACAGATTTTGGCGCGGCGCACAGAGGATGTTTGCTCAATTTTCCACCTTCCATCTCAGAAATTCGGCCAGTTTGACTAGTTTTTCTTTGTGATGTAATTTTTGATCTATCTTGATGTAATTGGATGAACATGATGTAATTTTGGCACTTATTTACTTGTTTTAGAGGATTCATTCACCGAAAACTGAAAATTTAATGAATGAATCAGTTTCCTACCTTATAGAGGCAAGTTGTTTTGATTGCCTAGATTTTAGTGCTTTGTTTAGAATTGGTTGAAACAGCTCCTAGAATGATGAGCTCGACCCCTAGAGGCAAGGGAATGGGTTGGGCTAGTCTATATCATGTAATTCCTAAGTCATTTTCAGGGTTGGACACTTGGGATTGCTTTGGCATATCATTGTACATTTTATCTCTGCATTTTTGGCTAATGAAAGGCCAGGGTTTTGCAGCACTGTTTGGGATCCATGTGGCTTTATGTTTTGATGGTGTGCTTCTCTAAGTAATTGTAAGTTCATTAGTGTTATGTGTATCATTTTCCTGTCTCTTCTTCTGAATTTGAACAAATGAGTGATTAAGGTAGAATCCATTAACTACTATGCTCTGCCTTTGAATTTGTTTAAATTTCCATGTTTTTATATGTTTAAGGAGAATTCTTGAGACTTTCTTGCTCTCCTTAGCTCCTCACCAGTCTGATCTATCCATTCACTCACTTTAAAGCATCAAAACGATTGCTTTCCTTGCCCCAATCAGAACTCTGCAGAAACTGTGCCTCATCCTCGGACCCAAATTTTCCTGTCCCTTTTTTCCAACAAAACCCGCAAAAACTCAAATCAAACCTTTGTACTTTATACCTAGCCTAAAATTAGCTTTTATTTCAGTCATCTCGAGGCCCATCGCTTGTCTTTTGCCGAGATAGACCCGAAGAGAGCCCTCTCCTGTCCTCGTATGGCTAGCTACGAGGTTGAGCGTGGTTTGATGTGGACCTAGAACCTTGTCTTTTCAACCTGAGACAAATCTAGGCTCTAACACGCTCCATCTATGTGTTCAAGAAAATTCTCTAATTTTGAGTCTTCACTATATTATTTTCTCATGTAGTACCGAATTCCAGTGATAATGAAATTTTCATCTACATATTCAAGCGACTTCCGAAAAAACCATCTATAAATTTCTTAGTTTATTTTCTTCCCCTCATTTAGTCTACAATTATACCATCCTGGCCACTTCTTGTGACAAACAAAGATGTACTTAATCAGTTTTCTAGTGATCTAATATCCTGTGTAGTTTGACTACTAAAAACCCTAAATTTCTATTGAAGATTGCATATCTAGAGAATTGTGATTTTCTATAGGTGCATTTCTATCCATTAAGAAATTTAGTTCTTTCAATTACTCTGTGACTTCTAGTTGCATCCAATTTCTCAAGAGATACATGTTCCCATTACTACCCACTAGGTAAGGCTAAACTACCCTTCCCTTCAACATTAATTGGAGTCAAAGGTTATTTAGATCCTTGAGAAACACATCCTTTTATACTTTGATCATGGTGATCTATAATAATAACAAAATCAATCACTAATATTTGAGGGAAAATTTAGGCCTTATTCTGCAAAAAAGAGTTGATTCTATGTTATGGAGTTTTACGTTATTCATTACCATTCACTTCATTTGTAATTATGGACAAAGGTTGCCTACATTATTGAGTAACACAACCTTTTAAAATTTAATAAGAGTGTTTTTTAATGGAAGAAATATCAATGATTGACCTTTCAAGGAAATTTGGGACCATATTGCGTGAAATACAGTTAATTATATGATAATGAGTTCTATATTGTACATTACAATTCCGTTCAACTATAATTGTAGATAGAGGTTACCTAGGTTGTTGGGTAACATTTGATAAAAATGGCAATGTTTGTATTAATAAAATAAAACCTACTGGTCAGCTCTACGAAAGAGAGTCTAAACCAGGAGAGTCTAGCTCTGTAGAACGCTCTACATTGTTCATGCACATTACACATTAAATAGAAAACATGGTTTTAGGGAAGTTAGAACAACATCGTAAGAAATAAAAACTAATTCCTATCCTGAGGTTACGTGAACCAACTCTACCTATTCTAGGATATTCTCCATTATCTTCAACACTCCCCCTTAATGCAGAATGGGTTCACAAATATGCCTAACATCTCCCTAAACATTTGAAACTTAACTTTTCCAAGAGGCTTAGTGAAAATGTTTGCAACATTATCACATGTATTACAATATTCCAAGTGGATTTCTTTAGATTTCACTTTCTCCTTGACAAAGTGGAATTGTGTATCAATATGTTTAGTGTTTTTGTGAAACATCGGATTGTTAGCTAGTTTGATTGAACTCTGATTGTCGCATCTGATTGTTGTTGCATCTATCTAATCTTCCCCAACATCTTGGAGAAGTCTCCACAACCAAAATTCCTCACATGTTTCTGCACACATAGCTTGATACTCTACTCCTGCTAAGGACAAGGAGACTATGTTCTACTTCTTGCTACTCCATGTGATCACCCCAAATCCAAGACTGAATGCATAACCTGTTATAGATATGTGATCATCTACATTTCTAGCCCAATCTAAATCTGCAAATCCTGCCAATCTAACATCAGAAGAGTTAGTGTAAATAATATCGTAATCTACAGTACCTTGTAGATACCTCAAAGCACTCTTCGCTGCATTCCAGTGACTTTCAAGTGGCTTAGACATAAATTGGCTTAGCACACTGACTACATAAGCCAAATCAGGTCTAGTGGTGGTTAGGTAGATTAGACTCCTAACTAGCTATCTGTAAAGTGTTGCATCCGCCGCTTTTGAGCCATCCTCACACTGCAATTTGATGTTCTGCTGCAATGGTATCAATGCAGCCTTACATTGATCCATTCTAAACTTTTCTAATAGGCTTTTAACATTCTTTTCTTGGGACAAAAATGTTTGACCTAAATCTCTCCAGATCTCAAGACCTAAACAGTATCTCAGTTCATCGAGGTGCTTCATTCCAAACACCTGTGACATCTGTTGCTTGATTTCATCGACTAGATATGTAGCATCACCTATTATTATCAAATCATCTACATATAATGAAATCAACACTACGCACCCTTGTTCATCTTTCATGGTGTAAATATTAGGGTCATTCTTACTTCTATTATAGCCAGCTTGCAGAAAAAATGAATCAATCTTTTCATACCACGACCTGGGAGCTTGTTTTAGTCCATAAAGTGCTTTCATCAATCTACAGACTAAATGTTCTTTTTCTTTCTGGACAAACCCTTCCGGTTGCTCTAGATAAACCTCTTCTTTTAGTTCCTCATTCAAAAATGTAGACTTTACATCTAGTTGGTGCATCATCCAATGTTTCTTAGTAGCTAAAGCGATTAACATTCTAATAGTGTTCAATTTAGCCATAGGGGTGAAGGTTTCTTCATAGTCTATCCCTTCTTTTTGTGAGTACCCCTTTGCTACCAACCTAGCTTTTAGTTTTTCTATGGTTCCATCTGCATTCATCTTCGGTTTATAAAACCATTTACAACCTATGGTCTGTTTTCCTCTAGGAAGTTCAACCAATTCCCAAGTGTTATTTCTGATTATTGAATCATATTCCTGTTCCATGGCTATTTTCCATTCACTACATTCATTCGCTTCTTTATAACTAGACGTTTCAACCACATTCATCATACTAGTTATAAAAGCATTTTCCCTATATCTTGCAGGAATTTGATCTTTCCTACCTGATCTCCTGAGTGGTGGGGTGGTGGTTTCAAACCTTATTTGATTATATTTTATTTCTTCCTGTTGCTGCTGTTGTTGTTGCTGCTGCTGCTGATGATGTTGTTGTTGTTGTTGTTGCTTCTACTATTCATCCTCTACCTTTGTCTGCTGCTAACCCTAATTGTTCTTTTCTTCTTCTTCCACAAAGTATGGAATGTCCCATTCCTCATAGTGCTCATCAGGTTCTTCATGATCTTGCTCATGGAATTTAACATCTCTACTAACAAAGATCTTGTGAGTAGAGGGATTAAATAATCTGTATGCTTTATATGATGAACAATACCCTATAAAAGTACATCTGATGGATTTTGAATCTAATTTTCTTTTATCTTCCTTTGGAATGTGGGAAAATGCTTTAGATCCAAATATTCTTAAGTGTTTTACTGCAGGCTTATATCCATATAATGCTTCAAAAGGAGTTTCAAACTCAAGACTTTTTGTAGGGCTCCTATTTTTCAAATAAACTGCAGTATTCACTGCTTCAGCCCAAAAACCATTTGAAAGATTCTTACCTTTCAGCATACTTCTAGCACATTCCATCAGTGTTCTATTCTTTCTTTCTGTTACTCCATTCTGCTGTGGAGTATGGGGTACTGTAAATTGCTGCAAAATTCCATGATCTTTACAATATATGATAAGCTCATCCTTCTTGTATTCTCCCCCTTGATCGGAACGGAGAATTTTTATCTGTTTCCTTGATTGTCTTTCAATCATATTTTAAAACTGCTTAAAGTATTTGAATGTATGGCTCTTCTTACTTAAGAAATACACCCAAGAAAACTTCATACAGTCATCAATAAACAGTAGGAAATACAGTGCACCTCCTAATGATTTTGTCTGCATGGGTCCACAAAGGCCTGTGTGCACTAATTCATGTATATCCCTCTGTTTCTTTTCTACTCGAACAGGGAATTCTTCTATATGCATTTTTCCTAATGTACGCGTATCACAATCATTATGTACTTGCTTTAGCATAGGAAGATCTCTTACCATTTCCTTCTTTTGTAGTAACAACAAATCATTGTAGCTGATGTGGCCAAATATCTGATGCCATAGCTCTTCTATAGTCAGGCTCACTGCTGTCAATGCTCGAACTGGTGCAGGTCTTACATCCAACTTGTACAGTCCTCTTGTTCGGATTCATGTACAAATTGTCTTCATGCCATCTAGTAGATCTTTAATATAACAGTTAGATTTAAAGAATTCAACTTTCAGATCTTGATCTGTAATCATGGATACATAAATCAAGTTCTTTATTACACCAGGCACATACATAACATTATGAATTTGTTTGATATTACCATTAGGTAGAATGACAGAAACTTTCCCACGCCCTTTGATTTGATGACTTCTATCATCACCTAGGTAAATTTCGCTCCTTTGTTGATTTCTTTAAAATCTTTGAACCAATGCTTGTTCCCTGTCATGTGTGTTGACGCTCCTGAATCTACATACTAGATGCCTGCATCAACATTCTCATCACGATCTGCCATGAACAATCTGAAATTCTACACATGATTGTCATTCGCGAGATGACTTGCATGTCTTTTCTTCTTCTACTGTTCTTCATGACATTTCTTCTTCCTGCACTCCCTAACAATATGACCCAGTTTCCTCAATAAAAACATTTATTTTCAGAGTAGTTTCCATTCAGATGCATACCTTGGGTTTGATTTGGTCTTTTGTGTGAGCTTGCTCCATTTTGCTGTTGTGGACTTCCTTTCCCTTTGAAGAATTTTTTCTTCACCATCGGTGCAATATCGGCACTCTAGGGCTTCAGAGTCGATCTTCTTTCTTCTTCCTGCATTAGTATTCCTGTAAGCTCTTCAAATTTCAGGATATTCTCTTTGGCATTTATCCCAGTGATGAACATTTGGTAATCATCAGTGACACCATTCATTGTAATGGTTACAAGATCTATATCGTCAGATGTATGACCAATGTTTGCCAATTTGTTCTTTAGGTCTTTGATCCTTGCTACGAATGAAGCAATTTTTTCATTCTCCTCCATCTTCAGGGATAGGATCTTACTCTTCAGAAATAGAAGACGATTTGAATTCCTGATCTCATACAACTCCTTCAGAATTCCCTAGATCTCGTTAGCTGTCTTATAATCTCTAATGTGTGGTATGATGTAGTCTTTCACTGACATCTTCAATAGCGTCCTTGCTTTACCTTCTCGCTTCTCCCAATCTAGGATTGATGTTGATCCAGCCACGGGCCTTGGCTCATCCCCATCCACGATCGTCCAAGCACTTTACACTTTTAGTAGAGTCTGCGTCTTGAATTTCCAATTTTCATAATTGGAACCATTGAGCTTGTTATGATCATTCAAGCATGCTTCAAACATATTGTTATTCATCTTGGCAATTAAAAAAAAAAATTGACAGGTAAAAGATGTTAAATTTACCCCAAATCTGTGACAGAGACAGATCACTTCTCTTCGCAGCACACCTATAGATCACCGTGGCTTCCTTCTCAACCTCTAGACAACCTTCTGTTGTCAGCTACAACCCTGTTCTTGGCTTCCCCATGCAGCTTCTCTGATAGCTACAACCTTGTTCTTGGCTTCCCCACACTTCTTCTCTGATTTACACGATTGTCGCAGAAGTGCATGTCTTTTCTGCGACATCGTTGTAGTTGTACATCAAATACCTATGACGAAAAAAGTAAAAATATACATGAAGAAGCTGCAGTTCCATCGTCACAGAGGTACACTCATGACCAGCGACGATTTTGGATTCGTCATAATTATCCTTCTCACAACTGTGATGATCCCAATTCAAAGAACCACCCACCAACCAGCGTACAGGTTCCTCAGCCCTGACACTCTGATACCATGATAAAAATGGCAATGTTTGTATTAATAAAATAAAATCCACTGGTCAGCTCTATGAAAGAGAGTTTGAACCAGGAGAGTCTAGCTCTGCAGAACGCTCTACATTGTTCATGCACATGACACATTAAATAGAAAACATGGTTTTAGGGAAGTTAGAACAACATCCTAAGAAATAGAAACTAATTCCTATCATGAGGTTACGTGAACCAACTCTACCTATTCTAGGATGTTCTCCATTATCTTCAACAGCATTACCTTCTATACTTTGATAAGGGTGATTTGTATTGGAAACATCATCAATGATTGATTTTTGAGGGAAATTTGGAACCAAAATTTGCGATATATATTTTTATATTGATTACCATTCCCTTCAACTACGTTTGAAGATGAAGATTGCATAGGTTATTGAATATTACAACCTTCTATACTTTGATAAGAGTGATTTGTAATGGAAATGACATTAGTGATTGAAAATTGAGGGAAATTTAGGACCATTTTCTAAAAAAAAAGTTAATTATGTGATAGAAAGTTCTATCTTATAAATTACTATTCCCTTCAACTATAATTTTAGATTGCATAGGTTTTTGAGAAACACAACTTTTTATTATTTGATAAAATTGATTTGTAATGATAGTGACGTCAATGGTTGTTTTTTAAGGGTTGAATTCCTGCTTAGCGTGATCCTCACGATTGATCAATAACATCAACATGCATGAGTTCCACTTGATGGATGTAGCCTCCTGCTAAAATTTGAGAAGGTCAACACCCTTCAAAAGGATTTAAGTCTTTGCCATAATAGGATGAGGGTACATATCCATATCATTCTCTCAAGCCTCCACTTATGTACAATGTTGTGCATATACACCTACTATTGTTGCTACTATCATAATCATCATCTTTGATTTACATACAAATTTCATTAGGCAAACAAATACACATACATGCATATATAACTGTTGTAGCAGCTACAACCACCCTCCAAAATTTTTCCTTAGCTTCGTTTTGGAGCCTCCCTACCAACCTTTCACAGCAACATGCCTTGCCTTGTCAAGTACATAAGCTTCAGTGATTTTCTTGCAGAATGACAACCTATCCATGAGAGCTTGTTGCATCCCCCTCACAGGTTGTTTCTTCGGACTTGGTCCAGTTGTAGGCTAAGCAGCTCCCTCAAGAAATTGCACAATTTTGGAGGGGAACCAGCCTTCCCTCCATAAATTGCACAATTCTGTCTAGTAGCCTGTTGGGCTCCAAAATTGCACAAATCTGCTTGTCACTGTTCACTGAGAAAATTGCGCAATTTCTCCCAGCAGGGTTGCTCAGCCTAGAAATTGCAGAATTTTGGGTAGTAGTCAGTTGTTCTTCCGAGAAATTGTGAAATCCCTCTCGGAAGCCAGCCCAGCTCCCTCCCAGAAATGCACATTTTTCCCCTCAGCTAAGCAGACTGTTTCATGTCCAGTTGGCTTGGTTGGTTCCCTCTGGGATCGAGAAAAATTGATTTGCATGCATGGGCTGATTCTCCTAAGGTAGCATGCAAAGGCATCCATTTGTTTGGGGATCTATTTTTGGTATCCAAAGTTTACATGCATGAATCATTTCAAAAACCTCCCACCAAGTGTCGCTCTTCCTAGATTTGTGGCATGTGCATCACAACTTTGATTTTATCAAAACTCATGAACCGGACACTATAGAGATCATTTCTCGCATCGACCTTGCATCTCTGACATCCCACATTGCATCTAGGAGTCGTCAACACATTCAACTCAATTGTTTTGGGATAAGCCCACTTTTCATGTCTTGCATTGTGTTTCTGTAACTTTTTATGTTTCCCTTCATGTGAGGGCTATCTGCTTAATTTTAGTGAGTGCTTGTTGTCATTTTGATGTATCATCATTTCAATTTTCTTTCACATCTCATTGATGTCGCATGCATGACACTATTTTGCACGGACAATCGTCGTTGTAGTGACTTACTTCACACACATGCATGCTTTCCCCATTTTTTGAATCTTGTGTTTATTTTTTGTAGGAATGACCATTCACTCTTTTTTGAACTCATCTCATCATGCATTCACACTTCTCATGTTTTCAGTCGCCCATCGGTGGGACTAGGTTGCCTTGGCATGGACCATGCCTTGCTCGAATAGCACTGTGCATTTTTGAAAGAGAATGTTGTACCTTCCCTCCAGAAATTATGCAAGTCTAGCCAGGCACTAACCTCCAGGATTGCATTGTGCAATTCTTGGAGGCAGTGTTCTGTTGGCCCCAGAAACTATGTAATGTAGTTTGTTGGTTGTATGTCACTGCTGATTGAAATTGTGCATTGTGTAGTTTCGGTCCTCAACAAGCCAGGATGGACTGTGAATTGTGTAGTTCCAACAGTTAGTTAGCCTCCTGATAGCACGGATTGTGCCTTCCGAAGTTTTTGCAGTCAATCTCCCAACCTCCCGGCAAAAATTTTGCAACCTTCATGATCAGTCACACAGGTATGTTGCAAGTCAGTTCTCAAGTTCGTTTTGGTTTTCAACAGACATATTGCTTACCATGAGTGTTGCCATGTCTCCAAGTATCATAGGTGTTCATCTGCGTCTTATTAGCACAGGTACAATGGTTTCCAGGAGAGCATAGTTGAAGACATCCTTTAAAGCACACTTAGTGATGCAGTTGATCAAGTGCCTATGAACTTGCCTACCCACAAAGACATCAAGGTATGATGGCAGCAACAAGCACCATCAACAAAAGCTGAAGGCAACATACTGGATGCAACAAACGCAAGAGGAGGTTTGTTGACAACATAAAGGTGGAACAAAGTTGCAAGCTCAAGCATATCCACTTGTGATGAAATCAACTTTGGAGACTTAGGTTATGAGGGGACAGCATGACATGAAGATTGCGCGAAGGCAGCGAACAGAATAAAGAAGGAGTTTCATGTGCTGAAGCAACAACTCAAGGGAGAACAGGAGCTGCATATACGAGAGAATGAGGTGCAGCAGGAATAGGTACAGCAAGGGGCACGACATGCACTCACAAATGAAACTGCGCATGTACAAGTTATAGTTCCATCCTAGTAGCTGGCATGGAGTAGAAAAGGTGAGCAATGTTGTTGATCGCATGCAAGGGAATGCAGCATCATGCATGTCATTGTGTGCATGCATGCAATCCCACCCTTTCAGCACACTCACCGAGGTGAAGACAAGAAGCAAGTCTAACTAGAGCTGAACATGTACTCAGACAAGTTGATGTGCATGGCCACCAACACATGCTTGAAGAGTAGTGTAGACACTATGCATCAACATGTTGCCAGTCCGGTCGCACCAAGACGACCATGCACATGCTATCAGATGAGTTGGACAGAGGATCCATATCAATGCATTCGGATGCAATAAAGGCAATAGTTCGCTTCAGCAAGATGTCACCATCGAGTGCACGAACAACCAAGCTTAGCATCAGCTTACCACCTTCGACCATCATAAGAAGGTCAAAGAGTTGGTCTCACCACAATAGTCTGAGTGTCAGTGATGTCTTGCATGGCTTGCTCAAGCCATTTTGTCTCACATGGGCACATGTGCATTGTAATGTAATGTCTTGTCAAGTGGAAGTTCAAGTATTGATAGTTGAATGTAATAGTCGTAGAGTAGTTGAAGAGTCATGAGGATAGATAAACGATCTCAAAGGGGAATGTCAAGGGTCACCCCAACCTTTGCTATAAATAGTACCTCATAACTCATTGTAGAGGCTTTTTGTCAGCCAAGCTTCTGATAAGACTATCTTAGAGAGAGCTTGGATAGTATTGTAATGCGCCTTGGCTTCTCCACTGTGTAGAGCTAGGATATCTCTTTGGAGGAGAAGGCGGTTGTGGCTATAAAGTTCCGCTATTGGAACTAGTGGTTGGACATGGATGTATTGTATGACTAGAACTTACACTTCTTAATATAACAGAGCCAACATGTTTCATGCATATGTCGCATTGTATTCCAGCTATCTTGTTTATTCTAAATGATATATGTATTTGTTTGCTTACACGTACATGTATGGAGTATTATGTATAAGTATGTATGAATCTTACTGAAATGTGTTGATTCATTTAACCATCACTTTGGATTGCTAGCTAACTTTCCTTCCATGTTGTGATGCATCTTCGCTCGTGTGTTCTCTTCCAAGTCACGTACTATTACAAGTTTCCAAGGGGCACACTCACCTCACCCTCTATGTGTTAGAACCTCTCATGCACCTTCCTTGACTTACTGTAGCTATCACGCCCTTGCTACCAACAGGGACATCTCACTTGCCTCAGTTCGAAACCATGGTCAAGGAATTACCATACGACCCACTTCTGGGACTCCTACACCAAATGGTCTAAGGTCTAATTGGGACTTCTTACCAGGGAGATCCTCTGACATGTTGGTGGGTCCAGCACTATCAACATTTTTGGCACTAGAAGGAGGGCCAGATGACAAGCTCTTTCCTCTCATCCTGTTTTGAACCTTTGCATATCTATCATGGATTCCTTCACTCTCCTCCCTCCACGATGTTTTTCGCATGTTGAATCTGTTACCATCACGAGAGATTTTTTTGATCTCTTGTCCACATACATGTATGATGGTGAAGGTGAAGTGGCTTGGCCTGAGTTCTTACATGTCTTCCTTTCCATGCTTCATGAGGAAGATGGATTTTCTGATGAACGGGCTAGTTTTCTGCTTGCATACACACTTCGTGAATCTCCACATTGGTGGTTGTGCAGCCTACCGGCTGATAGCGTGCACTCACTTGAGCACTTCTTTGATCTCATTGAAGACAATTTCTATCATTTTGATCCAGAACATCTTCACCAAAAACTATTACAACAATATAAGGCTCCGTATGAATTGCCTATGGATTTTTCGCAGCACTTCCGTGATTTGCAGTTTCAATCTCCGAAGAGCTAGATGAAATTTTTCTATATTTCGGATAGATTCAAGTATTTTCTTAAGAAATCTTCCCATCCCAAGAATAAGTTCAAGCTCAAGCCCCACTCAACATACTTCAGTAATGGAGCTATGCAATCACAGATAGACACGGTCATTGTCACAAGTGATTGTCTTCAATCCTCTCATCAAATAGATCCACCATCATAGAGTGATGTATGAGAGCATGAACACACATTTGTTGAACCATCACGTCCTCTCGACATTGCTCCTTCCAATTTTCATGCAGACTTGGTTGTGAGTCCCATACCTCGTCACATGTATTTTGTACCTCAACCTCCATCTTTGAATTCTGATCATCCTTTGAATGACATTATCTTGTGTTCTTCCATTCTGGACTCTACACTTGTTTTGAACGAGGATCGATCTATCGATGGAGTCAGTGTTGCACAACCAACATGCACTGGAATTCATGAAGATCATGACGGGGAACTTGAACATCCACTGGTAGTAGGGGATCATCCCTGTTTTTACATACCTCCACCATTTTTTCTTGACATCCTTGTTGATCCTACCATCCCTGATTTTTCATGTGCATATCCATCCACGGATGCACCCATTGTTGATCATTCGCAGGACACACTGGATATCAGCCCATCATCCAACAACGGAGAGGGTCAATCATTCATTGAGAATCCACTTGATCTTTCATCTGCTTTTTCTAGAAACGCAGAGGGTGAACATCCTTACTTCTCATCTACCCCTCTGTGTGATTCATCAAATCATGAGGATGTCGACCAACATCCTGAATTTTCTGATCTTGGTTGTCGTGATCTCTTTACCTCATCATTTGATCATGATGTTGATTCACTCATTGTTAATCTGTCTAAGCCACTAGTCTACGATGATCCATCTGTCAAAGAAGTTAAACCCCACAAACTTTTGAGGCACTTCAGCTTGAGTTGATGGTATGTCAGGCTCTCGCTATCTTGAGGTCGGTTTCACTTTTGATCTAGAATTTTTTCAAACAATCAAGGCTCCTCGTCACTCATCTGTATGCACTCAAGATCAATCTAACACTTAGATTTTACTTCTTCCACTTGAACTACATGATCCCATCACTCATGCATTGGAGGAATCTTACATATCAAGCACACTCTCACAACGTAAGTGGTCTACCTTTCTCACATTTGCTTGCATATCACGATCAAGGGAATGCATACACTCAACATCTGCACACATTATAGCACAACACTATGGCAAGTCCACAGAGTGCATGTCATGTGCTTTCACTAATTTTTATTCTGTGGATGCTCGTAAGCTCAAAATGTGTCTGTATTCATTGTTGTATCTTTCACATCTACTGGTTCGCATAGCTGTGTTGTTTGTGAACCAATCCTTCACCAACATGGGTCAACCAATGTGACGATGGTTGCATTGGAAATATCACTTCACGTGATAAGGCCTATGCACCGTTAACTTAGGAGTAGGAGTAGCGTTTTCTTTCAGTTTGTTTGCTTGCATGCTTGTTTGCTTTCTTTCTTTGCATGTTTTCTGTCTGCTTGCTTGTTTTCTTACTCACTTTGCTTTTACTTCTGCTTCTGCTTTGCTTTGTTGTTTGTTTTCTTGTTTTTTTCATAGGTTAGTTTTGCATGAAACCATGCATAACTCTTGAAACAAGCTAGGTAAAGTAAAAGAGGCCTTGTGTAGTTATCACTACTTGGTTATCTATCATCATGCCTTTGTATGAAGAACTACGTCGATGGAAAATACGTACTGTTTGAAGTGAACCTTGGTGAAAACACAACACTTGCGTGCTAACGAGTGTCACCTACTCTAGTTGGTTGTTTTTGGGTTAACCCCTTGGCAGCTCAGTCAAGTAGAGTAAGGTGAGCAGGAAAACCTTAGCAAGCACGTTAGAGGTATACATAAACTACTTCTCTCAAGGGACAACCTCTTCTGCTCTCAATGAGTCGCGATCCCTCTTTCACCTCTGAAATGAATAAGTGTTATGCACAGTTATGAAAAAAATAAAAAAAATGAAAACTGAATAAGGTGAAAGAAGAGAAAGGCTTCCTGTGCAGAGAGGTGATGCAACTAACTCTGCCTAGGCACTTACTAGGCTTGTTGGTAGTGGAGTGATACTTGTGTTCATGAGTGACTTTGTCAGGGTACTGTCTAGGCCTGCTGGCAGCGGAGCAACACCAGAGATGAAACTAAGACTCTCAAGACTATACTTCTTGTGTACCAATATACCCCTCAACCCCAATCAAAACATCTGTGTTGCCTTGGCTTGGAATGTGTGTCAATCGACCAAGAGCTTGGCAGATGCTACATCTTCCAATCAAGCAAGTGCGAAAACCAAGACAAACTGAGAACTGAACAATACTTCCAGAGGTGTTAGAATTTCTTTTAACAAACAAGGTCGATTCAGAGAGCTAGATTTTTACCAGTGTATCACCAAGTGTTGTAATGGCTACAACCACCCTCCAAAATTTTGCCTTAGCTTCGTTTTGGATCCTCCCTGCCAACCTTTCACAGCAGCAGGTCTTGCCTTGTCAAGTACACAAGCTTCAGTGATTTTCTTGCAGAATGACAGCCTGTCCATGTGAGTTTGTTGCATCCCCCTCACAGGTTGTTTCTTCAGACTTTGTCCAGCTATAGGCTAAGAATCTCCCTCAAGAAATTGTGCAATTCTGGAGGGGAACCAGGCTTCCCTCCAGACATTGCACAATTATGTCTAGCAGCCTGCTCGACTTCAAAATTGCACAAATCTGCTTGTCATTGTTCAATAAGAAAATTACGCAATTCCTTCTAGCAAGGCTACTCAGCCCAGAAATTGTGCAATTCTGGGTAGTAGTCAACTGCTCTGTCGAGAAATTATGCAATCCCTCTGGGCAGCCAGCCCAGGTCCCTCCCAAAAATGCACATTTTCCCCCTTAGCTAAGCAGATTGTTGCATGTGCAGTTGAGTTGACTGGTTCCCTCTAGGACTAAGCAAAATTGATTTTCATGCATGTGCTTCTTCTCCCAAGGCAGCATGTAAAGGCACCCCTTGATTCAAGGATCTATTTTTAGCAGTCAGAGGTTACATGCAAGGATCATTTCAGAAACCTCCCACCAAGTGTCACTCTTCCTAGATTTGTGGCATATGTGTCACAACTTTGATTTTATCAAAACTCATGAACCAAACATTTCAAAGCTCATTCCTCACATCAACCTTGCAACTCTAACATCCCACGTTGCATCTAGGAGTCGTTGGAACATTCAGCTTAGTTGTTTTGGGGTAAGCTCGCTTTTCATGTCTTGTGTTGCATTTCTGCCACTTTTTGTGTTTCGCTTCATGTGGGTGTTGTCTGCTTGATTTCAATGAGAACTTGTTTTGTTTTGATATATGTTAGCTTGTAGAAGCACCATTTTAGTTTTCTTTTGCATCTCACTATTGTCACATGCATGACATTGTTTTGCACGGACGGTCATTGTTGCGGCGACTCGCTTCACACACATGCATGCTTTTGCTATTTTTTGAATCATGTGCTTGTTGCTTTCATGAATGATCATTCAATATTGTTTGCACTCATCACATCATGCATTCACACTTCTCATGTTTTCAGTCGCCTGTCGACCGAACTAGGTTGCCTTGGCCCAGACCGTGCCTTTCCTAGCTAGCACTATGCATTTCCGGAAGCGAAGGCTCTCCCTTCCCTCCAAAAATTATGCAAGTCTAGCCAGGCACTGACCTCTAGGCTTGCATTGTGCAATTCTTAGAGGCAGTGTCCTGTTGGCCCCAGAAACTGCGTAATGCAATTTGCCGGTTACATGTCACTACTAACTGAAATTGCGCATTGCGTAGTTTCAGTCCTCAGCAGGCCAGGCTGGACTTAGCATTATGCAGTTCCAACATTTAGTCAGCCTCATGATAGCCAAACTGTGCCTTGTGTAGTTTGGTAGTCAATCTCCCGACCTCCCGGCGGAAATTTTGTAACCTTCATGATCAGTCACACAGGTATGTTGCAAGTCAGTTCTCAAGTTTGTTTTGGTTTTCGACTAACAGATTGTTTGCCATGAGTGTTTCCATGTCTCCAGGTATCGTAGGTGTGCATCTACCTCCCAGCGACACAGATACAATGGTTTTCAAGAGAGTAGAATCAAAGAGACCGTTCAGAGCACACTTGGGTATGCAGTCGATCAAGTGTCTAAGAACTTGCCTGCCGACAAAGACATAAAGTTGTTTGTAGACAAGGACATCAAGATATGATGACAGAAGCATCACACAAGCAGCATCATCAACAGCAGTTGAAGGCAGCATAGCGGATGCAACAAACGCAAGAGGAAGGTTGTTGACAACATAAAGGCGGAACAAAGTTGCAAGCTCAAGAAGATCCACTTGTGATGAAAGCAACTTTGGAGACTCAGGCTATGAGGTGGCAGCACAACATGAAGATCGTGTGAAGGCAGAGAAAGGAACAGATAAGGAGCTGCATGTGTTGAAGCAGCAACTCAAGGGAGAATAGGAGCTTCATAGACGAGAGAATGTGTTGCAGCAGGAATAGGTACAGCAAGGGGCACCATATGCACTCACGAATGAAATTTCACCTGTACAAGTTATAGATCCATTCCAGAAGTTGGCACGGTGCAAACAAGGTGAGCAGTGTTGTTGATCGCATGCAAGGGAATGCAGCAGAATGCATGTCATTATGCGCACGCATGCGATCCCACCCATTCGGCACAATCACCGAGGCGAAGACAAGAATCAAGTCTAACTGGAGTTGAAGATGTACTTCGACAAGTTGATGCACACGGCCACTAGCACATGCTTGGAGGGCATCATAGATACTATGAATCAACATGTTGTCAGTCCAGTCGCACCAAGATGACCATGTGAATGCTACCAGATGAGTTGGACAGAGGATCCATATCAATACACTTAGATGCAACGAAGGCAAGAGTTCGCTTCAGCAAGATGTCATCATTGAGTGCACGGACACCATCACAGACAACCAAGCTTGGCATCAACTCACCACCTTCAACCATCACAAGTAATTCAAAGAGTTGGTCTCACCACAACGGTTCGAGTGTCAGTGATGTCTTGCATGGCTTTCTCAAGCCATTTTGTCTCACATGGGCACATGTGCATTGTAATGTAATGTCTTGTCAAGTGGAAGTTCAAGTGTCGATAGTTGAATGTAACAGCCATAGAGTAGTTGAAAAGTCATGAGGATAGATGAACGGTCTCAAAGGGGAATGTCAAGAGTCACCCCACCGTTTGCTATAAATAGTACCTCATAACTCATTGTAGAGGCTTTTGGTCAATGAAGCTTTTGATAAGACTAACTTAGAGAGAGCTTGGATAGTATTGTAACGCACCTTGGCTTCTCCACTATGCAGAGCTAGTATATATCTTTGGAGGAGTAGGCGGTTGTGGCTATAACATTCTGCTAACAGAAATGGTGTTTGGACATGGATGTATTATATGACTAGAACTTACACTTCTTAATATAACAGAGCCAACATGTTTCATGCATATGTCATATTGTATTCCAGCTATCTTTTTTACTCTAAATGATATATGTATTTGTTTTCTTATGCACGCATGTATGGACTATTTTGTATAAGCATGTATGAATCTTACTGAAATGTGTTGATTGGTTTAACCATCACTTTGGATTTCTAGCTAACTTTCCTTTCATGTTGTGATGCATCTTCGCTTGTGTGTTCTCTTCCAAGTCACGTATTGTTACAGGTTTCCAAGGGGCGCACTTACCTCACCCTCCATGTGTTAGAACCTCTCATGCACCTTCCTTGACTTACTGCAGCTATCACACCCTTGCTACCAACAAGGACATCTTACTTACCTCTATGTGAAACCACGGTCAAGGAATTACCGTACGACCCACTGCTAGGACTTTGACACCAAACGGTTTGAGGTCTAATTGGGACTTCTTATCGGGGAGATCACCTGACATGTTCGGGTCCAATACCGTCAACAATAACCTAAACAATTTATAACAAATTACTATTTTCAATATCTATTGAAAATTTACATTAATCTCTTTTGCAAAAAAAATGTATAAAACACATATGTGTAGCCTCCTCTTAAAACTTGAGGAGGCCAATGTCCCTCAAAAGGAGCTAAGTCTATGTCATAATAGGATGAGGATACATGTCCCTCTCCCTCTCTCTAGCCTCCCACTCTTGTACATTGTTGTTCATATCCACTTATTATTGTTTTACCATTGTCATCATCATCTTTGATTCATATACAAATTTCATTACCATTTCGAATATGATGTAAATAATTTATAATAAATTACAATTTTTTATATCTATTAAAAAGTGAAATTAATTAGGGGTGTCAGGAGAGAGAGGGGGTTATATTTTTCCTTGATGAACACATAGAGACTCAATATGCATGGGGATTAGGTGTAGCATCCAATAGTCAAGATAAATATCTAGCACTTTGGCAAGAATTGGAAATATCAATAACAAAGAAAATCACCAAAATATCAATATTTGGAGATTCAATGATTGTAATTCATCAAGTGTGGAAAGCTAAAGGATCACAAAGCTCAGATATAGATGGTTTTTCAATTAAGGAAATTTGAACAAATTGATTTTTTCCACGTGTATAGATAGTTGAATACAAAGTTGGATGTAATGGCCAATAGAGGAATAACACTGGAGTAGGGGAACTTAGAATTGGATCAAAGGCTGACTTTAAACTCACCCACACCATGAACTCTGAAAATGAATAATGTGACCTTAATTATGATTATAAAGGCTTCCTAAGTTGAAAAATTGATCGAGCTTTCAAGGAATATCCTACCCCAACATACCTCCCATCACACACATGGATCCCAACTCTTAACTCAGTGCTAGTATGAAAGGAATGGTGGCAAATATAATTTTGTAGCTAGATAGATCAAAGACTATGAACCTTTATCTTAATCACTTTAACATATGGCATCCAAAGGATGTTAATTGTGTGCACAAGTGGCATATGATTATATTATTTCAAGTCTAGAAGGAGTTAACACAAATGAGGGAAGCCTCAGCCTTGCAAACACATTCAATTCATACAAACATGCTGTTAATACTTCTCCTCCTCCATACCATTCGATTGACATTCCAAGGTAATCACCGCGATACAAGCATGGATTTGGAAGTTCTGCAATTTAGTGACCTAGGGTGGTGGTTCAGAGGTTGAAAAGGTTATATATGGCTCTGCATTTCTCTTAGATACCGCTTTACACTTTTGTTGAGTGTTGAAAGTTGTGAACATAGGCTAAGGTTAATTTTTAATCCCCGAAGCATGCAACATCATAATCCCCCTTTGGAAAAATTAGGGGATCATTTTCAAGAGGATGAGTAGGTCAAAATAAACGTGTTGTTGGCATGTTTTCTCTAACTTTTTGAATGGTTTCTGAATACCATCAAGTAGAGGAGCTCTACGAAGGAGAAAGAGAAAAAACCATATCAATTACTCATGGATGCTAAACACATATTAATATAGAGTACAATGAATCAATTTAAAGTTGAAATTAGGTTTTAATGAACAACCTTAGGCATAAGGGTGGTTGAGATTGAGGGAAACTCCAGCAACGACATCAAATTCAATGTGGAAGTGGTAGAGAATAGTGATGAGCCTATGAAGAAGAAGGCTAGAAGTGCTCGGGAGGCAAGAACTATGGAATAAGGATGGGGACTCAAGCCATTTAATAATGTTGATGAACCGAGATTTTCATAACAAATAATCCTTCTGGCTTCTCAAAAGAAGATCTATCCAATCCTATAATCTCCTTGGGTAATTTACCTCTAGTCCAATTATGACCCAACCAAGTCATTCTAGCTTCTTAGGTGAGTGTACCATAATTTTCCATGTAATTTCCTTGGGTCATTAACCTTTCTAGTCAAAGTCCTTTATGATCTAGCCAATTCCTTCTAGATTGTTATGTAAATGTATCCATCTCCCTTGGTCAAAGTCCTTTATGACCCAACCAAAGTCCTTTATGGCTTCAAGAGATGGTCTGACCAATCTTGCAAAGACCTCATCATTCCCTTCCAATGAGGGATACATTCAACATCATACTAAGCTTGTATTTGAAGTATGTCCACAATATGCTCATATGTGGATATGTACTAGAGCTCAATACACCTTTCTGCATAATGTATTGGATTAGGTGACCTGAATATTGGGTTGTGTTATATTCTTTCCACGACTAACCCACGTAGTTAACCAGGGGGTTAGAAAGGGAGCGGAGCCCCCCCTTCGTTGCGCCGATTGCGTAGTGGGGGGAGCCACAGGGGGTCTGAGGGATGCAGGCAACCCCACTCTATGGGGTCCGAGGCAGCGCCCCAGAAAATTTTCGTTTTGGACCCTATTTTAGGTTGGGCAGACCTATCTATGGTTTTGTGCATGATTTTTGCACATGGGTTTGGACATGATGGTTTTCGGTCCATGGTATTGGATGCTTCAGCATGTATAAATATGTATTATAACATTAGAAGGAACATAATGAAAAATCAAGCTGGTAGTCCCGGTTTTGGGATCCAGGGGAAATCTCTATCTATATGTGTTTTATGTGTTATGCTCTTGCATTGTTTATTTTCTGTGTTTTAGAATTCGTATGCAGGTAATTTCTATACGATATTAAAACCTACATTTAGTATCAGAGTTGTTTTGGCTTCAAGGGGACGCCTTTGTTGCTGAGGGGTTTCGCTCAAGCCTGTGGTAGACCCTATTCAATAGGAAATCTGCAAGATCGATTCTGGTGGTGAAAGAAGATGATGAGTAGTGGAAAGATAGAGATCGAGAAATTTAATGGTCAGAGTTTTGAGTTGTGGAAACTTAAGATGGAGGATCTGTTGGTGGATAAAGATCAGTGGATCGCGGTAGATCCAGGTACTAAACCAATGGGAGTGTCTGATGAAGAATGGAAGAAGTTGGATCATAAGGCAAAGAGAACAATACGATTATGTCTCTTAGATTCAGTATTGTTGAATGTATTAGGGGAAGCTACGGTGAAGGCTTTGTCGGACAAGTTAGGGACTTTATACCAATCTAAGTCTTTGGTCAAAAAATTGTTCCTACTGAAAAAGTTGTATAACCTGAGGATGAATGATGGAGACTCGGTGACAGAGCATATGAATGCGTTTAATACTGTGGTAAGTCAATTATCGTCTATTGATATCAAAATTTCAGATGAAGATAAGTGCATTAGTTTGTTGTGTTCTCTACCAGATTCGTTGGATAGTCTGGTTATTGGGATAGGTAGCAATGCAACTGCCTTGTAGTTTGATGAAATAGTCTCATCCTTACTGATGGAGGAGATGAGACGAAAAAATATGGAGAGCCAAAATGGTGATGCCTTGTCTGTACGAGGACGGTCCCAGAATAGAAACAAAAATAAGTCATCGAGTGGGAGATCTAAATCTATAGGGAGATCTAAATCTCCAGGAAAACCTGCAAAAGGTGGTGTGCTGGAAATGTGGAAATGAAGGGCACTACAAAAGTGACTATAAATCTAAATCTCCTAAGAAAGGAAGGGAATCTGATGATGCTCCTTCTACAGAGGTGATAACCACCTCAGATGAAGGTGGGGATGTGTACTTGGCTTCTTCAAGTACACATGTAGATCATGAGGCATGGTTCATTGACTCAGGTGCATCCTTTCACTTCACTCCCCATAGAGAGTGGTTTTACAACTATAAGAAATATGATGGTGGTGATGTCTTCTTAGGGGATGATAGGAAGGCTAGAATCATTGGTCGTGGAAAAGTAAAGTTGAAGTTGCAAGGTGGAAGGGTTAGAACACTTCCAGGTGTCCTACATATTCCTACATTGCCCAGAAATCTTATTTCTGTAAACAAGCTAGATGATGCAGGTGTAAAAACAATGTTCGAGAAGGATACCTGCAAGATGGTTCGGGAAGCACTGGTATTGATGCGGGGAGTTCGGATTGGAACTCTGTACAAGCTGCAAGGTAGCACTGTTGTTGATGGGTGCAATAGTTCTGTGGTTCCTGAAAGTGGGGCAGAAAATCTAGTGGTCTCTGGAGAGAAGACCATGTTGTGGCATCAAAGGCTTGGACATATTGGAGAGAAGGGCCTTCAAATACTTCATGGTAAAGGTATGGTAGAAGGTATGAGTAATAGCTCTCTGGATTTTGATTTCTCTAAAAATTGTGTATATGGGAAGTAGAATCGAGTGAGTTTCACCTCTGGTGGTAAGAGTGCGAAACAGATATTAGAGCTTGTGCACAGTGATGTGTTTGGACTTGTGAAGATTCCATCACTAGGTAAGTCTATGTACTATGTATCATTTATAGATGACTTCTCAAGGAATACATGGATATATTTCCTTAAGAAGAAATCTGAATTCTTTGACAGGTTTAAAGAATTTAAGGATCTAGTGGAAAACCAGACAAAGAAGAAGATAAAGGTGTTGAGGGCAGATAACGGTGGAGAGTTTTGCAGTAAGGAATTTAAATAATTTTTTAAGAAGTGTGTTATAGCACGGCAGAAGACTGCTCCATATACACCTCAACAAAATGGAGTTGCAGAAAGAATGAACAAGACGTTGATGGAAAGGACAAGAAGCATGCTTAGTGGTGTTGGGTTAGGACACGAATTCAGGGCAGAGGCGATGGAGACAGCGTGTTACCTGGTCAACAGATCACCTTCATCAGCATTGGAGGATAAGACTCCATAAGAGGTATGGACTGGTAAGAAACCCTCTCTTTCACATCTGAGGGTATTTGGATGTGATGCATATGTACATGTTCCAAAGGAGAAATGAACTAAGTTTGATAGTAAATATGAAAAGTGCATCTTTATTGGGTATAAGGATGGTTTAAAGGGTTATAAGCTTTGGAACCCAGTAACAAGGAAGGTTGTGCATAGCTGAGATGTGGTGTTCAGAGAGGTGAAAGATGTTATTAAACATGAAGTCAAACCAAAGGAACCTAAGAAGATAGAGTTTGATCTAAAGGAGGAAGAATCAGACTCTACAGGAGGAATTAGAAGATGAAGAGCTGCAAACTCCGAGCGTGAGAAGATCAGTTCGAGAAAGAAGGCAACCAGAAAGGTATAGTCCATCTTCTTTCTGATCAAATTTTTCTTTATCTATTACTGATGATGATCCCGGAACTGTGAAGGAAGCAATAGATTCAGAGGATGGAAAACTCTAGAAAGAGGCCATGGTTGATGAAATGGAATCTTTGCACAAAAATGAGGCTTGGGATTTGGTGGAGTTTCCAGCTGGAAGGAAACCCATTAGAAGCAAATGGGTGTTCAAGAAGAAGACAAATGCAGAAGGAAAGGTGGAGAAATACAAAGCTCAGTTGGTAGCAAAAGGTTATTCTCAGGTGCCAGGAATTGATTTTGGTGATATTTTTTCTCCTGTTGCCAAGGTAACTTCTATTAGATTACTTTTATATATTTTTGCTGCTTTTGATTTTGAGGTAGAACAGATGGATGTGAAGACAACATTTCTTCACGAGGATCTAGAAGAGGAGATCTACATGAAGCAAGCTGAAGGCTTTGCGGTGAAGGGTAAGAAAGAACTAGTATGCAAGTTAAAGAAATCTATGTATGGGTTAAAATAGTCACTAAGGATGTGGTATCAGAAATTTGATACATTTATATGGGGACTTGGCTTCACCAGAAGAAAAGCAGATCATTGTGTGTATTTTAAAATAATTGGTGACCGTGTTATTTATCTGGTCTTGTATGTGGATGATATGTTGCTGGTTGGAAATGACAAAGAAATTATCCAGGATTTGAAGACCCATTTATCCTCCAAATTTGACATGAATGATCTTGGTGCTACAAACTATATTTTGGGCATGGAAATTAAAAGAGATTGGACAAAGAGGAAGCTCTAGTTAAACCAGAGGAAGTATATCGAGACAATATTGCAGAGGTTTAATATGCAGGATAGTAAACGGTGAAGGTTCCTATTCTTGTAGGTGTAAAGTTATGTGTTGAACAGTGTCCCAAGACACAAGAAGAGAAAGAGGACATGTCCCATGTTCCATATGCAAGTGCAGTCAGTAGCCTGATGTATGCGATGGTTTGTACTAGACCAGACATTGCACATGCAATGGGAGTATTGAGCAGGTTTATGTCAAAACCAGGGAAGGAGCAGTGGATAGCAGTGAAGCAGGTTTTCAAGTATTTGCATGGCACTAGCGATTATGATTTGTGCTACCAAGGAAGACCAGAATTGGACAGAGTGTTGGATATTCGTGGCTTTGTTGATGCAGACTGGGCTGGAGATCTAGATCAGAGAATATCTAAAAGTGGGTATGTGTTTAACCTATTTGGAGGTGTAGTTAGTTGGATGAGTAAGAAACAATCTATAGTGGCACTATCAACTACAGAGGCAAAATACATAGTAGCCACTCATGCAAGAAAGGAAGCAGTTTGGTTGCAAATATTGTGTTCAAATATGGGGTTAGTACAGGGAGCTATAAGGATAGACTGTGATAGCCAAAGTGCAATTTTCTTGGCAAAGAACCCTGCATATCATTCAAAGACAAAGCACATTGATGTTCAGTATCACTTTGTGAGGGATATGATAGAAGACAAAAAGGTGTTGTTGGTAAAGGTGGACACTTTGAAGAATATTGCAGATGCATTGACAAAATCTGTGAGCTCTGAGAAGTTCTCTTGGTGTAGAGAAACAATGGGCATTGCAGGGTTGGATAAATGACTAAGCTCTCTTGTGGCCCCCTATGGAAAGAAAACAACAAGTGGGAGAATGTTGGGTTATGTTATATTCTTTCCATGACTAGCCCACGTAGTTAACCAAGGGGTTAGAAGGGGGGTGGATCCCCCCCTCGTTGTGCCGATTGCGTAGCAGGGGGAGTCACAGGGGGTTTGAGGGGTGCAGGTTACCCCACTCTATGGGGTTCGGGGTAGCACCCCGGAAAATTTTTGTTTTGGACCCTATGTTAGGTTGGGCAGACCTAACTATGGTTTTGTGCATGATTTTCACACATGGTTTTGGACACGATGGTTTTCGGTCCGGGTATTGGATGCTTCGGCATGTATAAATATGTATTGTAACATTGAAAGGAACAGAATGAAAAATCAAGCTGGTAGTCCCGGTTTTGGGATCCAGGGAAAAATCTCTATGTATATGTGTTTTATGTGTTATGCTCTCGCATTGTTTATTTTCTGTGTTTTAGAATTCGTATGCAGGTAATTTTTGTACAGGGTTAAAACCTACAATGACCATGTCCTTCTGACTTCTGAAGTGATACAACTTCATGATTTAAGATATTGGTTTCCATGTACTCTGCCTTTTCTTGTTTATTCCCGCAACATCACTTCACCTCCACATCTAATTGTACAACAAAAACACCACATGGTTTTGCTACAATCCACTATACATGCCTCAACTCAACCATAAACCAATTTAGGGTGATCATTGCAAAACAAATTTTTGGCTTGGTGTTAACCAAGTAAATCACAGATCCAATAACCTACCTATATATCGTGGGATCCACTACATCTAAATCTCCAATCCCAAGAAATAGTGTATCTTCCATAATCCTTCATTTCAACCTCCAAGGCCAACTTCCTTTGAAACTGAAGCATGTCTTCTTATGATAGTCCTGGTTTCTCCCTTTGTCATGGAAGAAAATAATCCTACCACTGTCTCTCCCTCTGTCATGTATGCAATTCCTTCTGCTGTGGTTTCTCCCTCTATCACATAATCAAGTCCTTCTATTATAGTTTCTCCCTCTGTCATATAAGCAAGTCCTTTTTCCACGGTCTCCTCAAGAAAGGAACACTAATGCTAGAGACTTTCCATCTCTAAGTATCTAGACAATCTCAACCCATGACATCCTCTTAGAAGGCTACCCCTTCCACTCTATCTAAATATCTTCTCCCTCGGAACTGGAAGTTATTTCTATCACCTGACACGTTTTGGATGTCCTAACAGTCTATGAAATTTCTTCCTTTCCAACAACAATCACTCTATTGAGTTTGTGCTCGATCCCTTGGTCATACAAGAGCCTATCCATCAGAGGCGGAGAAAAAATATCCTTTTAGTCCACTCCCTCTTATTGGGATAACCCTCTTGTCACAAGCCTTGTTCTTCTCGATGTTGTAATTTGGTGGTAATTTGCTACCAGAACCATAGCCTTGGAAACCTTCATGAAGTACCAAAAAACCTCATTCAGGAAGCCATGGAAGAAGTAATTATAACCAAGAAAAAAAATGCAAGGATGAGAGGTTGACCAAGGAATATAAATAATAGTATTAATTGTTGGGTAATTTAATTGATGTTAAATTATTTCATTAGTTGTCAACCAAGGTTCATGTACTTATGAAGTGCATGTGCACTATATAAGCTAGGAGTTCTATTTTTGTTTTTTTTTTAATATGAAATTGATCTAAATATGAATGAATGTTAGATTGAATCAAAGTGTTCCCACACACATGTTCTTTCCATTAAAACTACTTCAAAGCAAAATGAAATCAAAATTTTAATTACTGAACTAAAATTTTAATCTATGAATTTAGAATCACAACTTATTCTAGTCTGAGAAGGGAAATTATAACTCTAATTGTGGAAAATAAATTTTAATTTTAGTTTCAAAAATGGAAATTCTAATTCTACTTGCAAAAAGGAAATAAATCAAAACTAGACTTCTTCAACAAAATATCAAATCGAATTGTAACTTCAAAGGATTACTAATGTGCACAGCTGTACTTCAAAATATCTCTATTTATCTTTCATGAAATCACTTAACTGGATTATGGAATGAAAGTGCTAAATGAAATGAATTAGGGAAATCAAATATTTATTTATTTTTTTTAGCGCTCTGTTTGTTGCAAACAAGAAAAATAAACTAGGAATTAATCAATATAATGGGTTGACAAACTACATTGAAAGAAGGTTATTTATCAAGTGAATTGTAATGAAAATAATAAAAAGATAATCTACCCTTACAACTTTCCAAGGGGGCCCCCTGTTGAGTGCAAGAACTGAATCATATACTAAATCAATTAGCCATGCATTGGTTCAGAAACATAGTATTTATATTAATCATAGAAGTCTTCAAAGCAAAGAGATTGTAACAATTAACAATCATAACTACTATCTCTATCCTTGCCTTAGGGATTTTTATACACCTTTATTAAATAATTGTTTCAAGAGTCCTAAGTCAAGAGGTAACTTGACTAATCTAACAACTAAGAAGTAAAATCAAGATGAAAGTTGTTCTTCTCATGATTTTCTACTAAAAGAGAAAATCATGAGGGATTTGATCGAACACATTGGCTTCGAAGGTTTCTCAATCATTTCCACGCTCGCTTGATCTTGCCACGAACTGCCTTCAAAATCTATTTATCATTGGAGTGACATAACCAAAGTTGACTTTTGGTTTTACTTCCAAATCTCTCGAACCATGTAATTTTCTAGATCACCAAGACAGGTGGATATCCATATGTTGACCATTTTCCATCTGCTGGTACCTTTTATTCATCCTCTGGTGCACTAGAACTTGTCTAACCATGGAGATAGTTACATAATTCTTGGTTAGTTGCAGAATGAATGAGATTCGGTAGCTATAGGAATGTTTAAATTAAATTTCACAAAGAAACAATAGATCTTAAATCATGGATGATTAATACATTTTTAGATGCTTGAGCATGTCTAGGATGACCCGTTTAGCTTGGAACTGCAACAAAATTATTATGGAAAATGATGAAAAGGAAGGAAAAAGGATTGTAAAAAAGAGGAAAATTTCATACTTCAACATTCCCCCACACTGAATGTTTTGCATGTCCTCATGCATCAAAATTTCAAAATCTGTTCAGTCTTTTATTCAATGTACTATTCATGAAGCTTGAGCTAGGACATCCAGACTAGTGCTCCTCTTTCTTTTCTTGATACTAAATATTTCCCTTGGTTTCTTGCTATGTAACCCTATGAATTTATTTCAGAGGAATTTGTTGTTTTCTTTGAGTTTATTTTTCCTCTTATACCAGTGGAACAAATGCAAATGTATATTGTCATTCTGAGTCCTCAAGATTTCACTTTGTACCTTTATTGCCTGATGTTCTTGTTTGAGAATATTGTCTACAAAGGAATTTCTTCATTAAAAGTATCTTCTTGACTCTAAGAAGTAGAATTTACCTTTTGTTGTGCTCTTTGCTCCAAATATTCTACATAATCATAAATTTGTTGTTTTACTGGATCAATATTTGGTGTATTCCTTGTCGAACTCAGAGCCTGAGGTGGCGTTATATAATCTTTCTCTTCAAGATCAACTACTTCTAGGGACTATACACTTGAGAGTTTATAAATTCCCTTTCTTCTTCTTAATTTTATCCCCCATTCCTCAGTGTTTTGGATGTTTTACATTTTATTTTCCATTTTTCTATTTAATATTTTCCAAAAATGAGAAAGAGGAGTGTCATCTTCAGGAATTTCTAATGAGTTTATGATTCCTATGTTTCATCAAGAGCCACACCCTATTTTTAACTTTCATCTTTAGGGTTAGGGTTTGGGAGCATTCTGCACCGACTTCTTTTAAATTTTATACTTGTTTTCTCCTCTTGAGCTTCTAAAAAGTGATTGCGGACTAGAAAACGCTTCCAATTCTCTCTTTTGGATTCTAAGCATGCTTCTATGAGAATTTTAATGAGTCCATGATGATAGAGAGCACTGTCGAGGGTTTTTTATTCTTGTTGCACACTAGAGGCCATCTTCTTAAGGCTACAAAGTAGGAAATATGGAAAATTTATCTCATTCCCATCAATGAAATGCATCAGAAGTTGGACATGGTAAAAGAACATGGTTCCAAACCTCCCTTCATAGGTTAAGAACTTTTGAATGACTAGCAATAAATTCCTCCATTTACTTTTCAATACTATTACTGGAATTCCCTTTTTGAAAATAGAAATGTCCATACCTGGGTTTTTGAGGAAGGTTGTCCACTCTTTCTCCTTGATTTTCCTATTTTTGAACCAACTTTCTCAGTTTCTGAGTAATTCTATAGATTCTACCATTATGGACTCTTCAAGTATAAGTATTATGTCACCAATTTTTGCCTCTACCCCATCAAAATCTCATGAAAAATATTTGGTGACCTCTGTCTCATGTCCACCAATTTTTTTAAATAATTTTAACCAAACCACCTGATACATTTGTTCTCTAGCTCATGGATATGCCTGAAGAAATTTGATTTCATTGGGATATGATTGAACAATGACACCCATGGTGGGGAGAAGTCTTAGTCTTGGACTGTCTCTTTTCGACAAAGGTTATGGAGGCTAGTAGGAAGAACAGTTGACAAAGCTAGTTGGCGAAGGGTATGGAACAAAGGTTGAGTGATGGAAAAATAAGGTGCTTGTGGGGTATTCAATTCATAATAGGACTAACTTATTTCACATGATTGCCATGATTTTAAGATTCAATTTCATAGTATCGTTAAAATTTAGGCGATTTTGAAGAGATTTGATGTGATGAGTTGGGGTATTATGATAGGATAGGGTTATAACGATTATGATGTAGAAGTATAATATTATGCAGTGCTATGAGGTTTTTTAATTTCTCGAGACTTGTATTATAATCATCCAATGAATTTAAAATCTAATGTTCCTTAAATGAAAAATAATTCAACACCCTACATACCTCATCATATTTGTGATGTCCTTTGTTGCAACTTCTTTATAATTTTATGAATGTAGAATGATCATACTATAGAATTTGAGATCAATTGCGAATTGGAGATTGGCTGCAAAATTTCACTGATTTCGAGTTGTTTATTGTTCCCAAGATTTGTTGCTGATTAGAAGAGAACCTTTGTTGTTTTTTCTTCTTGGTGGAAATTGAAGAAGGCTGGTCCTCAGAAGTGTTTCTTTGAAATCTATAAAATTATTAGAAAAAGAGGGATAAAAAGAAATGGGAAAGAGATAGGGGAATTATGAAAATCTAAACTGCCAAGAGCTCCTGGTTTTGAGTTAATTTTCTATATAAACATGCCAAAAATGTTTATTTTCATGCTTATACTTTAATTATTTATTTATTATTTTTTTTTAATGATGATAAGAAAATTACAATGGAGTTGGAGAATGAGGAGAAATATCTCCTTTCTTAACCAACTTAAATTCAGAATTATCTTGCAAATACTTGACAAACTCTTCTCTTGTTAATGGTTTATGATATAATCTTAATCTATGACCATTAACAAGAAAAGTAACTTGTTCATCATCAATAGTTTTTATTTTGAATGCTCCATTATCAAATAAGGTATCTATCTCATAAGGACCAAGCCAGTGACATTGAAATTTTCCTTGAAAATCCTTGAATTTAGAATAAAAAATAAGAGCTAAATCACCTAGCTTGAACCTTTTAGCCTTGATGAATTTTTCATGCCATCTTGATCTTTGTTGTTGAACTATGTTGGTTCTTTGGATAACATCTTGATGAATCTCATCTAGCTCATTCAATTGGGGTAATATTTGTTTTTGAGCTTCCATTAGATCAAGGCCCAATTTGGCTATTGTTATTAGGGTCTCCACTTGGAACTCAGAATGGAAGCGAAACTTGATTTCCGTAGAAAATCTCATAGGGAGTGTGTCTAGTTGTATTTCTCCATGTGGTTCGATATGCCTATAATCCCTCTGGAAGCTTTTATGCCCAATCTCTTCTATGAATATGCACAATCTTGGTTAGAATTTCTTCAAGTAGCTTATTGGTCGATTTCCCTTGTACATTGGCTTGTGGATTATATGGAGTAGACTTTCAATGCTAGATATTATATTGCTCCATTATTTTGAACCAACTTGGATGTGAATTGAGTACCTTGATTTGTTACAATTTCTCTTGTAACACCAAAACGAGTAAAAATACCCTAAAAAGGAAATGTAAAAACAACATTTTCAGTTGCAAATGGAAGTGCTTTAGCTTCTACCCATTTTGTAACATAATTTGTACAAAAAAGTATATACCTTTTTTGTTTTGGCGGAGGATTGCTAGATCCAACAAAATCTAGAGTCCACTTTTCAAAAGGCTCTACAAGTACGTGTGGTTGTAGAGGCATTTCACCTTAAGGAATAAGATTTCCCATTCTTTGATAACTATCATATCTTTTGACATATTCCTTGGCACCCTTGAAAAGAGAAGGCCAATAATATCCCAAAAGAGGGGTCTTGTAGGCAGTGATTTTATCAGAAAAAAAAAAAAATCCTCCACATGTCTCATCACGAAAAGCTTTCAAAATTTCTAGTACTTCATCTTATCGAACACATCTTCGAATAATCAAATCAGGTCCAGTTCTGTATAATTCTCCATCTATCCAAGAATAAGGTGCATTGGATTTGATAACTTTTTGCTTCTCCTTGGCTGATAATTGTGGGGATAACTTTCATGTAGTAAAGTAATTAGCAATATCTACAAACCATGGAGTTTTAGTAGATACTAGAAAAATATATTCATCAGGAAATTTATCCTTTACAAGAACATCATCATTATTATTCTACATTCTAGAAAGAAAATCAACAAATGTGTTTTCTTTTCCTCGTCTATCAAGGATAGTAGTATTGAATTCATATACTAGTAAAAATCGTGTTATAATTATACCATTAGTAATTGGTTTATTCGTTAGGTATCTAATAGTAGAATGGTCTATATGAATGAAAGTTTCATAACAAATCATATAATGACGAAACTTATTAATGACATGAACAACAACTAAAAACTCCTTTTCTGTTATGGTATAATTTAACTCTGCGGGAGTCAAATTTTTTATTGTGTAATAAATGGCATAAGGAGTTAGATCTTTATGTCCCAACACATCTCCTAAAGTTGTATCTGAAGCAATAGTTGAAATGTGAAAAGAGAGAGACCAATTAGGCCCTCTTAAAATTGGTGCTTTAGTGATTTTTTGCTTCATTAGGGGAATTTTGAGGTCTAAAATGGGTCTCCTAAGAAAAATGTCCAACCAAAATAAATTTTATAAGAACCAATAGAATTCAAGATGATGATGTCAACCATGGGGGATGATTCACCATTTTTGGAGTAAAAAATTAAGAATTTTAAAAAATAATAAAAGTACTTTTTCAACTCGTATTTTCAACTTATCTCCCTATGGGTTTACTTAAATTTCAAGCAGAAACTCTTGTTCAATGAAAAATTTGGTTCTTAATCCAAGAATTACCCATGTTGCATACTTTCGATGGACCCTGCTACATGAAAAAAGAGAAATACATGAAAACATGTGGTTGCAAACACGTTTTTCATGTATTTCTCATTTTTCATGTAGCAGGGTTCATTGAAAGTATGCAAAATGGTTACTCCTTGGATTAAGAACCAAATTTTTCATCGAACGAGAGTTTCTGCTCGAAATTTGAGTAAACCCATAGGGATATAAGTTGAAAAAACAATTTTTTATTTTTTCCCTCTAAAATTTGATGATGTAATCTAATATTATTTTATTATTTCCACTATTATTTTATAATTTCGTTAGGAGGCCCATTTTAGACCTCAAAATCCCCCTAATGCAATGTCTCAAATGCTTTATGGCAATGAGAATTCCAAACAAATTCACAATCTTTTGTAAGAAGTTTGAAAAGTGGAGAGGCTATTTTGTGAAATTTTCTATGAATATTCTATAATAACGAGTGAAACCAAGAAAACTTCTAACATCTCTTTGACAAACAAGAATTGAAATTTTAGAAATTACTTCTACTTTAGATGTATCCACTTTAATTCCATCACTTGAAATACGGTGGCCTAAAACAATTCCTTCAATAAACATCATAAAACACTTCTCGTGACTTAATGAAAGCTTTGTTTCTTTACACCTAATGAGAACTTTTTCTAATTTTTCAAGATATTATTCAAAAGTATTTCCATAAACAATAAATTCATCCATATAAAATTCCACACAATCATGAATTAGATAAAAAAAAACACCCAAAACTGCTCTTTGATATGTTGCAGGTGCATTATATAATATAAAAGGGAGTACCTTATAGGTGTATGTTCCCAAAGGACATGTAAAGGTTGTTTTACCTTGATCCTCTACTGCCATTTGGATTTGGTTATACCCACTGAAACCATAAAGAAATGAACAATATTTCTTCTCTACTAAGGTATCTAATACTTGATCTATAAAAGGTAGTGGAAAATGATATTTCAAAGTAGCTTTTTTCAGTTCCCTATAATCAATACATACTCTCCATTTTCCATTATTTTTTGGAACAATCACCAAAGATGACACCCATTGACTATCTGATATCGGATAAATGAAATTCACATTAACTAACTTTGCAATTCCTCCTTAACAATTTATCTCAAATTAGGACTCATCCTTCTCTTTTGAAATTCTTCCAAGTTATTATTAAATTTTAATGTTTTTCTTGGAAATATTTCTACTAAAGAATTGGTAAACCTTTTCATAGAATGAAAAGGCACTTAATGAGATGATAAATATTCAATGTTACATTGTTCCTGAAAAATCTGATCTTGTGCACAGTATGAAGAAGAATTATTATTATTAATTAAATTTATTAATTGATCTTCTTCATCTATTTATGAAAGAGTAAATGCTAGTTGAATATTATCATCGTCTACCCAAACTTCACTTTCTACTTCTGTTAGTGTCAGTCTTTCCAGCCTTCCTCCAGTGATCAAACGTGCTCTTACAAAGTGATTTTGAAGTGTCAAGGTCAAATTTTGTCATTTCAGTGAGTCTTCAAGCAAAATTTGGTCACTAGGCATTAGGTCTAGGGTTTGATCTCACTCCTTCTAAAGTTGTCCAAATGTCTGTCCATGTCATCATTCAGCTGAGTTTATCATCATTCATAGGGTTTTCATTATCATCTCAGTGTCTAATGAGTCTTTTAACACCTTGTCCATGCTTCAGTTGCGCCTAGGTAAGGTCATATTCCTCTCCTAGGGTTTTGAAGGCAATATCTCTTGGACGGTCAAATCATCGGCAACACTTGTATCCAGATGTTCATACACCTTCCCCTATCCTTAAAATACCCTATCAAATGATTCCCATCCCTTATATCCCCCAAATTCCTCATTTTTGCACAAACCCTAGTTTCTAGCTACAACCTGGCAATTTTCTAGGTTGGGCCTGTGTTTTTCCCTTTTGGACCCCTTCCCCTCGCTCAATCTCTGAGATTCCACTTTCCCCTGCTTCCTAACATCTCTCCCCACTCCCAAAAATTTCCCCAAGAATTTAGAAGCCCCCTATCCCCTTCATTTCGCTCCATTTCGACAAAATTCCTTGTTTCACACATCGGGACAAGTCGCACTCAAATGATGTTCCAGAGCAATAAAAGATGAATTTTGTAAAACTGAGAGAGGTTTTTGTCCATAACATGCCAAAGAAGAAACACCTCCTTCACTTTTTGCACAGGTGTCATGGTTTTAGAGAAATGTCAAAATTGCAATCGCTAGATCCAAGGAGGTTGGCCAAGGCACTAAAACGACGGAAAAGGCCCGATCCACTCCAAATTTTGGTCAAAGCCTCTTTGAAGGAGCAAGGCACTAAATATCCTGGCCACAGCACAAATCCCAAGAAATTTTGAGCATTTTGGGTAAATTTTGGTTTTTCAGGCAATTTACAGGTTTTTCCCCATTAACGGGTCTCACCCCCCGCGCGACCCTACATCATGGCAACTCCATTTTCCAAAAACTCAGCATTTCCAGATTTTTCATGAAAATTTACACATTCTCATGGATAGACTTGAGATTTGGTGAAGTTTTGGGCCTCCTGAAAGTCAAAAAACTAGCAAAAAATGACTTTCTGCCATTTTTTTGAACTGCAGAAAGCAGGCTTGGGCGATTTGATTTTTGACAGGGCAAATGAACTCCAAATTCAGAAATTCCAGTTGGGTTGGAAAGTAGACTCACAGACCTTTCCAACAAGCCTACTCTTGCCCAATTTGGACACTTGAAAGTGCCCCAAAAGTGGCTCCAAAGGCGCGCGACCCGTCAGGCAGGGGCGCGCGACCCGTCAGGCAGATTTTTCCAAAATGCATTGTACAGTTCAGAAAAACGTAGTTTGACCCAGTTTGACTTTTTGGGGTGAATTATGATTCTCTTTGATGTAATTATTGTACTTGTAAGACACTTTTACTCTTATGTAACACTTCTAGAAGATTCATTCATGAAAAGGGTAAATATTAAATGAATGAATTGGTTTCCTAGCTTATAGAGGCAAGTTGTTTTGACTGCCTAGTTTGTAGTGCTTAGTTTAGAAGTGGTTGAAACAGCTCCTAGGATAGTGAGCTCGACCCATGGAGGCAGGGAAAGAGGTTAGATCATCTATATTATGTACTTTCTTGCTCATTTTCATGGTTGGACTCTTGAGGGAGAAGCTATCATTGTATTATTCACTGTATCTCTGCAATTTTTGGCTAAGGAAGACCAGGGTTTTGCAGTCCTTTTTGGGATTCTTGTGGTTACATGTATTGATGGTGTGTTTCTCTTTGTACTTTTAAGTGTGTTATGTGAATCATTTCCTTACTTTTCCTTCTGCACATTAAACAAATGAAGTGTTAAAGTAGAATTCATGACTGTCATGCTCTGCTTTTAAGTTTGTTTAATTTCAATGTTTTCTACTGTTTAGGGAGAATTCAAAGTTATTGTTTGCTCTCCTTAGCTCCTCACCAGTCATTCCTGACCATCCACCCCAATCAAAGGCATCAATACTGTCTCCTACCTCGCCCCAAAGAACCCCCTGCAGAAACTGTGTCCAATCCCCGCACCCAAAATTGCCATCCCCTCAATTTGCCACCAAAAACCCTAAAAACCCCAAATCAACCTTTTTGATCAGTTTACTAGCCTAAAATCAGTGTTACCCTATTGGTCATCTCATCCATTGAAGACTTTTACCGAGATAGACCGGAGAGAGCCCTCTCTTGCCCCGTAGGGCTAGCTACGAGGCTAAGTGGTTTGATGTTGCCTTGAGGTTTACCTTTCTCAGCCTGAGGTGAAATTTCAAGCGCTAACAACTTCAATTATTGTTTTTGCAGTTGGATACAATGTGAATTTATTTGTATAGTTTCCATAAAAAAATATACATATCACCAGATCTACAACTTATGAATGTATCATTTGTAGCTAGCCAAGGTATACCAAGGATAAATGGATGGCCTCCTAAATTATTCTTAGGAGTCAAATCATAAAATCAACAAGATATTCCCAAGAATCTAAAGAAATAGACACATATTTCAATATACCATTAGGTTTGATAACAGATCTATCTGCTAATTGTAATAATGTAGGGGTATATTGAATATTTATAGGTTTTAACCCCGTACATAAATTACCTGCATAAGAATTCTAAAAACCAAAAAATAAACAATGGCGAGAGCATAAAACATAGAACAGATATACACAAAGATTTTCCCCTGGATCCCAAAACCGGGACTACCAGATTAATTTTTCATTGTATTCTTTTCAATGTTACAATACATATCTATACATGCCAAAGCATCCATTAACTCTGGATTAGAACATAACCATATTTCCCTTGACTGGATCTACAAAATACCATGGAAAGAAAACCATCATGCCCAAAACCATGTGTGAAATCCATGCATAAAACCATATATAGGTCTACCCATTTAATATAGGGTCCCAAAAAAAAATTCCCAGGGTGTTTCCTCGAAACTCGTGCAGGGGACTACCGCCCACCTACAAACCCCCCAACAAGGGGGTTAGTCATGGAAAAAATATAACACACACCCAAAATTCTCCCACTTGTTGTTTTTTTCCATAGGCGGTCACAAGAGGGCTTAGTCATTGATACAACCTTGCAAAGCCCATTGTTTCTCTACGCCGAGAGAAATTATTAGTGCTCAGAGACTTTGTCAATGCATCTGCACTATTCTTCAAAGTGCCCATATTTACCAACAACGCCTTTTTATCTTCAACCATATCCCTCACAAAGTGATACTGAACATCAATGTGCTTTTTCTTTGAATGATTAGCAAGGTTCTTTGCCAAGAAAATCTCACTTTGGATATCGTAGTCTATCCTTATAACTCGTTGTACTAAACCCATACTCGGAAACAATCTCTACAACCAAATTGCTTCCTTGCTTGCATGAGTGGCTACCATGTATTTTGCCTCTGTAGTTGAAAGTGCCACTATAGACTATCTCTTACTCATCCAACAGATTGCACCTCCAAATAGGTTAAACACATACCCACTTGTAGATATTCCCTATTCCAAATATCCAACCCAGTCTACATCAACAAATCCACGGATGTTCAAAACTCTATCCAATCCTGGTCTTCCTTGGTAGCACAAACCATAATCACTAGTGCCATGCAAATACCTGAAAACTCGCTTCATTTTTGTCCAATGCTCCTTCCTTGGTTTTCACATAAACTTGCTCAATACTCCCACTTCATTTGTAATGTATGGTCTAATATAGACCATTTCATACATCAGGCTACAGAATACACTTGCATATGGAACACGGGACATGTCCTCTTCCTCTTCTTGTGCCTTGGGACACTGTTTAGTAGGTAACTTTACACCTACATGAATAGAAACCTTCACCGATTTATTGTCCTGCATATTAAACCTCTGCAGTATTATCTCAACATAATTCCTCTAGTTTAACCAAAGCTTCCTCTTTCCCTAATCTCGTTTAATTTACATGCCCAAAATATAGTTTGCAGCACCAAGATCTTTCATGTCGAATTTGGAGGACAATTGGGTCTTCAAATCTTCGATAATTTCTTTGTCATTTCCAACCAGCAACACATCATCCACATACAAGACCAGATAAATAACATGGTCACCAATGAATTTAAAATACACATAGTGATCTGTTTGCCTCTGGTGAAGCCAAGTCCTCGTATAAATGTATCAAATTTCTTATACAACATCCATGCTGATTCTTTTAACCCATACATATATTTTTTAACTTGCATACCAGTTCTTTCTTACCCTTCACCACAAAGACTTAAGGTTGCTTCATGTAGATCTCTTCTTCTAGATCCCCGTGAAGAAATGTTGTCTTCACATCCATCTGTTCTACCTCAAAATCAAAAGCAACAACAATAGACAAAAGTAATCTAATAGAAGCTACCTTGCAACAAGAGAAAAAATATCACCAAAATAAATTCCCGGCACCTAGGAATAACATTTTTCTACCAATCGAGCTTTGTATTTCTCCACCTTTCCTTCTGCATTCATCTTCTTCTTAAACACCCATTTGTTGCAAATGGGTTTCCTTCCAACTAGCAGCTCCACTAGATCCCAAGCCTCATTTTTGTGCAAAGATGCCATTTCATCAAACATGGCCTCTTTCCAGAGTTTTCCATCCTCTGAATCTATTGCTTCCCTCATGGTCCTAGGATCATCCTCAGTAATAGATAAAGAAAAATATGAATAGAAAGAAGATGGACTATACCTTTTTGGTTGCCTTCTTTCTCGAACTGATCTTCTCACAGCTCGATTTTGTGGCTCTTCACCTTCTGATTCCCCTTCTGTTGTAGAGTTTGATTCTTCCTCCTTTAGCTCAAACTCTATCTTCTTAGGTTCCTTTGTAGGACTTCATGTTTAATAACATCTTTCACCTCTGTAAACACCACATCTCGGTTGTACATAACCTTCATGTTTCTGGGTTCCAAAGATTATAACCTTTTAAACCATCCTTATACCCAATAAAGATGAACCTTCCAAATTTACTATCCAACTTTGTTCTTTTCTCCTTTGGAACATGTACATATGCATCACATCCAAATACCCTCAGATGTGAAAGAGAAGGTTTATTACCAGTCCATACCTCTTGTGGACTCTTATCCTCCAATGATGATGAAGGTGATCTGTTGACAAGGTAACATGCAGTCTCCACCGCCTCTGCCCAAAATTCATGTCCTAACCCAACACCACTAAGCATTCTTCTTTCCTTTTACATCAACGTCCTGCTCATTCATTCTACAATTCCATTTTGTTGAGGTGTGTATGGAGTATTCTTCTGTCGTGTTGTACTACACTTCTTACAGAACTCTTCAAATTCCTTCTTGCAAAACTCTCCACTGTTATCTGTCCTCAACACCTTTATCTTCTTCTTTGTCTGGTTTTCCACCAGAGCCTTAAATTCTTTAAACTTGTCAAAGACTTCAGATTTCTTCCTGAGGAAATATATCCATGTATTCCTTAAGAAGTCATCTATAAATGATACATAGTACATAGACTTACCTAGTGATGGAACCGATATAGGTCGAAACACAACATTGTGAACAAGCTCTAATATCGGTTTCGCCCTCTTAGCACCAAAGGGGAAACTCACCCAATTTTGCTTCCCATATACACAATTTTAACAGAAATCAAAATCCAAAGAGAAATTAGACATACCTTCTACCATACCATTACCATGAAATATTCGAAGGCCCTTCTCTCCAATATGTCCAATTCTTTGATGCCATAGCATGGTCTTTTCTCCAGAGACCACTAGATTTTCTACTCCACTTTCAGGAACCACAGAACTATTGTACCCATCAATAACAGTGCTACCCTAAAGCTTGTATAGAGTTCCAATCTGAACTCCCCGCATCAATACCAGTGCTTCCCGAACCATCTTGCAGGTATCTTTCTCAAACACTATTTTTACACCTACATCATCCAACTTGCTTAAAAAAATTAGATTTTTGGCCATTGCAGGTATATGTAGAACACCTGGAAGTGTTCTAATCCTTCCACCTTGAAAATTCAACTTTACTCTTTTGCGACCAATGATTCTAGCCTCACTGTCATCCCCTAAGAAGACATCATCACCATCATATTTCTCATACTCGCAGAACCACTCTCTATGGGAAGTGAACTAAAAGGATGCACCTGAGCTAATAAACCATGCCTCATGATCTAAATGTGTACTTGAAGAAGAAGCCAAGTACACATCCCCACCTTCATCTAAGGTGGTTTTCGCCACTGCAGAAGGAGCATCATCAAATACCTTTTTTTTCTTAGGAGCTTTATATTTATAATCCCTTTTGAAGTGTCCTTCCTTTCCGCATTTCCAGCACACCTTTATAGGTTTTCTTGGATATTTAGATCTCCCATTCGAGGACTTATTTTTGTTTCTATTCCAGGACCATCCTCGTAAAAACAAGGCATCACCATTCTGGTCCTCCATATTTTTTTGTCTCGTCTCCTCCAACAGCAAGGATGAGACTCTTTCATCAAGTTATAAGGAAGTTGCATTGCTACCTATTACAATAAACATACTATCCCATGAATCTCGTAGAGAACACAACAAACTGATGCAATTATCTTCATCTGAAATTTTAATATCAACAGATAATAATTGGCTTACCATAGTATTAAAGGCGTTCAGATGCTCTGTCCGAGTCTCCATATTGCATCCTCAGGTTATACAATTTTTTCCACAGGAACAGTTTATTCGAAAGAGACTTAGATTGGTACAAAGTCCCTAACTTGTCCCACAAAGCCTTCACCAAAGATTTCCCTGATACATTCAACAATACTGAATCTAAGACACACAATCATATTGTGCTCTTTGCCTTCCGATCCAACTTCACCCAGCCTTAAGCTGGCATTTTTGTTGGTTACTGCCAAAATCTACCACGATCTACTGACATTTATCCCCCAGCAAATCCTCCATCTTGAGTTTCCAAAACTCAAAAATCTGATCATTAAATTTCTCGATCTCTATCTTTCCACTTCTCGCCATCTTCTTTCACCAAAAGAAACGATTGCGTAGATCTCCCACTGAACAGGGTCTACCATCGGCCCGAGGAAAACCCCTCAGTAGCAAAGGTGTCTCCTTGAAGTCGAAATAACTCTGATACCAAATCTAGGTTTTAACCCCGTACAAAAACTACTTGCATACGAATTCTAAGAAATAGAAAATAAACAATGGCAAGAGCATAAAACATAAAACATATATACACAAATATTTTCCCCTGGACCCCAAGACTAGGACTACTAGATTGATTTTTCATTATATTCCTTTCAATGTTACAATACATACATATACATGTCGAAGCATCCACAAACCCCAAACCATTAACCCTGTATTAGAACATAATCATAGTTCCCTTGACCAAATCTACAAAATAGCATCGACAGAAAACCATCATGCCCAAAACCATGTGCGAAATCCATGCACAAAACCATAGGTAGGTCCACCCACCTAATATAGGGTCCAAAAAAAATACCTAGGATGCTGCCCCAAACCCCATGCAGGGGGGCTACTGCCCCCTGCAAACCCCCCAACAGGGGGGCTTCCAACCCCCTTGTAACCCCCCCATGGGTGGGGTAGTCGTGGAAATAATATAACACACCCAACAAGATTGGAAAGCTTTAATTGATCCATAGTTTGTTTGCTCATGATATTGATGCATGCCCCTAAATTAATCAAGGTGTTTGGAAATTTGAAACCAATGATGTGAATTTTTACAATAGGACTACCTGGATCTAGATATTTTTGAACTATTGGTTTCCCCATCATAATATCAACAATTTTTCCTACCAATTGGATTTTCTTGACATCTTTTCTTTTCCTTCTTGGTTTTCTAATGCATAGCTCCTTAATGGTTTTTTAAAATATTGGTATTTCCTTTATAGCTTGAAGCAAAGGAATTTTGATGCAAACATTCTTTATTTCATCTAGCATATCATATTATGGTAAAACAATTTGCCTTTCTATTTCTTTATCAATTTTGAGCCTTTCAGGAAAAGGTGGATCTTGTAAGGAAATAGAAGGTTGTTCTACTAGAGGAACTATAGGAGCTAGATTTATTTGCTCATCCTTCAAATGTATGGTAACATCTTCCTTTGGAGTAGTCTTTTCTCGATCAAGAAGTGTTTCTTTTTCAAGAGGTTCATCCTATTTAGATTTTTGGATGGAAACTGGTGATGAATTATTTTGCAAAACCGTAGCAGATCTAAGTTGAACATCATTTAGACTTAATGGGGTTATCATACAAGTTTGAAAATTTTGGCCTTCTATATTGTAGACAACTTGTTGATTTTTATTATTTGGATTTGGGAGTGGTTGAGCATGTAGTTGATTGGAATTTTGAGGAAATTAAGTGGATGGTAATGAAAGTTGTTGATTTGGTGGTTAGGATTAGAATTGAAGGGATTGGTTTGGTTGAGGAGGATAATATTGAGGTGGAAAAGGGGGATAATATTGTTGGAATTGGGGATATTGAGGATTTCTAACATAATAATTCTACTAACCTTGTGCCCAAGATGGATTTTGGGGTTAAGGAGGCCAAGGTTTTAGATGCATAGGTGTAGTCCAATTATTTTGTGGTTGTGAGTAAGGTTGATATAGAGTATTGAAACTTTGCATCATATTTGGCTGTTGATTTTTCCATGGTATTTTAGAAACAAAGCATAGTGATTCAACTTGGCGTATTCCAACTTCATTCTGAAGGAAAACTTTAAGACTAGGTATTGAGGGACATTCCCTTGTATCATTATTTTCATCACCTATGACACAAATTTCTATACTATCAAGAGGACACTCTCTCAGAGCATGTTTATTCCTACACCTAGGATAGAAAACATTTTCAACTTTTTTCTTGTTTTTTTATTTTAAGAGTATCTACTTGTTCACTTAGATTCCCAAGGATATTTGTTTTAAAATTGTCAAGCAAATTGCCTAATTCTTCTCTACTTACTATTCCATTTTCAGATTTACTAACTCTTGAAATGACATAATCTCTTAGATTCTTGCCATATCTATCCTTACCCCTTGAGATGTGTTTAGAAAAATCACAGATTTCACCAAATGAAAGTTGAGAAACATCTCCTTTTCCCATTAAGTTGAGAAGGTCAATCCACTCATCTCTTATAGATTTTAAAAAAAGATATTTTAATGTTTCTTCATCTAATTCATGCATCCTAGCCCTTTTAACATTATAGGCAAATATTTCTACTAAGTCTTCAAGGCTTTCATCCTCTTTTTGCATCATCTTAAAGACTTCATCCTTAAGGTTATGGGGCATACAATAATATTTATATTTTTCTAGGAACACTCTTTTCATTTCTTCCCATGTTCTAATATTATGTGTCCCTAGTCCCATAAACCATTTAAGTTCTCCATCTTTTAGAGTAGATGGAAATAATTTCAATTTTTGAGCATCAAGTAAATAGTCATAGGATCTACATAATACTTCAAACTCAAAGAAATTTTCTTGGATCCTTAGTTCTTAAGCCATGAAAATTAGGAAGAATAGAAGGTGAGATATTTTTCATTGTGGTTGTGGTATCTTCATCAAATATAGGAAATCCATAAGGATCTAGTTCTCCCCTACCTCCTCTACCACCTCGTCCTCCACCTCCTCCTTTCCCTCTTCCACCTCCAATCCTAAGTTCACCTTCTACATTGTGTACTTCTCCTTCCCCTTCCCCTGCCATTGTGGATTCTTCAAAGTTGATATTAGGTTTAAAGATAGGATTGTCTAGATCTTCCTCTGGTTCCTCGACTAATGGTATTTTATAAAAAAATTCCTCTTCTTCACTAGGTACCACTAGCTCTTCTCCTAAGAGTTTTTCTGCTGTTGAAGAGAGGAATATTACTCCTTCAATTGGGGATATTGGTTCTTCAACTACAACTTCATTGGAAGAATTTAGTGAATCCATAGGTTGGATTTCATATCTATGCACCTCAGGAAGTCTATGTCTACTTGTTATTCATGGAATGCGAGTATCGGTGGATAGTGTGACACTATGTGGTCTAGTGGGAGTGAGTGGTGATGTAGGAATTGAACTTTGTCCTCTACTTCTACTTACAAATCTACCCCTAGAATCCCTTTCTCTATTCATGCATTCTAAATTATTTTTATCATGCTTTAATTATGCATCTACAAGATTGAATGCATCTAAAATGATATGAAAATCAAATTAAATCATATATACACTTCCCTAGCAAAGACGCAAAAATGTTGGGCAATTTCATTGATGTTAAATTACTTCATTAATTGTCAACCAAGGTTCGTGTACTTATAAAGTGCATGTGCACAATATATGCCAAGAGTTTTATTTTTGGTTTTTTTTTAAGATGAAATTGACCTAATATGAATGAATGTTATATTGAATCAAATTGTTCCCATGCACATGTTATTTCCATTAAAACTACTCCAAATCAAATTGAAATTAATATTTTAATTACTGAACTAAATTTTAATCTATGAATTTAGAATCACAACTTATTCTAATCTTAGAATGGAAATTCTAACTCTAATTGCAGAAAGGAAATTTTAATTCTAATTGCAAAAATGGAAATTCTAATTCTACTTACAAGAAATTAATTCTAATTCTACTTGCAAAAAAAGGAAATTTTAATTTTACTTGCAAAAAGGAAATTCTAATTCTACTTACAGAAAAGAAATAAGTCAAAATTAGACGTCTTCAACAAAATATCGAATCCAATTGTAACTTCAAAGGATTACTAATGTGCACACTTATACTTCAAAATCTATCTATTTATCATTCATGAAATTTGTTAATTGAATTATGGAATGCAAGTGTTGAATTAAATGAATTAGGGAAATCAAATATTTTTATATTTTGATGAGCGCTCTGTTTGTGGAAAACGCGAAAATTAAACTAGGAATTGATTAATAGAATGCATTGATAGACTATAGGGAAAGAAGGTTATTTATCAAGCGAACTGTAATTAACATAATAAAAAGCTAATCTACTCTTATAACTCTCCAAGGGGACATCTTATTTATTGTAAGTACACAATCAGATACTAAATCACTTAGCCACGCATTGGTTGAGAAACATAGTATTTATATTAATCGTAAAAGTCTTAAAAACAAAGAGATTACAACAATTAACAATGATAACTACTACCTCGAGCCTCGCCTCAAGGATTTTTATACTCTATTAAATAATTTTTTCAAGAGTCCAATGATAACTATTATATCTGGCCTTGCCTCAGGTCTTTCTATACTCCTTTATTAAATAATTGTTTCAAGATTCCTAAGCCAAGATGTAACATGACTAATTTAACAGCTAAGAACTACAATCAAGATGAAAGTCATTCTTCTCATGATTTGCTATTGAAAGATAAAATCACAAGGGATTTGATCAAACGCATCAACTTCAAAGGTTTCTCAATCATTTCCACACTCACTTGATCCTGCCACGAACTGCCTTCAAAATCTTCTTATCGTTGGAGTGTCATAACCAAAGTTGACTTCCAAATCTCTCGAACCATGTAATTTTCTAGATCACCAAGACAGGTGGGTATCCATGTGTTGACCATTTTCCACCTATTGGTACCTTTTATTCGTCCTCCAGTGCACTAGAACCTGTCTAACCATGGATATAATTGCAAAATTCTTCATTAGTTGCGGAATGAATGAGATTCGGTAGCTATAGGAATGTTTAAATTAAATTTCACAAAGAAACAACAGATCATAAATCATTTATTCTTAATACCTTTTCATATTCTTGAGAATACCTAGGATGACCCTTTTAGCTTGGAACTACAACAAAATTATTAAGGAAAAGGGTGGAAAGGAAGGAAAAAGGATTTTCAAAAAAAGGATAATTTCAGACTTAAACATTCCCCCACACTGAATGTTTTTCATGTCCTCATGCATCAGAATTTCAAAATTTGTCAAGTCCTTTATTCAATGTACAATTTCTAAAGCTTGAGTTAGGACATCTAGATCAATTCTCCTCTTTCTTTTCTTGATATTGAATATTTCCCTTGGTTTCTTGCTCTATAACCCTATGACTTTGTTTCAGAGGAATCTGTTGTTTTCTTTGAGCTTCTTGTTCCTCTTATACCAATGGCACAAATGAAAAAGTATATTGTCATTCTGAGTCCTCAATATTTCATTTTGTACCTTTATTGCCTCATGTTCTTGTTTGAGATGTTTGTTTAATACTTCCAACTCATATATGTCTTGCTTTAAAACTTTTTTTTTTAAGGAATATTATCTGACATGTGGATTTATTCATTAAAAGTATCTTTTTTATTATGAGAAGGATAATTTACCTTTTGTTGTGCTTTTGCTCCAAAGATTCCACATAATCATAAATTTGTTGTTGTATTGGATCAATATCTGGTGTCTTCCTTATTAGACTCAAAGTCTGAGGTGGTGTTTTATAATATTTCTCTTCAAGATCAACTACTTCTGGAGACTATACACTTGAGAGTTTAGAAATTCGCTTGCTTCTTCTCAATTTTATCCCTAATTCTTCAATGTTTTGGATGTTTTTCCTTTTGTTGGTTCTTCCCTGTTTCTTATCCTCTGGTTCTCCATCTTTTTCTTCAGGTGGCTTGACACTTGAACTGGATTTATTTCTTCTAACATTTTCTTTTCCATTTTTTTGTTTAATATTTTCCAAAAACTGAGAAAGAGGAGTTCCATCTTCAGGCATTTCTAATGAGTTTTCTAATTCCTCTGTTTCATCAAGAGCCGCACCCTCTTTTTCACTTTCATATTCAGGGTTAGGGTTTGGGAGCATTCTACGTCAACTTATTTTAACTTTTATGCTTGCTTTCTCCTCTTGAGCTTCTACAAAGTGATTGCGGACTAGAAAACCCTATCAATTGCCTGCTTTGGCTTCTAAGTGTGCTTCTATGAGAATTTTAATGAGTCCATGATGGTAGAGAGCGTTTTCGAGGGTTTTTTATTCTCGCTACACACTAGAGGCCATCTTCTTAAGGCTATGGGGTAGGAAATATGGAATATTTATCTCATTCCCATCAATGAAATGCATTAGAAGTCAGACACGATAAAAGAACATGGTTCTAAACCTCCATTCATAGGTTAAGAAATTTTGAATGACTAGAAATAAATTCCTCCATTTACTTTTCAATGTTGTTACTGGAATTCCCTTTTCAAAATAGAAATGTCCATAACTGGGTTTCTGAGGAAGGTTTTCCACTCTTTCTCATTGATTTTCATATTTTTGAACCAACTTTCGTCATTTATGGGAAATTATGTAGCTTCCGCCATTATGGCCTCTATAAGTATAAGTTTGATGTTGCCAATTTCTACCTCTACCCCATCAAAAGCCTATGCAAAAGATTTGGTGACCTCTGTCTCATGCCCATCAAACTTTTCAAATAATTTTAGCTAGCCCACCTGCTACAACTTTTCTCTAACTCGTGGATATGCCTGAAGAAATTTGACTCCATTGGGACCTTCTCGAACAATGACACCCACGGTGGGGACAAGTGTTAGTCTTGGATTGTCTCTTTTTGACAAAGGTGATGGATGCTTGTAGTAAGAATGGTTAACAAAGTTGGATGGGGAAGGGTATGGAACAAAGGTTGAGTGAAGGTGAAAGAAGGTGCTCGTGTGGTATTCAATTCATAATAGGACTAGCGTATTTCATATTATTCCCATGATTTTAAGATTCGATTTCATAAAAACATTAAAATTTATGCAATTTTGAAGATATTTGATGTGACGGGTTGGGGTATTATGATACAATAGGGTTATAATGGTTATGATGTAGAAGTATAATATTAGGCAGTTCTATGAGGTCTTTTAATTGCTTAAGACTTGTATTATAATCATCCAATGAATTTAAAATCTAATTTTTCTTAAATGAAAAATAATTCAACACCCTACATACCTCATCATATTTGTGATGTCCTTTGCTGCGGGTTCTTTGTACTTTCTGAATGTGGACTAATCTGGCTGTAGAATTTGAGATCAGCTGCAGAATTGGAGATTGGATGCAGAATGTCACTAATTCCATAGATGTTTATTGTTCCTGAGATTTGTTGTTGATTAGAAGAGAATATTTGTTGACGCTGCTTCTTGGTGGAAATTGAAGAAGGTTTGTCCTCATAAGTGTTTCTTTGAAATCTACAAAAATATTAGCAAAAGAGGGATAAAAAGAAATGGGAAAGAGATAGGGGAATTATGAAAATATAAACTACCAAAAACTTTTGGTTTTCAGTTAAGATTTTATGTATGAACACGCCAGCAGTGTTGATTTTCATGTATATACTTTTATTTTTTATTTATCTTTTTATTTTTTTAATGATGATAAGAAAATTACAATGGAGTTGGATAATGAGGAGATAGATCTCCTCTCTTAACCAACTTGATTTCAGAATTATCTTGCAAATTCTTGACAAACTCTTCTCTTGTTAATGGTTTATGATATAATCTTAATCTATGACCATTAACAATAAAAGTAACTTGTTCATCATCAATAGTTTTGATTTTGACTGCTCTATTATCAAAGAAAATATCTATGTCATAAGGACCAAGCTAATGATTTTGAAATTTTTCTTGAAAATCCTTGAATTTAGAATAAAAAAGAAGAGCCCAATCACCTGGCTTGAACCTTTTGGCCTTAATGATTTTTTCATGCCACCTTGATCTTTGTTGCTAAACTATGTTGGTTCTTTCGATAGCATCTTGACAAATCTCATCTAGTTCATTCAATTGTGCTAATATTTGTTTCTGAGCTTCTGTTAGATTAAGGCCCAATTTGGCTATTGTTCTAAAGGTCTCCACTTGGAACTCAATTGGAAGCAAAGATTGCTTTCCATGGACAAGCTCTTAAGGAGTGTGTCTATTTTTATTTCTCCATGTGGTTCGATATGCCCATAATGCCTCTGGAAGCTTTTATGCCCAATCTCTTATATGTAGATGCACAATATTGGTTAGAATTGCTTCAAATACCTTATTGGTGGATTCCACTTGTTCATTGGCTTTTGGATGATATGGAGTAGAATTTCAATGATTGATCTTATATTTCTTCATTATCTTTTGCACCAGCTTGGATGTGAATTGAGTACCTTGATTTGTTACAATTTCTCTTGGAACACCAAAATTAGTAAAAATACCCTTAAAAGGAAATGTAACTGCAACATTTTCAGCTGCAAATTGAAGTGATTTAGCTTCTACCCATTTTGTAACATAGTCTATACAAACAGGTATATACCTTTTCTGTTTGGATGGAGGATTGATAGGTCTAACAAAATCTAGAGCCCATTTTTCAAAAGGCTCCACAAGTACCGAAGGTTGTAGAGGCATTTCATCTGACGGAATAGGATTTCCCATTCTTTGAAAACTATCACATCTTTTGACATATTCCTTAGCATCCTTAAAAATAGAGGACCAATAATATCCCAAAAGAATTGCAGAGTCCAAGAACTGCTTTACCTTGACACCCTTTTTGCTCATATTTCCTCCTTTTTCCTATCCCTATCATCTAAATAAATGCAATAAATATGACGTTTTGTTAAGGTAACCACTTACATGTCCTCTTTTTAGTATTTTTTCCATATACCTTATTGTTTTATTAAAGTTTGCATTCATCTATGGGATTGACTTGATTCTGCAGCTAATCCACAGATCTGCAACTACCTCCATGTTGGCAGGGTTCAAGTGCATCAGCTCAGTAAAAGAAGATATGGATAGATGAGGAATACTCCCCTCATGGATTATTTCTTTTTCTCTCGAACCAATCCTTCAAGATAATCGTAATACAATGCGGTCAACCTCAAAGTCAACTGCAAGATAATGTGCTAGAACAGAGTCTGAATTTTATGAAATATTATCGATTTTCTTTTCCAAATATTAAATCCATGATCAAGCGATATAATTTGGTTTGATAGGGATTGTAATGAAGATACTTATGCTTAAAATTCTCATGATGTTATTTGAGAACATGTTATAAGAACAATGGTTTCTTTGTGTTTTGGGTGCGCGCCACTGTATGTAATTTTGAGAACATCCTGTTAAAACTATTTCAGATTAATAGACTTTGGTTCATACTTTTCATGTTGCATTGATTAAAGTTGATGACTGTCTCGTGGGGGCCCCTACGTGCATATCAGGTCTTTGACTCATTGTAAATAGATTTTTATTTTTTTTTAGAGTTAAATTATGGATGCTCTATTTTATGTTTTAGGATACATTACAATGGAATTCATGATTAAATTGACATCTGCATCAGAAATTTCATTTGATTTCTCCCTAGCATAATTTGATCATTTCATTTTCTTTCTACCTATTATAATTCAGTCACTTCATTTCAAAGTTTGGTTGTTTTATAGCTTACCAATTTTGTTCTTGTTTCACTTTTGTATCAAGTGAAGCTACAAAAGCTAAAGAGTGACAATATTTTCCTTAGCAACTGAATTCAAGCATCATTCATTTTCCAACTCAGTAAAGTAGATTTCCTTTACATCATTCCCTGCTTTTGTAGTTAGTTTAGTGTGGCTACAGCATAAAAATCCAAATATAATAAAAAGCAGTCTATCAAAGTAGAGTTTAGGATCTCTCTTCAACCATCCCATAAAACTTGATTCAATTAAGATTAATTTTAGAATAACCAGCTAACAGATCCTAGGGACAATACTCTAATATAGACAGTAACACCATTTCAATACTAATTCTAGATTTAGACTTTAACTATAACATAAACACCTTAACGACATAAATAACTTCTAATACATACAATGCAATTGTGCTTCATCAATTTACTTGCCCTGGTCGATAATTTATGCTTACAATTTCAGAACATTAAATTTACTAAACATTTTGGCATCGTTGCCAAGGAAGAAACTTGATTCCCACAAATCCACTCACTTCACCACGACTTCGAAATTCCACACCACCTACTCAAACCCAAATTCCATTTGCAGGTTCACAAAGACTTCCTGAAGTTTGAAGATCAGAAATCCAATCCAAAACTTCACCTACTTCATCTATTGAAGCTTTCATTGAAGAAAACCCTACATCCCCAACTATAGGAGTAGTTTTTCTATCTTCCACTAGTGAAAAAATTCTTGGAGAAGCATTAGAAATTCCCACTGAAGAAGAGGAACAAGAAACTTATTTTGGCCACCCACTGATAGAGGAACCAGTAGAATCAAAAGAACCTTACGTTAATTCTGAGGAATCTATCATGGCTAAAGAAGGGGGAGGTGAGGTACACAATGTCAATGTTGAGGAAAATAGGATTGGAGGGGGTAGAGTTAGAGAAGGAGGTGGAGATAGAAATAGAGGAGGGGGTAGAGGTAGAGGAAATCAATACCATTTTGGATTTCCTATTTTTGATGAAGATACAGCCCTCACAATGAAAAATATTTCACCTTCTATTCTTCCTAATTTCCATGGAAAAATAAGTTAATACCCAGAGACATTTCTCTTCGAATTTGAAGTATTATGCAGATCATATGATTATCTACATGACACTCAAAAACTAAAATTGTTCCCTGCTACCTTAAAGGATTCATCATTAAAATGGCTTATGAGTTTAGGGATGCATTCTATAATAACATGCGCACAAATGAAAGAAGCTTTCTTAGAAAAATATAAAGATTATTATATGCCTCATAACATTAAAGATGAAGTCTTCAAAATGACACAAAAGGAAGATGCTAATATTGGAGACTTAGTAGAGAGATTTTTCTATAATATTAAAAGAGAAAAAATGGATAATTTGGATGAGGAAACTTTGAAAGCCCTCCTACTCAAAGCTATCAAAGATGAATGGATCGATCTCCTTAACCTAACAGGAAAAGTATATATTTTTCAATTACTATTTGCAGATATCTATGACTTATGTGTACATATCTCAAGGGGTAAAGCACGAGTTGGAAAAAGTCCTAGAGACCCTTTCTTATCAAGAATCAAGAAATCTATAGTTGGGACAATCAATAGGGAAGAATTAGGAAGCTTGTTTGATAATTTCAAGACAAATATTTTAGGAAGTCTAAGTGAACAGATAGACACCCTTAAAATACAGAATAAGCAAAAATCTGAAAATGTTGCATTATCCATTTTCTGTCCTAGATGTTGAAAGAAGCATGCCCTAAGAGAGTGTCCTTTAGATTTAAAAACTATAGAAACTTGTGCCGTATGTGCATATAACCATGATACTAAGGAGTGTCCTTCTTTACCAGGTCTCAACGTTGTATTTAATGGCGAAGGGATATCAGAACAAGTAGACCCCCTTTACTTTATTTCCAAGAGACCATGGCAGAACTCTCAACCAAATCAATCACAAGGCTTTAGACCACAACAATTTTCTTAGTATTCACAAAATAATTGGAATCCATCTTAGCAGCCTTGGGCTCAGCCACAATCACAATCTCGGAATCAAGGATGGAAAAGTCCTTATGGGGCTTATGCTCAATATCAACAATATTCACCATCCTATCCTAATTTTCCACCACAATTCCTACCCCAATCTAATCAAATTCCTCAAACAAATCAATTACCTCAAGTCCAAGTTCAGAATCAAAATCCACAGCTTTCCCTACCATTTGCACAAAAATCAAATTAATTACCCACTCAACCACTTCTGAATCCTAATAATAAAATGTCACAACAACCTGTTTACAATATGGAAGGGAAAAATCCTCAAACCTATGTAATAACTCCACTAGATCTAAATAATGTCCAATTAAGGTTTGGAAGAGTATTGCAAAGAAAACCCCTTATTGTTATTCAGGAAGCAAGAACAAATCTTCAAAAACATAAAAGTCAATCTGAAGAAGGAGAGACCTCTCTCCCTCAAAAGAGAATAATCAAACAGAAAATGTTCCGATAAATACTCATGTTATAGAACAACCCTTGGTATCCGTTAGACCACCTTTTCCTGAACGATTGAAAATTGGTGAAGGAGTAGAAAAACAAATCACATTGCTTGATTATAATATGATGGATGAATTAAGAAATGTCTATATAAAAATTCCTTTATTACAAGCCATAAAAAAAATACCAATCTTTGCAAAAACAATTAAGGAATTAAGTACTCAAAGATCAGGATGAAAAATAAAATACATAAAAATAATTCAATTAGTTAGGAAAATTGCAGACAGCATGATGGGGAAAACAACAATCCAAAAATACTAGATCCAAGGAGCCCCATTGTGAAAATTCACATCAATGTAATTGAAATACTAAACACACTAATTGATCTAGGAGCAGTGATAAACATAATGAGTAAAAAAATTATGAATTCACTTAGGCTTCCTAACCTTCAATACACACTAACACTATTACAATTAGCAGATAGGTCTATAATTAAACTTGATGATTTGTTGGAATATGTTTGTGTATCCTTAGATTCTTGGGAATATCCTGTTGATTTCATTGTCTTAACATCCAAGAATAATCTGGGAGGACATCCATTAATCCTGGGAAGACCTTGGTTAGCTACAGTTGATGCTTTCATCGATTGTAGATCAAGTGACATGTTTATCTCAAATGGAAATTCTACAAAGAAATTTACATTATACCCACCTGCAAAAACAACAATAGAAATAGAGAATGAGGAATGGATAGATGATGATGATGATATACAACCTGTTTTTACTACTGAACAAGTAAGAGAGGAGGACCAAATTTTAAATCTATTGGAAAATAATGAATCTTCCTCACATCATGACCATAGTCGAAATGAATATCTCTCATCTAGACAAGTATCATTGCTCTCTATGGAGAAATTTGGGAATTCTTCAATAGAAATTTTTCCAGGTAAAACTTTGAATGTTAATAAAAACTTGGAAGAATTACAAAAGAATCAATTGGTAGAAGTTTTACAAAAACATTCTTCTACTTATGCATGGGAATACACTGATATGAGAGGAATTTATCCTAAGACTTGCATACATCATATCTACATTGAGCAAAATGCAAGACTAGTTAGACAGCCACAACAAAGAATGAACCCAAATCTAAAAGAAATTGTTAAGGAGGAATTACAAAAGTTGCTAAATGTAAATTTCATCTATCGAATATCAGACAGTCAGTGGGTTTCACCCCTAATAATCGTTCAAAGAAAAATGGGAAATGGATAGTATGTATCGATTACATGGAATTGAATAAAGAAACATTAAAAGACCACTTTCCACTTCCTTTCATAGACCAAGTCTTGGACACATTGGCAGGGAAAATGTATTTTTAATTTTTGGACGGTTTTAGTGGATATAATCAAATTCAGGTAGCACCTCAAGATCAAGATAAAACCACATTTACCTATCCATGGGGAACTTATGCTTACCGAGTACTTCCCTTTGGATTATGTAATGCTCTGGCAACATTCCAAAGAGCAGTCCTCAGAATTTTCTCTGATCTTATTCATGATTGTGTGGAAGTGTATATGGATGATTTCACGGTTTATGGAGATTGTTTTAACAAAGCACTTGAAAATTTAGAAAAAGTTTTAATAAGATGTAAAGAAAGAAATCTTTCTTTAAGTCATGAGAAATGTTTTATGATGTTCAATGAAGGAAATGTTTTAGGTCACCATATTTTAGGAGATGGAATTAAGGCAGACTCATCTAAAGTTGAGGTCATTTCTAAATTATCAGTGCTAAACTGTCAACGAGATGTTAGGAATTTTCTTAGTTTTACTATATATTATAGAAGATTTATAGAAAACTTCAAAAATTGCATCTCCACTCTTTAAACTACTTACCAAGGACTGTGAATTTAGCTAGAATTTTGATTGTCAAGGCACCTTTGAAACTTTGAAAAAGAGAATTTCTGAAGCACCTATATTAAAAGGATCTAATTGGAAATCGCCTTTCCATATATCAATTGGTGCTTCAAATACATCCTTAGGAGCTGTGTTAGGGAAAAAATACCTTACTCCTTATGCAATCTATTATACTAGTAAAAATTTAACTCCTACAGAGTTAAATTATACTGTAACTGAGAATGAGTTTTTAACTGTAGTTCTTACCATTAGCAAATTCAGAAATTATATAACTGCATATGAAACTTTCATTCACATAGACCATTATTCCATTAGATACCTAATGAATAAACCAATCACTAATGGAAGAATAACCAGATGGCTCTTATTGTTACAAGAATTCAACATCACCATTCTAGATAGACCCGGAAAACAGAATACAATTGCTAACTTTTTATCTAGAATTCAGAATGATAATAATGATCAACCTGTGGAGGATAAATTTCCTAATGAATATCTTTTTGCAGTATCTACTAAATCACCTTGGTATGCAAATATTGCTAACTATTTAGCTATAGGGAAAATGCCATTTCATTTGTCTCCTAGAGAAAAGAGGAGGATAGTTCACAATAGCACATCTTATTCATGGATAAACGAAGAATTATACAAAACAGGACCAGATCTCATCATCAGAAGATGTGTTCGAGAAGATGAAATACCAGAAATACTTAAAGCATGCCATGATGAACCATGTGGAGGACATTTTTCTAACAAAAGAACTGCTTATAAGGTCCTACTTTTAGGATATTATTGGCCTTCCATTTTCAAAGATACCAAGGAATATGTTAAAAGATGTGATAGTTGTTAGAGAATGGGCAAACCTACTCTTTCAAATGAAATGCCATTACAGTCGCAAGTACTCATTGAGCCATTTGAAAAATGGGCACTAGATTTTGTTGGTCCAATCAATCCACCTTCAAAGCAAAAAAGATATATTCTGGTATGTACTGATTATGTCACTAAATGGGTAGAAGCTAAACCACTTCCTTTTGCTACTGAAAATGTTTTAGTTTCATTTATTTTTGACGATATTTTTACTTGTTTTGGTGTTCCAAGATAAATTGTAACAGATCAAGGAACACAGTTTACATCTAGATTAGTGTAGAAACTTGTGGAGTAGTACAAAATCAAGCATCGAAAATCCACTCCATACCATCCACAAGCTAATGGACAAGTTGAGTCTACAAACAAGGTGATTGAAGAAATTCTTACTAAGACTGTACACTTACACAGGAAGGACTGGGCAAAAAAGCTTCCAGAAGCTTTGTGGGCTTATAGAACTACATGGAGAAGTACTACATGACATACTCCCTATGAACTTGTTTATGGGAAGAAGGTCTTACTTCCAATAGAGTTCCAGATCTAGACCTATAAAACAACAGTCCAGTTGGATCTTGACTTATCAGAAGCACAAAAGCAAAGGATGAGACAACTCAATGAGATTGATGAAATAAGTCAATAAGCCCTCCAAAAGACCAGCCTAGTTCAGCAACAGAGATCCAGATGGCATGACAAGTACATTAAAGTAAGAAAATTTCATCCAGGAGATTGGGCATTACTATTGACTCAAAATTCAAAAATTTCCAAGGAAAATTCCAAACTCACTGGCTTGGACCTTATGAAGTTGAAAATGTCTTTGACAATGGTGCAGTTAGAATCAAGACTATTGATGAAGAGAAAAATCCTCTTTTAGTGAATCGACATCGACTTAGACTTTATCAGAAGCCATTGACAAAAGAAGAATTTGTCAAAATTTTCCAAGGCAATTCAGAATTGAAGATGGTTGAGACGAATTCTTCTTTTCCACCTTAGAAATTTTATTTTTCTATATATATATATATATATATATATAAGAAAAAAAGAGGAAAAATATACAAAAATAAATTATATATATATAATTATATATAAATAAAAATAACATATATATATATATAGATAAAGGAAATAATAAAATAATAATAATAATAATAATGTATAAACATGAAAACCAACATGTTGTTTGCATGTTTATACAGAAAATTTAAAGTGAAAACCAACTCTTGTTGGCACCTTAAATTTTCTCTCTTTACCATTTCTTCCTAAAAAAACAAATGTATTCCTTTTTCCTAAGTATTCCTTTCTTTAAAAAAAATCTCTTTCAGCAACAGAATTAATGACTTTCTGCAGCCCGGACAAGTTTCTGCAGCTCTAATAAGATTTATGTAGCCATTTTGACAGGAACACTTGATGGTTCAGATTGAATAATAAATGACTCATTTTAAGTGCAATGTACTTATAGAAGATATCAAAGGAAAAATAAAGGTTAGAAAATCAATTGAAGGTATGTAACACTTTAATTTTACAATAAGGATTAATATATTGCATGTATGAATTATGTGGACATAGTACTACCGAAATAAAACGAAATCATTGCAAATCATGGGTGATAGCCACTTGCCAAAATCATCATAATCCACCATTTTAAATCATGTCTTGTCCCTATTCCGAATCTATCGAAGTAATTGCCGAATCATTAAATTGAATGCGCTCTAACGATTAACTCATCTCCACAACCTTCATTATAATTCACTTGTTCTCTCATTTCTCTGAATTCATATAGCCTCTCCATCTCTCTCCCTCACTGAACGAAACCCTACCAACACCATTTTTCCCTGTCAAGTAAATAGTTCTTGAGACAAAGCATCTTCCATCATGGGTGTTATTGTCCGAATGGAACCAATAGGAAAGAAGTTCTTGGAAGGATACCCTTAGACCAGGGAACTGTTGCAAAAAGTACAGTGGTTACAATTCATAGAGAAATTTTATGGTTTCCACAGGGAGGTAACAAAGACTTTTGCATGCTCTTTTGATGGAACAGAGGTTGAAATAGGATATGTTAATTCGCCATAACAAAGTCCCTGATTGTAGAAGCTACCGAATTACCTAGAAGTGGAGAAAAGTGGTTCAAAAACATAGGAATCGAAGGGGAATATTGGAAATCCTTCTTGAAAAATCCAAACATTGACACTACCATCTTCAATAAAGGTATTCCTAGTACAAGCTTTAAGAGTAAATGGAGGAATTTTCTCCTCATACTTCAGAAATTTATTACTTGTGAAGGTCAGTTTGGATGCATGTTTTTCTACCACATTAGGATAATGATGAATTTTCTTGAGGAACATCAAATGAATCTTCCATATTTCCTCTTACATGGCCTTAAGAAAATGTCAATGAATGTTCAAAAGAAAATTTAGTTCATAAACAAAACAATGTACCATCATGGATTGATAAAAATCTTGATTGAGTTTCATCTTCAGTGTATAGGTGACAATTGGGAAAATTTTCTAGTAAGAAATCATTTTGAAGAGAAAACCCCTAAACAACCCAGTGGTAGCAGAACCCTCAAGGGAAGGAAGAGAAAAATGGAAACATTAAAATAACAGGAACCCCGGTCCTAAGGTATTCATCCATTTTTGCATACCAAGCTCGGGGAGCTTGTTTTAACCCATATAAAGCCTTGATCAATTTGCAGACTTTATGTTCCTGCCCTTCAATTTCAAAACCTGGTGGTTGTGTCATATATACTTCTTCCTATAAATCCCCGTTGAGAAAAGCACTTTTTACATCCATTTGATGAACTTTCCATCCTTTCTTAGCGACCAATGCAAGTGTTAATCGGATGGTGTTCCATTTAGTTGTAGGAGCAAAAGTTTCCTCATAATCAATGCCTTCCTGTTGCGAAAAACCTTTAGCCACAAGTCTTGTTTTATACTTTTCAAGTTCTCCCTTTTGGTTGTACTTAATTCTGTAAACCCATTTGCATCCTATGGGTTTAACATTTTGAGGACAATCAACAAGTTTCCAAGTGTTGTTATCAATTACTGCTCGATATTCTTCAATCATAGCCTGTTGCCATTCTTTATGTTTTACTGCTTCGTTGTATGTGGAAGGTTCAGTAAAATCATTTGCTATCAAGGCAAAATTTTCTTCACTTCTATGTGACTTCCTTGTTCCTATTTTATTCTTCTTATCAGGCCTTACATCTTTCAAAAGTTGAACTGCCCATTTGGTAGTTGATGCTCACTTGTTTGAGACTCTGAAAAGTCACCATCATTGTAAAGAGGACTAATATAAACAGATTTTTGTCGATCAGTTGAATATTCTGGAGGTGGAGAATCATTTTCAGAAGAACTGTTGCTGCTTGGAGATGCGGATGAACTGCTAGAATATCTAGATGGTGTTGTTGAAGTAGATGGACTGGATGAATCATCTTCAGATGAAGGAAAATCAAGTTCATACCAATTTGGTGAATTTGGTTGACTTTGCATATTTCCTTTTCTTTGACTACCTTTAGTTTCTAACTTTTGAAGAAGACTTTCAATTTCTTCAACACTCTTACTCTCTGTTTCATCAAAAATTACATCCCTGCTCACAATAAATTTTCCATTGGTCAAAAGACGGTACCCTTTCTTCTCATCAGAATATCCAATCATTGTGCATTTCAAACTTCTTGAGTCATTAAGGCATAACATACTGATCCAAAAACTCTAAGATGTTTAACTCGAGGTTTGAAACTAAACCAAGCTTCATAAGGTGTGATTCTGTCTAAAGAAGTAGTTGGAGATCCGTTTCTTAAGTAGACAGTTGTATGAATTGCTTCTGCGCAATATGTTGGACTTAACCTTTTGAAAGTTAACATAGATCTCGCCATTCCTAACAAGGTGTGATTCATTCTTTCTACTACTCCATTTTGCTATGGAGTGTAAACATTTGTAAGATGTCTTCTTATGCCATGATCATTGGAACAAGTTTTGTATTCATTTGAAGTGAATTCTCCCCCATTATCTGTCCTGAGAGTACCTATCTTTTCTTTGACTTCATTTTCAACAAGTTGGCGAAAATTTTTAAACTTTTCAAATGCTTCTAACTTTTGCTTTAAGAAATAAACCCAAGTCATTCGACTGAAATCATCAATAAATAGTAAGAAATAATTGCAACCATCGAATTAAGTTTGTAGTGGTCCACAAACATCACTGTGAACTAGTTGCAACAGCCTTTTTGTGTGCCATGAACTTGTTGGAAAACATTCTCGACTTTGTTTTCCATAAATGCAAGATTCAATTTTGAATTATTTTTTTTCGAAGGTTAGAAGTCCCTTAACCATCCCTTGTTTTTGCAATTGAGAAATACTATCAAAATTTAAATGTCAATATCTTAGATGCCATAATCTTATAGGTGAAATTCCAGTAGTCACTGCACCTGCAAAATCAAAATTCCTTGGAATAACTGTCCCTTTCATCCTTAACAATTTTCCATCTTCATAACCTGTCATCACAGTTTGAAAGTTCTTTTGACTGAATTAATTTTAACTAAGCCATCTTCCATAATTACCTGATGTCCTGCTTGTCAAATCGTGACTAAAGATAACAAATTTTTCTTAAAGGTTGGTACATACCATACATTTGAAATCATTTTTTCTCCAATTCCAGGGAGAAAAACTTTAACTGCACCTTTTCCATAAGGAGTATGTTTTGTATTATCTGTAAGAAAAATGGAATTAGGTTGGCAATCTTGAAAATTCCAAAAAAGGTCACGTCGACAAGTCATGTGTTGAGTTGCCCCTGAATCCAAGATCCAAGCATCTTCATAATCACTTTAAGATGGGATGAAAGTTGTAATGTCGGCAAAGAAGTAAAGACATATTCTGAACTATCATCATCTTGATCATTTGCAAATTGTGTTGAGTGCTGATGAAACTTAGGGATTTTATCAAGAGAAGTTCGACAATCTTCAGCATAATGTCCAACTTTCTTACATCTTCGACACACAATTTGACTTAAGTCACTTCCTCTTCCTAGAGTCTATCCTCTACCTCTTCTTTGACTTTTGTTTTGAGGTTGTCCTCTACCTTGATTATTATTTCCTCTTCCTTGAAAATAGCCTCTTCCTTGATTGTTTCCTCTGCCTTGAAAATTACTCATGCCTGAACTGTTGCCACTATTAAAGTTGTTTCCTCTGCTTTGGCTTCGACCTCGACTTTGTACATTATGTGTTGCTTGATTCTGATTGAAATTCCCTCTGCCTCTATTTCTAGAACTGTCAGTTGATGATTTACTAGTGTTGGCCTCTATGAAAAAGACATCTTCACCAACTTTCTTTTTCTTCCCAAAGGTTTTATCATGTTGGGTCAACATTTCACAGAGCTCATCAAACTTTAGCTTCTCTAACTTTCCAGTTAATTGTAGAGTTTCCAAAAAATGTGTGTAGGAAGAAGGAAGTCCAGCAATTAAAATTGTGACCATAAAACTATCATCTACTGCTTGAAAACCAACATTAATTATTTCCTGCTTTATATTCCTAAGTCTGGAGATGTATTCAAGAACATCACCTCCTTCAGTCAAAAGAACTTTATGTAAGTCTCTAAAACTTGCATTAAAAAATGAATGGAGGTAATTTAATGCGTATCTCCCTTTTTTTTTGAAATGTAAAAGCACGCACTTAATTAATAAAATGAATTCTTAGCACACAGCACCCAATATGTATGCACAGCAAAAAAAAAAAAAATTAACCCATTTAGACACTTATCTCCAAGCTATTTTCTGATAGATTTTCAAGCTAGCAACTTCCATGCATTCAGTTTTTGCATGCTAGTTGGCTGGCTCACGCTAACCTCTTGCTGGCTGGCTGTCTCATGCTGGAAAACTGGCTCATGCTGGCTTTTTTCTTGTTGGTTGGCTCATGCTGGCATAGGCCACAGGTCAATTATGTCAACCCACATTAATTTCTAATCAGAGAATTGATTTTAGTTTCAATTCAGCTTGGGGTTGGACTTGATACTGACTCAGCAATCTATTTCAGATTTTGTTTTTGATTTTGTTTCAGCAATGAATAATGATCTATCACTAGCAGATTACATAGCTGTCTCATCATAAAAACATGCAACATTTGTTCCACACACAGCTAGTTGTTACTCAGTCAAACAATTTTGGAAGGCTCAATGCCCTATTGTTGAATGATTGACCAACTCTTTGATGATGCATGGGCGTAACAATGGAAAGAAGTTGATGGTTGTACGAATAGTCAAACATGTTATGGAAATAATTCATCTCATTTTTATCAGAACACAATATAGGTCATAGTGGATGCCATCATAAACAGTGGTCCAAGAGAAGATGCCACTTGAATTAGTTCAGCTGGTGTTATTCGATGTCAAGTAGTTGATATATCTCCTTTGAGACGTGTAAATAAAGCAATCTTTCTGCTCACCAATGGCGTGCGAGAAAGTGCATTCCAAAATATAAAAACGTTAGTGATGTGCCCGAGTCTATAGATTGGAGGACGAAAGGTGCAGTGACCGCTGTGAAAGATCAAGGCAAACACGACACTTCTTGGGCTTTTAGTGTAACTGGAGCAGTAGAAAGCATCCACCAAATTGAGAATGGCAATCTTGTTTCCCTTTCCAAGCAGCAACTTATCGATTGTAACAAACCAATCATACCAAGAGAGAAATTGTTGAAGCGGAGCAAATAAGACACAACAATTTTTGATAATAATACAAAATTTGATTTTCAGATTTCAAAATCTAAAAGAAAGAAAAATAATAATAAAATTTCTTTTCTTTTGAACACAAAACTGGACAATTTTCATACCAATCATTTGCTGATCAATTCAATGGAGTTTTCCAGGACTATTTTGAGCTGGAATATCCTCCTCACATCCACTGCAACATTACTGGAGCTCTGATACCACAATAATGGCAGAAGTGTCCTAAATTATTATTGGGAGTCAAAATCATAAAAATCAATAGGATATTCCCAAGAATATAAAGAAACATATACATCTTCCAATATACCTTCATGTTTGATAATAGATGTATCTTCTAATTGCAATAATGTAAGGGTATATTGAAGATTGGGAATCTTTAATTGATCCATAGTTTGCTTGTTCATGATATTGATGGTTGCCCCTAAATCAATCAAGGTGTTTGGAATTTCGATGCCATTGATGTGAATTTTTACAATAGGGCTACTTGGATCTAGATATTTTTGAACTATTGTTTTCCCCATTATAATATCAACAATTTTCCCTACCAATTGGATTTTCTTGACATATTTTCTTTTCCTTCTTGGTTTTCTAATGCATAGATCCTTAATGATTTTTGCAAATATTGGTATTTCCTTTATAGATTGAAGCAAAGGAATTTTGATGCAAACATTCTTTAGTTCATCTAGCATATCATATTCTAGTAAGACAATTTTCCTTTCTATTCCTTTATCAATTTTGAGCCTTTCAAGAAAAGGTGGATCTTGTAAGGAAATAGAAGGTTTTTTTACTATAGGAATTGTATGAGCTAGATTTATTTGGTCATCCTTCAAATGTATAGGAACATCTTCCTTTGGAGGAGTCTTTTCTCGATCAAGAAGTGTTTCTTTTTCAAGAGGTTCATCCTCTTTAGATTTTTGGATGACAACTGGTGGTGACTTCTTTTGCAAAACCCTACTAGATCTAAGTTGAACATCATTTAGACCTAATGGGGCTATCATACAAGCTTAAAAATTTGGACCTTATATATTGTAGACAACTTGTTGATTTTTATTATTTGGATTTGGGAGTCGTTGAGCAGGTAATTGATTGGATTTTTGAGGAAATGGAGTGGATGGTAACAAAAGTTGTTGATTTGGTGGTTGGGATTGGAATTGAGGGGATTGGTTTGGTTGAGGAGGATAAAATTGAGGTGGAAAAGGGGGATAAGATTGTTGGAATCGGGGATATTGGGGATTTTTGCCATAAAATTCTACTGACTTTGTGCCCAAGATGGATTTTGGGGTTGAGGTGGCCAAAGTTTCCAAAGCATAGTTGTAATCCAATTATTTTGTGGTTGTACATAAGGTTGATATTGATTATTGAAACTTTGAGTCATATTTGGTTGTTGATTTTACCATGGTATTTTAGCAACAAAGCAGAGTGATTCAGCTTGGCATGTTCCAGCTTCATCTTGAAAGACAACTTTAAGACCAGGTAGTGAGGTAAATTCCCTTGTATCATTATTTTCATCACGTATGACACAAATTTCTATACTATCAAGAGGACACTCTCTCATAGCATGATTCTTCTTACACTTAGGACATAAAATAGATAATGCAACATTTTCAGCTTTTTGCTTGTTTTATATTTTGAGAGTATCTAGTTGTTCACTAATATTCCCAAGGATATATGTTTTAAAATTGTTAAGAAAATTGCCTAATTCTTCTCTAATTATTGTTCCAGTTGCATATTTACTAACTCTTGGCATGCCATGATCTCTTGGATTCTTGCCATATCTAGGCTTACCCCTTGAGATGTGTTCACACAAATCACAAATTTCACCAAATGAAAGTTGAGAAACATCTCCTTTACCCATTAAGTTGAGAATATCAATCCACCCATCTCTTATAAATTTTAACAAAAGATCTTTTAATGTTTCTTCATCTAATTCATGCATCCTAGCCCTTTTAGCATTATAGGAAAATCTTTCAACTAAATCTTCAAGGCTTTCATCTCTTTTTGCATCATCTTAAAGACTTCATCCTTAAGGTTATGGAGCACATAATAATATTTATAATTTTCAGGAACGTTCTTTTCATTTCTTCCCATGTTCTAATATTATGTGTCCCTCGTCCCATAACCAATTTAAGTGCTCCATCTTTTAGAGTTGCTGGAAATAATTTCAAATTTTGAGTATCAAGCAAATAATCATAGGATCTACATAATAATTCAAGCTAAAAAAGAAAAGTTTTTGGATCCTCAGTTCTAAAGCCATGAAAATGAGGAAGAACAAAAGGTGTGATATTTTTCATTATAGTTGTGGTATCTTCATCAAAGATAGGAAATCCATAAGGCTCTGGTTCTCCCCTACCACCTCGTCTTCCACCTCCTCCTCTCTTTCCTCCTCTGCCTCTTCCACCTCCAATACTAAATTCACCCTATACACTGTGTACTTATCCTTCCCCTTCCCCTATCATTGTAGATTCTTTAGAGTTGAAATAAGGTTCAATGATAGGATTATCTAGCTCTTCCTCTAGTTCCTCTGCTAATGGTATTTCAAAATAAAATTCCTCTTCTTCACTAAGTACCTCTAGCTCTTGTCTTAAGAGTTGTTCTCCTGTTGAAGAAAGAAATAGTACTCCTTCTGTTGGGGATGTTGGTTCTTCAACTATACCTTCAGTGGAAGAAGTTGATGAATCTCTAGATTGGATGTCATATCTATGCACCTCAGGAAGTCTATGTCTACCTTCTATGGATGGAATACGAGTATCGATGGATGGTGTGGCACTACGTGGTCTAGTGGGAGTGAGTGGCGATGTAGGAATTTGAATTTTTCCTCTACTTATACTTACAAATCTACCCCTAGAATCCCTTTCTCTATTCATTCATTCTAAATTATTTTTATCATGATTTAATTATGCATCTACAAGATTGAATGCACCTGAAATGGTATGCAAACCAAAGGAAATCTTATATACAATTCCCAATAAATGATGTGTAATGTTCCTAAGTAGGAATGTAAGTGATATTAAGCAAATAGATTGTGCATCAATATATAAAAATTAAACACACATCAAACATCCATGAAAACGCTACCAATAAGGAACTGTTGAGACATATTATTAAAAATTTGCAGACTGGCTACAATATGAAATGGAATGGTTCACTTCGGCTTGTCCAAAAGAAAAGGAAAGACTGACCCCAGGTGGGAAAATAGTTGATCTGAAGGCTGCCCAGCTGATGCACCACTCTACACTGCGTTGCCCCAGTAAACTACTGCCCTACTGAACTTTGACTAGCTGGAAGGTGCTCAAAAACTACAAAGAAAATTATATCCTTTTAGCCTCGGACGCCTTGGACAAAACCCAGAAAAACCCATAAGAGAATTTAACTAGTTTTGACTTTGGATTTTCGACCTCCTTGGAGCCTCTTCCCAGCTTCAACTACCAATTTCGACTTGCAAGAAATAAACTGCAAATTCCTCCGCAAATCCTCCAAAATGCTTGTTTTACTTGTGCTATTCAACTCTAATCTCCCTGGATGACTCTTGTCCAAGATCAACTGCTCCCCAAGTCCCACTAATTTGTTGTTGGATGGCCTCTGCGCAATCCCTTTGTCCAGGAATTCGGCTGACTGCTAAGTTGTTCTAGCTGGCTGCAAAGTCCAATGAAAATGCCTTCTCTACATTTCCTCCTCAACTCCCGACTCTCCCAGCAAGCTATGAATCCCCTTGCTTACTCCCGGCTCTCCCAGCAAGATGTGAATCCCCTTGCTAATCTCCAACTCTTGCTGCATGTTTTCTAGCTGCCCAGGAATACGCAGTTCCCTCTTTACGCTTATGAATAAAGTGATTTTTTGTGCCTAACTCCATGAAACTCCTATTAGAACATCCTCCCTAGGGTAGGCACGGATGGTCCCCCGAAGTAGAGGTTGAATCTCCCATGTGAGAGATTCGTGGCTAAACAATCGGTAGACTTGCTAAGCAGCAAAGCGTACAAGTGAGCATTTGCTTTGCAAATGTAGAAAATGATAAAAAATGAGAGTTGATCCTCCTTTTATTACCTTAGGCCTCCTTAGCCTCATGTGGGCCCTTCCATCCACCCATTCGATTTCCCTCCAAGCACATCGAATGGCCAAGTACGAATTCCCCATGTGGGTGACCCCCACATTCCACTAGCTACAAAATAAAGTCAAAATTGCCCCATAGCTCCTAAGTCTACGTGTGGGGTCCTCCTCCTAAGTCAAAATTGCACCAAAAATGTGTAGCAACACCCTGTGACTAATGTTTTTGAGAAGGGACATGATAGTTCTCCCCTCCCAAATGTTGCTTGCCCTCAAGCAACCTCAAAGTTGGGTGCTCCAATATGTGCTTACCTTCCCAGGTGGCATCCTCATCCAGCAAATTCTTCCAGTGTACCAAGAACTCCCTAATGGTCCTTCTCCTCAGTATTCTTTCTCTGCTCTCCAAAATGGCCTTTGGGTTCTAACACCAAGTGGCCCTCATCATCCAGCAGGGGTATATCAATTGTTGTTGTCACATATTGTCCCAACACCTTCTTTAGGCATGATATGTGAAACACATTATTGATTCTACTCCCTGGAGGCAACTTCAACTCATAAGCCACCTCCACAACTCACCTAGTCACACGATAGGGCCCATAGAAGTGTGGTTGTAACTTCTCGACCCCCTTCTGTTTCATCATAGACTGCCAGTAAGGCTGCAGTCGGAGGTACACTATGTCCCCCTCCTCAAAGTGCTTCTTTGTCCTGTGCCAATCTACATAAAGATTTTTTTGATTTTGGGTTGTCACCAAATTATCCTTAAGAGCCTTGAGGATATCTTGGCTCTCTTAGACCCAATCTTTGGCCTTTGGGGCCCAGCTGTCTCCAAAACCAATATCAACAAAAGTCAGTGCATCATATCCATAAAGGGCACAAAAAGGTGTCATACCAATAGACATGTGGTGCATAGTGTTGTAGTAGTACTCACCCAGATGCAACCACCAAATCCATGTCCTTTGCTAACCTATCACATAGTTCCTCAAGTACCCCTCCAACCACTAATTAACCCTGTCCGTCTGGCCATCAGTCTAAGGGTGATAATTGGTGCTAGGAGTGAGATGCACCCCAATCAACCTGAAGAGTTCCTGCCAAAACCCACGCATGAATCTGTTTTCTCTGTCGCTCACTATGTTCTTGGGGAGCCCATGCATCCTGAAAACTTCCCAGAAGAACAACTCGATAACCTGTGCAATTGTGTCCCTAGTGGGGATGGCGAAGAAGTGGGAAAATTTGGTCAACTGGTTGACCACTACGTATATGTAATCCTTCCCCTATACTGTGGGGAGCCCAGTGATGAAATCCATCGAAATACTTTCCCATTTCCCCTCCAGAATGGGAAATGGTTGTAGTAGTCCTGCAGGGTGGGTCAGCTCCCCCTTGTTCTGCTCACACGCCTCATGCTCCCGTACGTGTTGCAACACATCCTCCTTAAGGCCCTTCCATGTGAATTTTTCCCAAACATCGATATAAGTCTTCTGGAATTAATGGTGTCCGGACAGTGGTGAATTTATGAGCTACCTAGAGTATCCTCTCCCTCAACTGTGAGTTTGGCACTAAGTAAATGTGCCCCTTGTAATAGATGACCTCATCCATCACACGATAACGCTCATTTTCATGTGTCCCCTCCAATACCTCGCATGCCCTCTTGTCCTTGGAGTACTCCACCAACAATTGAGCCCTCCAATCCTAGCAAATTCTCATGAGAGATAACCTAGTCGGCCTCCGAGATAGAGCATTTGCCACCACATTGTGCTTCCCCCGCACATACTCTATGTCAAAATCATAGACCTGCACCTTGCTGACCCATCTTTATTGCTTTTCATTGAGACCCTACTGCCCCATGAAATGTCGAAGACTGTTGTGATCAATCTTCACTCAGAATCGGTTTCCCACCAAGTACTGGCAGAACTTGGCCAATGTATGCATAATGGCCAGCATCTCCTTGTCATATATGGAATATGACAGCTCATGCGATAGGAGCTTTCAACTCTCGAAAGCTATGGGATGCCCCTCGTGTGGCAATAATGCTCCAACTCCTACCTCGGATGCATCACACTCCACCATGAATGGTTGGGAAAATTCTAGAAGTGCCAAAACAGGGAAACTTCTCATCACCTCCTTGAGGTGATCAAAGGTGACCTATGCTCCATCATTACATGCAAATGCCCCTTTCTTGGTCAAGTCGGTCAAAGGTGCTGCTAGCTGCAAGAACCCTTTGACAACTTCCTATAATAGGTGCAAATGCCCAAGAAACCCCTCAGCATAGTCACGTCTTGAGGTACTAGCCAATCCCGGATGGCCCGAATCTTCTCCTCATGAACTTTCACCCTATCTGCTCCAATGATATGCCCTAGGTAGAGCATCTCTGTCAACCCAAACTCGCACTTTGAGAGCTTGGCATAGAACTGTTGCTCCTCCATAATGCGCAATACCTCCTCCAAGTGTTGGAGGTGCTCCTCCCACGTCCAGTTATAGATCAGGATTTCATTGAAGAAAACTATTACGAACATCCTCAAATGTCCCCAGAAGACATGGTTCATGCATGATTGGAATGTGGCTAGACCGTTGGTCAGCCCAAACGACATGACCAGAAACTCAAAGTGCCCATAGTGGCACCGAAAAGCTGTCTTCGAGATGTCTTGATCCCTCACCTTGATCTGGTGGTACCCTAGATGTAGATCAATCTTAGAGAAGTACTTGGCTACTCTAATCTCATCCATCAGCTCATCAATGCAGGGAATAGGGTATCGGTTCTTAAGAGTCTTCTGGTTGAGGGCTCGGTAGTCAATACACATCCAAAGGGTTCCGTCCTTCTTCTTCACCAGCACTACTGAAGAATCGAAAGGACTAGAACTTGGCTTGATATGGCCCAATGCAAGTAGCAACTAGATGGCCTTCTTTATCTCATCTTTATAGGCTTTGGGATGCCTGTAAGGAGTAGTGATCACTACCTGTACACTCGGCTCCAACTCAATGGTGTTCTCAAATCCTCTATTTGGTGGCTGCCCTAGTGGAATGTCCCCGAACACTACTACATACCTGTCCTGTAAAGCCTGTATGTCTACTGGTGGTGATTACGCCTATCTCCCAGCCTCTGAGATCCTCAACTCAATTGCCCATGCAATGTCCCCAAGTCGTAGATCTCCCTCCATCCTGTGGGCCGAAACTATCTGAGGTGGGTAAGGTTGCAAGCCTCTCAAGGCAACCAGTTTGCCATCTGGCCCAATGAACTCCATCTTTTATTTCCTTCAATCCGTCATGACTCGCCGAAGGGAATACAACCATTGGACACCCATCACCACATTGGTGTCTAGCACATCGACCACAAAGAAGTGGTTCGTCATTGAGTAGTTACCCATAACTACTGTCAAGGAGGGCACATATTTGGTGCACTGGATGGTACAATCACCTGGCACTAGGACTGAGAAACCCTCAAATTCTGTTGTGGTGAGGCCCCTCCTCTGGACCAGTTGTGCATCTATGAAATTGTGGGTAGCCCCATTGTCCACCAGCACTGACACCCTTTGTCCCTGTACAATGCCTCTGATCCTTAGTGTCAAAAACTTAGGAATCCTGCATAAAGAAGCAAGGACTCTTCCTACATAAAGAAGCAAGGACTCCTCTTGATGGGACAAGACATGCCCCTCCCTATGGAGGAGGTGGTGGTGGCCCTCTATCTTCCAGACTCTCTCCATCAGTCCCACCAAAATACTGCTCCACCTCATCCTCCTTGTAACTGTCAGAAAATACCTCAGTGTAGTGTGATCTACCTGCAGTGCACCTATGTCCAAGTGCCCAGGGCTCTCTACTTGTGAAGCACAACTTCCTCCTCCGAAGGTCCCTCCGTGTCTCCTCATTCAATTATCCCCTCCCTCATATGGTCCTCGACGGTGAGGGTCTAGTCTCATACCCTTTATGTGGGAAAGGGGTCCGTGCAGGAAATGGTACTCTAGTCTTGGGGATGGCCCCCTGTAGATCTCTAGTACACAAGATTGCTTCATGCAACGTGGAGGGTCTGCGTGACTTCACCAGTCCACACAGGGGTTCAAGAAAACCCTTAATGAAGGTATATACCCTCCTTGCCTCGGATAGATCCGGGACCATCACTGGCACACATAGAAAATCTGAAAAGTACTACTCTGGGTTTCCTGTTTGGCGCAGTTGTGTCAGCTCCATGAAATAAGCCTCTGGATCCCTCTGATCAAATTGCTCCACCACCCTTCAGGTGAAGTCCTCATAAGAAACTATTTGGGCATGCCCTAAGGTGGTCAAGCCATGGAACCACCAATCATGGGCTTCCCCTTCCAGGTGCAGCGTGGCCATCTTAATGGCTTATGCTCTGTCAGCGCGTTGAGTTGAAAGTGTGTGTCCATATTTTCAACCCAAGCTCTGGTCATGCACTTGCTAGTTCCATCAAAAGTAGGGAAATACATCCTCCCTATGGTTCTCTGTAGCTCATAGTTCTAGGTCCCTTGCCCTCAGTACCCCTTTTTCCTCTCACTCTGCTTGAGCTTATAGTAATCTTTGAAGGAGAGGGATTCTTTGAAGTCTTCATCCATGGTCTTCCACTCTCTAAAGTAATCCCCCACCTAAAGAGGATCTTCCTCCCTTGCAGGATCGATTTGTTCCACTGGCATGAAAGAAGGTAGTGTGTCCCAAGTTGGTACACTGACTGAAGGGCTTTGTGCTACTGGTGAGGGGTGATCGAAATGCTGAGAGACCCCGAAAGTTTCTCCACATAGAAACCCTCTAGGCATGGTCCTCCGTCTGTTCTATGACTTGATGTCCTCCAGCATGTCTTTCTGCCCCTTGGCCAAGTCACTCAAGGCCCTCCAGAGGCTGTCGAAAGCCATCTCCTCCCTACTCTTGGGCTTTGTCATTTCCTCCTCTCCGGCCACTGCTTTCCCTCTTCCCTCTGTGTCTAGAGTAATTTCTAACTTCCTTTATCTGCTCCTATACCTTTGCCTATGGTAGGTGATGTTTTGTTGGTCCCCTTCTCTCATAGGAACAATCCCCATAGTTGAGTCAAGAACTAGGCTCTGATACCACTGTAATGTTCCTAAGTAAGAATGTAAGTGATATTAAGTAAATAAATTGTGCAGCAGCATATAAAAATTAAACACACATCAAACATCCATGAAAATGCTGCCAATAAGGAATTGTTGAGCCATATTATTAAAAATCTACAGATTGGCTACAATATGAAATGGACTGGTGCACCTAGGCTTGTCCCAAAGAACAAGCAAGACCAACCCCAAGTGGGAAAATAGTTCAGTTGAAGGTTGCCCAGCTGCTGCACCACTCTACATTGTGTTGCCCTAGTAAACTACTCTCCTGCTAAACTTCAACTAGCTGGAAGGTGCTCAAAAAATGCCTGGAAAATTATATCCTTTTAGCGCCGGACTCCTTGGACAAAACCCAAAAAACCCATAAGGGAATTTAGCTAGTTTTGAATTTGGATTTTCGACCTCCTTGTAGCCTCTTCTCAGCTTCAACTGCCAATTTCGACTTGCAGGAAACAGCCTGCAAATCCCTCTGCAACTCCTCCAAAATGCTAGTTTTACTTGTGCTATTCAACTCCAAGCTCCCCGAATGGCTTTTGGCCAAGATCAACTACTCCCCAAGTCCCACAAATTTATTGTTGGATGACCTCTGTGCAATCCCTTTGTCCAGGAATTCAACTGACTGCTACACTAGTCTTGCTGGCTACAAACTCCAATGAAAATGCCTTCTCTATGTTGCCTCCTAAACTCCCAGTTCTCCCCGCAAGCTGTGAATCCCCTTGCTGATCTCCAACTCCTCCTGCGTGTTTTTTGGATGCCAAGGAATACGTAGTTCCCTCTCTGCACTGATGGCTAAAGTGTGTTGTTGTCCCTAACTCCCTGAAACTCTTGTTAGAATAACCTACCTAGGGCAGGCATGGATGGTCCCCTAAAGTAGAGGTTGAATCTCCCGCATGGGAGATTCGTCGCTAAACAACTGGTAGACTTGCTAAGCAGCAAAGCGTACAAGTGAGTGTTTGTTTTGCAAATGTAGAAGATGATCGAAAATGAGAGATGATCCTCCTTTTATTACCTTGGGCCTCCTTAGCCTCATGTGGGCCCTTCCATCCACCCATTTGATTTCCCTCCAAGCACATCAAATGGCCAAGTTTGAATTCCCCATGTGGGTGGCCCTGACATTCCACTAGCTGCAAAATAAAGTCGAAATTGCCCCATAGTTCCTAAGTCTACGTGTGGGGTCCTCCTCCTAAGTCAAAATTGCACCAAAAATGTGTAGCAGCACCCTATGACTAATGTTTTTGAGAAGGGACATAACATGACACCAAAATGTTGGGTAATTTAATTGATCTTAAATTACTTCATTAATTGTCAACCAAAATTCGTATACTTATGAAGTGCATGTGCACAATATATGTTAGGAGTTTTTTTTTTGTTTTTCTTAAAAGATGAAATTGATCTAAATATGAATGAATATTAGATTGAATCAACATGTTCCCACACACATGTTATTTACATTAAAACTACTTCAAGGCAAAATGAAATCAGAATAATTACTGAATTGAAATTTTAATCTATGAACTCGGGATCACAACTTATTCTAATCTCAGAATGGAAATTCCAACTCTAATTGCACAAAGGAATTTTTAATTCTAATTACAACAATGGAAATTCTAATTCTAGTTGCAGAAAGGAAATTCTAATTCTATTTGCAAAAAGGAAATTTTAATTCTACTAGCAGAAAGGAAATTCTAATTCTACTTGGGGAAAGGAAATAGATAAAAACTAGACTTCTTCAACAAAATATCAAACAGAATTGTAACTTCAAAGGATTACTAATGTGCGCAATTATACTTCAAAATATCTATATTTATCCTTCATGAAATCGATTAACTGGATTATGGAATGAAAGAGTTGAACGAAATGAATTAGGGAAATTAAATATTTTTGTAAGCGCTTTGTTTGTTGAAAACACGAAAATTAAACTAGGAATTGATCAATATAATGCATTGACAAACTACAATGAAACAAGGCTATTCATCAAGCAAATTGTAATGAACATAATCAAAATCTAATATAATATTATAACTCTCCAGGGGGCCCTCCTGTTAATTTAAATTATGCAATTAGATTCTAAATCACTTAGCCATGCATTGGTTCGGAAACATAGTATTTATATTAATCGCAGAAGTATTCAACACAAAGAGATTGCAACAATTAACAATGATAACTACTATCTGTAGCCTCACCTCAGGTTTTTTTTATACTCCTTTATTAAATAACTATTTCAAGAGTCCTAAGTCGAGAGGTAACTTTACTAGATTAATAGCTAAGAAGTAAAATCAAGATGAAAGTCATTCTTCTCATGATTTGCTACTAAAAAAGCAAATCATGAGGGATTTAATCGAACACGTCGGCTTCAAAGGTTTCTTAATCATTTCCACGCTCTCTTAATTCTGTTTGTGAACCGCCTTCAAAATCTACTTATCGTTGGAGTGTCATAACCAAAGTTGACTTCTAGTTTGACTTCCAAATCTCTCGAACCATGTAAATTGCGAGATCACCAAGACAGGTGTATATCCATATGTTGACCATTTTCCATTTTCGGTACCTTTTATTCATCCTCTGGTGCACTAGAACTTTCCTAACCATGGAGATAGCTACAAAATTCTTGGTTAGTTGCAGAATGAATGAGATTCAATAGTTGTAGGAATGTTTAAATTAAATTTCACAAAGAAACAACATATCATAAATCATGGATGATTAATACCTTTTTAAATGCTTTAGCATGTCTAGGATGACCCTTTTAGCTTGTAACTGCAACAAAATTATTATGGAAAAGGATGAAAAGGAAGGCAAAAGTATTGTCAAAAAGAGGACAATTTCAGACTTCGACAGTAATCAAGGGAGAAGGATATGAATTACTTATATTTTGATTAAACTGCTAAGAGTTGTAGAATATTTTTCCACTCCTCTTGATCCTTTCGTAATTACATAAAAATGCATCAAAACATCATAAGCTTTGTAGAAAGACTAATTATGAAAGGCTTCATAAGTAGATGTCCAAGCATGTAAAATATGACTCCCAATGAAATTGAGACGAGAAGAGTAGGTAAAGCACGTTTACACACAACTAAGAGACTAAGTGTACATTCAAGCCCAAGTATTATAGAAAGATAAGAAGAGCAAGATGTCATCAAATCATACATTACAACTTTCCCAACAACACTATAAAACAAAAAACCTCCTAGCCCCAACATGATGCCTCGTGATATTGAACTCATACCTCTCTCGTCAAGTCTACCCTTATATAAACCATTTCAAGTTCATTTATGGAACCATCAAATCCAAATGCATAGCTAGTATCACTAGGATTTGGAAGCCTCCCTACTAGGAGTCATTTCCTCCATTGGAACATCATTGAGAGTCTCCCTGGTAAGATTTGTTTCAAGCAACAATAATGCTTCCGTGCTAAGTGTTGTAATACTTTTCGACATTTATGTAATAGATTGCATCTTAGAGTTCTGAAGTTGGAGCTCAACATATAGTAATATTAAGGTTTCTGATGTCACCTATCTTATGATAGCTTGGTCTCCTTCAGATGAAAAAGTTGCATTAGAGTTTTTGGAATCAAATTTCCCCCCAAATCATAAACTTCCAAAGCAACGAAAAGCACCTAGACAGACCATTTAGGGAAAATTGTAAATCGATACGACATAGAGATACTTAGTATCACCAAATAAGCTCGTTTGAAGATAATGGGCATCTTGGGTGCAAAAGTTGAAAGGACACCCAACACAGTGAAATTGAGAAGAAATACCGAGAAGGAGATGTTATCAACATGTATTGGCCAGGCATGAATTATATTAATGAAAATTAATCCTCTCATCAATACTAGGGCGAAAAATACAACAATACACATGTAACCTTGTAGAAAACTAATGCAAGGTTAATAGTAAAGGAGTGCAATAAAAAATATTCACTTGACTAGGTGGACAACGAATAACAAGGCATTCATTAGAGCCCATTCAATTTTTTGTACAATGGAATCTAAGGACTTATCCATGAAAAGTATTATGATTTCGCTTTACCCAACCTTCTTGGGCCTAAGACCCTCGGCCAAGCCTACTTCCTCTACATCCACCCTCTCTTCAGACCTCACTCTCTTGACAAATACTTAAACCCGACCTCTTCTTGGACAATTGCGACTCTCTAAGGAAAATCTCTCTAGCTACTCTCTTAACCTCGCTCTGATACCATGTCGAATTTTCTACAAGGATGCACAATATAACCAATTCTTTGATATGATAATTAATTCCTAATGATCTTTTAACAATTTGTCTTTATTCCATTCCAATCATTGAGTAATTATACACAAAAATATCAACAACAATACAGTGAAAACAATAATAAAGAGACAACAAATTTTCCCTGGGAAACCCAACCTTGGGAAAAACTCGACAATTTTTCTTCTTAGGAGAGATTGTTCTTCAGCAAGGTTCACAATTACAAAAATTTTCTATAAATCTATGCCCAAATCCAAGTTCAGGATACCAAACAAATCTGGTCCAATACCAACTAGTCAACAATCAAAATTTTGGCCTCCTTTCTATGGTCAATTCGTCCTCCTTTTTGATTCTATATACAACTACTTGAGAGGATAAGTTGTGTTGTTATGTGTGTTCAAATGAAGATGAAACATTGTCTATATATACAATTCAAATGGGTGCATTTACCCCAAGGGACACATCCCTTCATGAGTTGGGCCAACTTGTTCATTTTGGAGCCTACATGAACCCTAAGAAATTAAACTTTTAAATTTTCATATTTTTCTTTGGATGACTTTGGAGGCCTCTTGGCACGTAGGAATACCTCTCAATGCTATACAAAAATCAACAATATGTAAGGGTTCTTACCCTGAATCCAAAATTTCCTTTTAATATAAATTACTACCCATTTCTTTGAAAAAGATTTGAAAAATTACTACCCATTTCTTTGAAAAAGATTTGAAAAATTACTACCCATTTCTTTGAAAAAGATTTGAAATTAATATTTTTTGCAAAAAAATGGTGTAGAACACATTGGTGCATAAAAGGGATGCATCATCCATGGTGTGAAGTAACCATTAATACACCATCACTAATGCTCCTAATTAAAACATGACGAACAAATACAATGCACACGGTATTTATTATTATTATCGATAACTGTTGCACCACTTAACCAACAATGCTTTAATGTGCATGGTATCTCCCATTGTATCACCAACAATGCATTTATACATTTTGAAAAGTATTCCCATGTTGGGAAAGTTTCATGGTAGCCTAGGATTAACGGTGTGCTTGTGATATTTGAGAGTATTTGTAATGATTCTTTCCTGTGTCCACAAGAGCATGATTAAAAGGGAGAAATTTATAATTTAAAAGCATGCTCACTAGTATGCTTGTAACACATCGACGCATTGCCAAGATGCTTCCAAGTTTGATATCATGTACTAAGAAAGCACGAGAATCATTTTTATTAACTAGATTCAATAGTACATTCGTTATGTACTAGAGCACCAATGTTAGTGCCATTGTACATTCACAAATGCATTGACAAGCATGAGAAAATGTTTAGTTTAAAGTGATTTAATGATGTGTTGCATGCAAGGTAATGCACCCTATAGTGGTGTGTCCTATAAATTTACAAGATGCATAATATAGTTTGGTGCCATCTAAATAGCTTGAATGCACCACATAGAAGTTTTTAAAAATAATTGAAAAATAATAAAAAATTAAGCTAAATTCAAAATTTTAATCCACTAAAAATATAAATGATGATGTAACAAGATATTTACCTGATTTCGTCCCTACTCATTAGAAGCGAGGTTGTCATCTAGAGAAAAAAAAAATGAAAATATAGTACCATTTTACAAAATTTGAAAATAAACTAAATCCATGAGCGAAATGAAGGACTCAAAAAATTCAACAACATAGTAACATTAAAAATGAGATAGTTTCCCGGATGCGGGTGACAATTAAGAGTAGTAAGGTGGCCGCCAACTAGGTTGGCATGTGGCGAAACCACATGGTCTCCCGCAGGTTGGCACAATGGTCCAAAAATGGCATTTACAACCACCATAAATGCACCTTATGTGAGTGCTGCCTCCAATCTATTAACTGACATCTACCTTGGCTCACTGCAAACATGAATTCTCGGGAGAATTTCACCTCTGCTACTACCTATCAACCTCTGCAACCTCTGTCGCTGTAATGCCTCTGCCCTCCAGCCATGACTGCACCCAGCTCACGCACAACCACAGGGAGACGCTGCAACCTCCTGTGCTGTATTGATTTTGGCTCGGGCATCCACTTCACCCATAGCCTGGACTGTCATTTTATCTTCCCTTCGACCCTGGCTGCTCATCCCTCTGTTGAGTAGTCCGCAAGCTCCACCGTGATGTTGTACCCCATTGTGCCCAATTCTGGACGAAATTCGCATAGGCCTATAGATAGCATGGTGCGACACCGTATGCGCAGCCACAGGGGTGGGAGCCGAGGGAGCCTGAGTCGCCCCCAGCGATCTCCTACTTCGGATACCACTTCCTCTCTGGCTGAGAAAATCCTAGGTCATTACCCAAATACGCGCAGTGGAAGAGGTCACCTTCACTCGATGGCCTCTACCTTGCCTCCCAACAGCTTCCCCTCCATGTTTGCCCCGTCTCCCAGAAGCACTCCACCCACTCCTCAACTGCATTCCCAGAATTCCCAATTCACCTTCCGCTCCGCCCTGAACAAGCCCCTCATCAAGGCCACCATAACCATTCACTTTCACGAGGAAGAGCAGAGCTCTGAGGAACAAGCCACCGAGGCTGGTGGACGCTCCAATGCAATTGAGGAGCAAGGAATGGTGGGGGGTGGCAGCACCAGGACAATTGGGATTTCGAACATTGCTGGTGGTGGGCGCACCACAGCAGGGTGCAGCCACACCACAGCCAAACCGGAACTGGCTCAGACAAGCATTCAAGGAGTAGAGAAGCGGAGCCAGGAGCAGCATACCAGACATGCAGGGAAGGAGGTGAACGAGGCTCCACATACAAACTGGGTAATGGATGAATATTGTTGTCTCGTCAAGGAAGAACACCCGGCATTGCAGGTTGGCAACATGGAGACATCGCTGCTGGCAAGTGGCGACATGGACGAGTATAGGTGCTTCATTGTGGAGGAACAACCTCCGTCGCCGCCACCTCGATGCCGCATGTCTGCCTCACTATCTGCCAACTTGCTGCCACTCAATGCACCACGAGTCTGCCACACAGTTAGCCACTCAGCATGCTACGTGTCTCAGGTTTTTTGGGACCCTATTTTTTAGCTTTCTGTTTTCAATGGGGTTTTGGTGAAAAAACTAGGCGTTTTTTGGCTCTTTAGCTGGTTTTTTTCTCTTTTTGTCTCATTAGATACATTGATACCAAACTGGAGGCTTTGCTGGTTTCCCCTGCGTGGGCAGCAAGATAATTATCTATACTCTTTTTCTATTACGGACTGGTTTCCCTTCTAGGCAGTTCATATCTAAACTTTGCTGGTTGAGGCCATTACTTTGGCATGATTAAGTATAGGCTTCGGCCTTAGTGTATGATATCTCTTTTTCATTAATAAAATTAGTAAAACTTAGAAAAAAAAAATAATAAAATAATTATATAAAGATTATGAGCAAAATATCTTCTATAATTAAAAGCATTAAATGTAAAAATGATATCACAATTATTTTTTATCTGTAACTCTACCCTTCCTCAATACATATAAAAATGGGATGCCATTTGATTTTTAAAAAAAAATGCTAAATGGTGCTCTATTTCATGGGGAGAATCGATGGATGTCTAAGTTATTGCTCATGCCCATTGTAATTCTTAAAGATAAAAACCTATTTTTGAGAACTAAATGTCTAAACCTACTTATAATCTTGCATAAACTAAATGTATGTTATAAAAAAATGAAATATAATCTTGCATAAACTAAAATGTATGTTATAAAAAAATTGAATATTTGTAATTCTTAAAAAGATACCAACCTGTATTTGAGAACCAAATGTCGAAACCTAATTTAGTGCTTCTTACATAAGGATGCACCAACACACTTATAGTCTTGCATACAGTAAAATGTTATAAAAAAAAATTGAAATATTCGACGCTCTGGAAGAGCACCCATATGTTTGTTTGTTTTTTTTCTTTTTCTTTTTAAATAAAAACCAATATTGCATAGCAAAATATATAAACTTTATCTAATGTACTATAATGTTCGTAGTGCATCATTTGATTTCTTTTAAATTGCATATGGTGTGCCATTTCTTAGTGCTTGTTGGTGCATGTTTGAGCTATTAAGTGCATTGGTTAGTGTTTGATTTTTTTTAAATAAAACTTGTATTTTATTTTATAACAAAATATCATGCCTATTCTAATGTTTTTTTACCTGTAGATACACTAGTAGGCTTATGGTCTAATGACCTATTGTAATATATTATCACAAAATAATAAGCAATTTTTAGTGTGCTTACCTAAGGAGCACATTGATTTTCTTCGATATGAATTTATCGATATATTTTTGTGATTTTTTAAATAACACAATGTCTAAACTTTATCTATTGCATATAATAACACATTGACGTACTTATAGGGTATGTTTAAATTAAAGTAAATGTTTTTTTTTTTTTTAATTATGAATTAGTTGTAATAATTTTTGGTGTCATTGGTTAGACAATGTAATAGTGTACTATAGTTATGAGTTTATGAGTGCACTTCACAGAATTTAAATGCATTGATTAAAAGCATTCATAAAACTTTTGGTTGCTACCCATGTCAACAACCTATGCTATAAAGGGATCAAAGATAATTTATTTGGGGAGGTTCAGAAAAAAATCTATGTTAGAAAACATGCTTCTTGTACTGTTTCCATGGGAACTTGAAACGAAATAAATGGATGGAAAATCAAAATGCAATCAAACAAGCTGAAATAGCCCAAAATCTAAAGTGAACTGGGAGAGACCAATAAGTATTTGTTAGGTATTGTTGCATTATGATCATAAAGTGTGGACTTTCTCATGTTTCATTTCCTATGGACATCCTAAAATCAATGTGTAGTCGACCTTAGTAAATCTTACCTAGTGAGGGATTCAATAGTCATACTTTCCTATCAACTCATGAGGCCGATCTAGTATGCTAAAATGATGAGGTTTATTTTAAAGCTTACATCAATGATCAATTGGAGCTTTCATTACAAGGGATAACGGAGTTGGGATATACAGATTTTCATAAGAAGTAAATATGTTATTCATCAATTGTCACTCTATTTCCAGTGAGTATCCATAGCCCTAAGAAAGCTACCATGGTGTTGTAAACCTTGCACCACTGGTAGAAATCATCCATAACCTCAGTAGAGATATCTGCATACCCCCTTCATTAACTACACTTACTTTCTCAATCCTTACCTCCTTTTTGATATACAATTTACTAATTGTAGATGGGAAAACAATAACCTTTGCAAGCTAGATAGGGGATGGTTGCAAGTTGTTTGGATTTATTTAATGTTCTACTATGCCTAGTTATTAAAGTAATTCCTTTTTTTAGCCTATAAATTCTTACTCTTCACCTTTCACATGACCAATTGTTTAAATGTGTATAGGCATCTCTTGACACATCAAACTTGCTTCACCAACTAAGACTCAACAACAACCATTGTTTTGTCATCTAGAGAGATCATAGTCCAACCACTAACACATTGTAGATCTATGTTCTAGATTCTTTTGGCTAACAAACTTGTAGAGACATACATAATCTTCCAAGATAATTTGATATATGATGCTACAACTATTAGAAAGATGAAAAACTCATATACAATGAATTAAAACTAAATCACTAAATATATACAAATCAATTACGAAAATAAAATGAAAAATTCCAAACGAAAATAAAATGAGAAATTCCAAAATAAAAGTTTAGAAATAGATATTAACTATAAATATTAAATAAAATAATAAATTTAAAGACTTTTTAAAAAAATAATTAAGCCTCTTCATTACCATAATTAGTAATTATATAGGTTAACAATTCTTGAATTCAACACCCATAAATACTCTTATTCTCTCTAAATTCCACTAGGCCACGTAATAAAGTTATGAGATGAAGAAAATAAATAAATAATTAAACCATAACTATATTCTCCTCCATCTTTCTCTCACACGCAAACTAATCTCCTCTCAGTTTACTTTTAATGCTTATGATATTGAAAGTTCTTTTGCAAAAAAATAACCCCTCATCCAGTTCCCTTCTCTCTTTGTATTCTTTATCCATTGAACTTATTAAAAAGATATTATTTTAAGTTCTTTTTGCTTTAATTTTTTTATTATTTTAATCTCAACCTTATGTTTCTATTTATTTAAAAAAATTAAAAATAAAAATAAAAATTAATTTAAAAAAAAAAAAATTTAAATTGTTATTTTTTTATGTAAAAAAATTTCATTTCTAATTATTCTCTTGGCTCTGAAAGAAAAATATATCTATATATATATTCACTTTTAATTATTTCTCACCGTATTTTGCTCGTCACACCATAACGTGTCCATTTGTAATTACTTTTTGTATTTTATCTTACTAATCCTCGCTAGTTATTCAAAAATTTATATTCAATCTCTTTTTAGCTACTCTTAACTAATTATCAAAATGACTTTGATTCTTCAAAATGTATATTTTTAAATTTCAATGTCATTTTTATTTTTTAACATTTATATATTAAAATAATTTTATTATTATTTTCATATCAATTTTTAATTAATAGGAAAATTTTAAATTTAAATATTTTCATTTAATATGATGTTAGAGAAGCTTTTCGAGAAGGAGAAAATCACAATTTACCACTTTCATAGTCATGAATTAACACATTTAATTCAATGCGCACATGCAGAGTGCAAAAAAGCACAAATTAAGAACCCTGAAACAAATTGCTTTCCGCTTAATGCTCGATTTGACGAGGAATGTAAAGAGAATGTGGAAAGAGCCAAATAAGGATAACATAAAGCTCAAAGCTTACAAGCGGTTATTAAACAAGAAAATGGTTGATTTCATGGTTTCAAAGAGGGAAGAACTAATCTTCCTTGGGAAAAATAATCCCAAATTATTTTGGAAGGAGCTCCAACCAAGAAAGATACAAACTAGAAATTATACTACAGCGTCTAAATGGTTTGACTATGCAAACCAACTCTATGAGCAAAATCACAAGGTTGACCCTCCCCCCTTAGTCAACACTGACACTGAACTCTTCACGGTGCAAGAGGTAGAGATGGGTATCAAGAAGTTGGGTGTTGGAAAAACAAAAGACTTAGGTGAACTCCAAGCAGAATATCTAAAGTGGGGCTCAAAGATCCTAACACCTCACATTACAAAAATTTTCAACATCATACAACAGGGGCTCCCCACAGATTGGACAACTAGTCTGGCAATACCTCTTTTCAAGAGCGGTGACATCAATAATCCCTCCAATTATAGGACCATCATGATAAACCCTTTGTTTGCAACGCTATTTGGAAGCATGCTAGAAAATAAAATTAGCAAGTGGGCAAAAGAAAGAGATAAGCATGCTAAAGGGCAAGCAAGTTTTAGACCTAAACATTCCACAGTTGATCATTGTATAACTTTAAAGCACATCATTGAAAAAGTTTGGGAGAAAGGAAGAAGTCTTTTGTTGCTTTTTTGATTTCAAAAAAGTGTTTGACATGGTTCATAGGGATAAGCTTTGGCACAGAATAGAGGAACTTGGGGTTCCTAAACATTTGAAAGCAACTGTGCATACACTGTATGAAGAGGTGAAAGTCAAAACTAGAACTTTGGCAGACATTTCTGAAAGTTTTAGAAGCAATATCATGGTCAAGCAAGGTTTCCCACTGTCTCCTACCCTTTTTGGTTTATATATCAACAAGCTTGAGGAGTGGTTAAATTTGCAAGGGGGTAATGGTATCTATTTGGGCAAGTTTGTTATAAGGCTTCTTTTGTATGCAGATGACCTTATTCTGATTGCTAAATGGGCTCTTGGTTTGCAAGAGCACTTAGTATCCCTTGAGCATTTTTGTAGAAGTGTGGGGATGCAAGTCAATGTCAACAAAACGAAAGTAGTGGTGTCCCTAAAAAAAAGAAAACATAACCAACATAAGTTCTACTTTGAAGGCAACATTCTGGAAGAAGTTGTAGATTACAAATACCTCGGAATTGACTTCAACAAAAATCTAAGCTGCGATGGTTGTAGAAAGAAAATAACTTTAGGGTTTTAGAAAACATTTTATGCTTTTCAAAATAGGTGTAGAGAGACAGAGTTATGGGACTGGAAGACCACTCAAACTCTTTTTTGGCTTCTAGTGATTCAGGTGATTCTCTATGGTTGTGAACTATGGGCTAGCAGTACGTCCGACATGCAGTGGAGACAATCTGAGAAAATTCAAAAGTGTTTAATTACAAACAAATTCAAGATTAAAAGTGCAGTTCCTTATGCTATCTTGTTAAATGAAACATGGGATACTCCTATTGAAGCAATTGTTATGATGCGAGTCATAAGGTATTTAAAAAAATTGAGCAAATGGACGAGGGTAGATGGCCTAAGGTTTTCTTTAATGACAGATTGTGAAAAAAAAAAAAAACAAAAAGCAAAAACAAAAACAAAAAAAACTTCGATACAATAAAATAACAAATGGTTTAGTGAATGAGGCATTTGCTTGAACATGTGTCACATAAACAACAAAGAGATAAAGTCTTTTGTTATGGATAAGTTTCACAAGCGTACTTGAGACAAGGAGCTAGGAAGAAAGAGAAAGTACTATATTGAATTGTTTAATCCCACTCATAGTCATCAACCAAAAGCATACATAGATGCCAATATCTCTTGGAGAGACAAAATTCTTATTGCTAAGTTAAGGACTAATTCACATCAACTCCGTTGTGAAATAGGGTGCTAGAAAAGGCCAAAAGAAGTGCGGGACTAAAGAGTATGAATTTTTTGTTCTTTCGGAAAAGTGGAAACAAAAAAGCATTTCATTTTAGAATGTGAGGCCTTCAAAGACAACACGGAAAGTCATGCAGATATGCTGGCGGCTAGCTCTTGGGATAATCTATTTAGCGAGGGGTTTGTCGAGAAGCTGGGAGTATTTATTGTGAAGCTTCGCAGAAAAATGGCCAAATACATTAAGCAGATGAAGAAGCAATATGTCCCATAGGCTATCTTTACCCTCGTGGACGTTAAAATAATTTCTTTCTTTCTTTCTTTAAATTTAAAGTTTTTTCTTTTGACTGCGCATTAATTTTCCTTTGACCAATTTTTTTTGCTCCTTATCCATAGTTTAACATCGGAAATTCATTTTTTTGTTATTCTTTATTATTATTTAAATTTATTTATTTGCAAGGTGACTGGTTGACGTCTTATTATGAGTTGTTTAGTAACTTTCATTTCTATTAGTTATTAATTTTTTGTTTTTGTTTTTGTTTTTTCTTTTTTATTGAACTTTTTTATTTTGATTATGGTATTAGGTTTTGCTTTTGTTTGTCTTTGACCAAAAATTATGTAGCTTATCCATAGTTTAATATTGAGAATTTAATTCTTGTTATTTCTATTTTTTATTGTTTTTTGTTTTATTTTCTTTTTATTTAACTTTTTTTTATTTTGATTATGGTATTAAGTTTTCCCTTTGTTAATTTATGTTGCTTATCCATAGTTTAATTAATAATTCATTTTTGTTATCTTTTATTATTATTTAAATGTATTTATTTGCAAAGTGATTGGTTGAGGTCTTATTATGGGTTTTAATAACTTATATCTCTATTAGTTACTAATTTTTAGTTTTTAGTTTTTTTAGTTTTAATTTTTTTTTTACTTTTTATTATTATTTAAATTTATTTATTTGCAAGGTGATTGGTTGAGATCTTATTGTGGGTTCTTTAGTAACTTCCATTTCTATTAGTTATTATTTTATTTTTTTGGATTTATTTCATTTTTATTGAACTTTTTTTATTTTGATTATGGTATTAAGGTTTGCGTTTGTTTGTCTTTGACCAAAAATTTATGCCACTTATTTATGTTATTTTTAATTTTTTTATTTTATTTAATTTTTTATTTTGATTATGGTATTAAGTTTTGCCTTTCTTTGTCTTTGACCAAAAATTTGTGGCTTATCCATAGTTTAATATTGAGAATTATTTTTTTGTTATTTTTTATTATTATTTAAATGTATGTATTTGCAAGGTGATTGCTTGAAGTCTTATTATGGGCTTTAATAACTTACATTTATATTAGTTACTAATTTTTAGTTTTTAGTTTTTAATTTTTTGGTTATTTTTTATTATTATTTAAATTTATTTATTTGCATGGTGATTGGTTGAGGTCTTATTATGGGTTGTTTACTAACTTTCATTTCTAATAGTTATTGTTTTTTTGTTTTATTTTTTTTTTATTTAACTTTTTTTTATTTTGATTATGGTATTAAGTTTTGCCTTTGTTTGTCTTTGACTAAAAATTCATACCGCTTATTCATAGTTTAATATTGAGAATCTAATTTTTGTTATTTTGTTATTTTTTTGTTTTTTGTTTTATTTATTTTTTATTTAACTTGTTTATTTTGATTAACTTTCGTTTTTATTAGTTATTAATTTTTTAAATTTTTTTGTATTATTTACATGAATTTTAGTTTTTTCTCCGTATTTTTAATTTAAGATGACTTATTGTTATATTAAAAAGATATTTTAATAAATTTAATTATAAAAAAATATATATATTAATAAAAAGCTTCTTGCAAGAGACTTCTTAAAAGACAAGTTGCTATGGCAAGGACAAATATGTCAAGCATGGAGGGTGGGTAAGTTTAACGGGGAGAGAGTCAGGCCCATAAAAGTCATTATGCCTAGCTTGCGTGATAAATATATTATTCTAAGCAAGAAACATCTCTTGAGAGGCTCTCGTTTTTACCTAGAAGAAGATTTAATTGTAAAACAACAGGAGGAAATTTTAAAGGTTAGGGCAACAAGAGATGAAGGAAAGAGAGCATGGATTTATAAAGGCAAAGTTGTGATAGCGCAATTTAGACCTCCTTCCAGAACAGAGCAACAAGATGGTAATAAAGAAGAGGCAACAAACTCTTCAACAGGAAATCGGAAAGCAAGGTCAGTATGGGAAAACAGGGACAAAGACTCAAATGTGAGTCTTGCATGTCAAAATAAATAGCAATCAATTCATACCCAGGTTTCCTTAAGATTATTTTGTTGGAACTGTAGAGGTTACCCATGGAGACGAGGACCTGGGTTAGGGCCTATTATGGAAAATAGAGACATAATTTGCCTCATAGAAACACATGAGCATGAAGGATGCAAGACACCTTTGTTTGAAGGATACTGGAAGATCGCAGTGTGGAACAAGGCAGCAGGGAATGGCAAAGGGCACGGGGGTATCATGGTTTTAGTAAGGGAGAAATAAGGTCGTCTTATTCAGTTAGAAAAATAAGACTCAAATAAGCAATTCATTTGGTTTAAAATATCAGAAAATGGAAACCACATCAGAATTGCAGTTTGTTATTTTGCGTCACAGGTTTCAAAAATCTACAAAGGTAGAGGGCTTGACGACAAAGATCCATTTGTAGCTTTAAAAGTGCAACATATTCGCAGCTAGGTGAAGTCCTTATAGTGGGTGATTTCAGTGCTAGGACTGCAAGTGAGCAAGCTAGCATTCTTTGTTGTAAAGATGATTGTGACCCTATTTGGCTTAGAGAAGAAAGTAATCATCAGTGGGAAATAATTTCAGAGGACAAGGGCTACAATCTCTTTGGTGAACAATTGCTTGCTCTATGTGGGGTCTTTGATTTAGTCATTTGTAATGGCTTGACTAGATGGGAAAGTCCAGTAACTTCACTTCCAATACTTACAATGGAGCAAGTGTGGTAGATTATGTAATTTGCTCGCATGGTTTGTGTGAGAAAATGGAAGAAGTTTTCGTTGGAGATCAGCTATGGGATTTGAAATCAGATCACAAGCCAATTTATTTATGTTTCTCTTGGATTGGAAAAAAACCAATTAGAGTCAAAAATTCAGCATGTCCAACAAAATCTCCCACTGGGCAGAATTATTTTGACGCCAGAAAATTGTAATACCTTCAAAATGACACTAGAGAGGTTCTTTGAGAAGGAGAAAATTACAATTCACAACCTTCATAGTCATGAATTAACACATTTAATTCAATGCGCACTTGCAAAGTGCAAAAGAACAAAAATTAAGAAGTCTGAAACAAATTGCTTTACGGTTAATGCTTGGTTTGACGAGGAATGCAAAAAGGCAAGGAGAATGTGGAAACAGTGAAACAAGGATAACATAAAGCTCAAATCGTACAAGCAGTTATTAAGCAAGAAAAAGGTTGATTTCATGGTTTCAAGGAGGGAAGAACTAATCTTCCTTGGGAAAAATAATCCCAAATTATTTTGGAAGGAGCTCCAACCAAAAAAGATACAAATTGGAAATAATATTACAGCTTCTAAATGGTTTGACTATGCAAGGCAACTCTATGAGCAGGTTCCCAAGGTTGACCCCCCCCCTTGGTCAACACCGATATTGAACTCTTCACGGTACAAGAGGTAGAGATGGGTATCAAGAAGTTGGATGTTGGAAAAGCAAAAGACTTAGCTAAACTCCAAGTAGAATATCTAAAGTGGGGCTCAAAGATTCTTGCACCTCACATTACAAAAATCTTCAACAACATCATACAACAAGGGCTCCCCACAGATTGGTCAACTAGTCTAGCAATACCACTTTTCAAGAGCGGTGACATCATAATTCCTCCAATTATAGGACCATCACGATAAACCCTTTGTTTGCAAAGCTATTTGGAAGCATGCTAGAAAAAAAAATTAGCAAGTGGGCAGAAGAAAGGGATAAGCATGCTAAAGGGCAAGCAGGTTTTAGACCTAAACATTCCACAGTTGATCATTGCATAACTTAAGGCACATCATTGAAAAAGTTTTGGAGAAAAAGGAATAAGTCTTTTGTTTCTTTGTTGATTTTAGAAAAGCGTTTGACTCAGTTCCTAGGGATAAACTTTGGCAGAGAATGGAGGAACTTGGGGTTCCTAAACATTTGACAGCAGCTGTGCATAGGCTGTATGAAGATGTGAAAGTCAAAATTAGAACTTTAGCAGGCATTTCTGAAAGTTTTAGAAGCAATATCAGGGTCAAGAAAGGTTGTCCATTGCCTCCTACCCTTTTTGGTTTATATATCGTCAAGCTTGAGGAGTGGTTAAATTCGCAAGGGGGTGATGATATCTATTTGTGCAAGTTTGTTATAAGGCTTCTTTTGTATGTAGATGACCTTATTTTGATTGCTAAATCGGCTCTTGGTTTGCAAGAGCACTTACTATCCCTTGAGCATTTTTGTAGAAGTGTGGGGATGCAATTCAATATTAGCAAAACGAAAGTAGTGGTCTTCTCTAAGAAAAGAAAACATAACTAGCATAAGTTTTACTTTGAAGGCAACATTCTGGAAGAAGTTGCGGATTACAAATACCTCGAGATTGACTTCAACAAAAATCTAAGCTGGAATGGTTGTAGAAAGAAAAGAACTTTGGGGGGTTGGAAAGCATTTTATGCTTTCCAAAATAGGTGTAGAGAGGCAGAGTTATGGGACTGGAAGACCACTCAAACTCTTTTTGGGCTTCTAGTGATTCTAGTGATTCTCTATGGTTGTGAACTGTGGGCTAGCAGTACCTCTGACATGCAGTGGAGACAAATTGAGAAAATTCAGAATCGTTTGATTATAAACAAATTTAAGATTAAAAGTGCAATTCCTTATGATATCTTGTTAAGTGAAATAGGGACTGATCCTATTGAAGCAATTGCTATGGTGCGAGTCATAAGGTATTAAAAAAAAATTGAGCAAATGGAAGAGGATAGATGGCCTAAGGTTGTCTTTAATGATAGATTGTGCAAGAGCAAAAAAACTTGGATGCAACAAAATAACAAATGGTTTAGTAAATGGGGTATTTGCTTGAACACGTGTCCCATAAACAACAAAGAGATAAAAGCTTTTGTTATGGAAAAGTTCCACAAACGTACTTGGGATAAGGAGCTAGGAAGAAAGAAAAATTACTATATTGAAGTGTTTAATCCCACTCATAATCATCAACCAAAAGCATATATAGAGGTCAATATATCTTGAAAAGCCAAAATTCTTATTGCTCAGTTAAGGACTAATTCTCATCAACTCTGTTGTGAAACAGGGCGCTGGAAAAGGCCAAAAGAAGTGTGGGAGGAAAGAGTATGCATTTTTTGTTCTTCCGAAAAAGTGGAAACAGAAAAACATTTCATTTTAGAATGTGAGACCTTCAAAGACAACAGGGAAAGTTATGCAGATATGCTGGCAGCTAGCTCTTGGGATAATCTATTTAGCAAGGGGTTTGTCGAGAAGCTAGGAGCATTTATTGTGAAGCTTCACAGAAAAAGGGTCGAATACATCAAGCAAATGAAGAAGCAATCTGTCCCATAGGCTATCTTTAGCCTCGTGGACGTTAAAATAATTTCTTTCTTTCTTTCTTCTATATATATATATATATATATATATATTAAAGTGTATATATGTTAATATAAACAATATTAGTTAATCATATTTCTTAATTTATATTAGTTAATCATATTTCTTAATTTTTGGTGATGGCATTCAACAATACAATATTTAATAAGTTGTTTTGTTTTTGTGATAAAATCTTTGTCTTTATTATTTTTTAGTTTAATTAAGCTATATTTAAACTAAGCAAGTACTAGCTACTATGTAGCCCGTGTTATACATGTCGTTGTCGCAGGCATGGTATTATGCATTCAATTTTGCTTTTAACTATGTATTAGATTATCTTTGACCAAAAAATTCTATCGCTTATCTATAGTTTAAAACATTGACAATTCAATTTTTGTTATTTTTTATTGTTATTTAAATTTATTAATTTGTAAGGTGATTGGTTGAGGTCTTATTATTAGTTGTTTTAGCAACTTCCATTTTTATTAGTTCCTAATTTTTTGTTTTTTGTTTTATTTCCTTTTTATTTAACTATTTGATTTTGGTTTTTTTTTTTTTTTTTTTTTCCATTTTCAGCTTTTTCTCCATATTTTTAATTTAAGATGGCTTATTATTATATTAAAAACATATTTTAATAAATTTAATTATAAAAACTTATAGATATTAATAAAACATAAAACACATAAACATATATTAAAAATAAACATATATATTAAAGTGCATATATGTTAATATAAACAATATTAGTTAGTCATATTTTTTAATTTTTGGTGATGACATTCAACAATGCAATATTTGATTAGATGTTTATTTTTGTGATGAAAACTTTGTCTTTATTTTTTTTTAGTTTAATAAGCTATATTTAAGCTAAGCGGCAGTTACTAGCTACTATGTGGTCCTTGTTAATATTTCACACCAAACATTATTTTAAATTTAAATACTAATTCCTTTATCTAGTTTTGATGTTATATGCATGTAAAGATTTTAAAATTGTTTATTTATTATTATTATAATTATCATCATTATTAGTTAAATTAATTATCGTATAGGTATGTTAACTTTTAAGCTCTTTAGGAAAAAGTCCATTTCGCTAGAAGAAACGAAAGCTTTCCTTCTCAGTAGTTACTTAGAATGAATTGAGTAAAGCTAGGACAACATGGCTCAATATTCAACAAATCCAGGGATAATTTGACAATATGAAGCTCCTCCTCCTTGTGGGTGAACGTACCTCACAAGAAAGAGCATACCTCTTTAGGTATGGCTTTGGGATTTTCATGTTGCTCTCTTTAGTGTCTTGGCACTCTATGTTTTGATAGTCTTGTAATTCTTGTTTTTAATTATTCGTAGTGGAGGAGTTTTCTTTGGATGGCTTAAGGATTTTTGGATTTCTGCAGTTGTAATGTAGACACTTGGCTTCAAGGAGGTTGCGATACAGAGCCATAATGGAGATATAGTTGTTGTGCTTATGACTGCAAAGTGGTTTTGATTTCCTTCCATGGTGGATCTTCACGGGTGAAGCCATATGTGGTTTGAATGGGTCTTTCTAAGGGACAAAATTGGATGCTCTTATTGAGGTAATATTGTAACCATTACTGTAACTAGAACAATCGATGAGGATATTAATGGGAGATGGTGCAACGAGATTCAAATGGGGTACATGATAGGGTACCCTCTTGGGTTGCATATTTTGATGCTTGTTTGGGGTAGTTTCTTAGTTATATTCCCCAAAGTCTAACTCCTCTTGTACAAGACTGCTGTAGTATACGATTTTTGTTGCGAGTTTCATGTTGGGGTGTGAGAAGATCTATGGGCATACATGTTTTGAGGTTGTGTAAAGTTTGTTATTTAAGTGGGACAAAGTGTTGTTTCTTTACATGATGTGCTCCACCCTTGAGGTGGAATTGATAGAAATCATTGGCCTGATACTGTGCGTGATCTACATTATATTTCAGATGCTTATTATGGCTATAGGCTCCCTGTTACACGTCATTTTGTCGCATTAGGAAAATGACCATCAGTCTGGATATTTCACTATCCATCAAATTGTTCCAAAGCATCCCCTTGCAAGGCTAGAACCCAAACAATCCCAAAGAGAATGAAATTCCTGGATATCAAGGCCCAAAAACCTATTTTTGGCTTCCTGCGCAATTCCCTAGTCCATTTTTGTGCATACGCAAAAGAGACCATTAGAAATTGTGCAAATATGTGCTATGTTTGACACTATGTCCTGCGCACATGACTTAACGCGTGTAAAAAATAAAAAGTAAAGTCTAGAAGCTTTATCAATCGAATCTTTCCCAACAAACAAATTTGAATGGATGATTACTCAAGCTTGATCCCTCCCATCATGCAGCTACTTCCCTCTCTTTATGGATTGCCTATCCCAAAATTTGTGGATCTCATCCTCCTCTTGGCCTATAAATCAAACACAAGCCAGAGGATTGGAATGGGCTATTGAAGGTAGGCTTTTGCTGCAAAAATATGGCTAGAAGGCTTTTCATCCAAGGAGAGGGTTAGATATTGTGAGAAGAGGCTTGTAGCATCAAGGCTTTGAGGTTGTAAGTTTGTTCTCCCTTTTATTTAATAAAAAATAATTGTTTTTTCCTAATAATGTCTATTCTGATATCATTTGTGGGATTCCTTGATTAGTCACATAGGTTACGATTGGTTCTTGATTCAATTTATGATATATGTTGAGTTCAATATTTCATTTATCTTTCATTCTATACAGTAGATGTTTTGATCCTTTGTGTGTTTCTGTCTATGCGGATCTCCTTCGAAATATCATGGAGAAGTTTTGGAAAGCACTGGAATGATCTCCAAAGCATCAAGGAGAAGCTAACTGTCGAAGGCACTAAAAGGGACTTCAACAGGAATTTCGTTAAACTGGTAAGTGATATCTCACATATTATTTGTTTCAATCCATCGTAAGTTAAGGAAATGTAACATTTATTTTCTTGTTTGTTACTAGATTTCGTTTAAGATCTAGGGAGATCCATCTTGTCCACAAGAGGGATTATTTCGCCTAACAAATTGGCAACTCCGTTGGGGAACGTCTCACTCTCCATCATTCTCTTTGTTTTGACCTTTGATCCTTTTTTTGTAACCTTCTCTAAATGATTGGAAAATATTGAAAATCTGGATTTTATGATTTGTTTGACTTGTTTTTATTTTTTCTAAAAAATTTCTATTATGCGCACTTTATCTTTAGGCACATAACGTATTTTTGCGCATTTAGCCTTTTGCAACAATGTGTATGTGCACTAGATTTATCTATTGCCTGCACACATACATGCAATTTTTGAAAATTTCAATTTTCTCTTCTTCAAGTCTAGAAATTTTTGTTTTTCCTGTTTCATTACACTTGTTTTCACCTTCAGTAAGTCTTTGTCAGTTTGGTTGAATGTTGTGAAAGTTTTTTCTTGAAATTTTCTTACCTTCACAAATTAGGGTAAAAGCTTCATCTGGTGTGTTGTCGATCTATCAAAAGAAAGATTAGTTGGTCTTGGTTTTCAGTCTTCCTGTCTTTCTTCTTTCGAACAGATCAGATCATGTGTTTATTTTACTTTTTTGTGAAAGATTGTTTCATGAATGAAAATCAATGATTTTCAAGAATGAGTATTGTTTATGAAAAGTGCTTCTTATGTTGAATGTGAAACAAAAAGCCATTTTTCTTCCATTACTGAAGTGTTTCATAATTGTACTCTTGTATGCAACAAGTTCATAACATTCAATAGGAGAAATTCATTTTAAGTTTTGATTGGTTTCTTCATGCATTTTGGAATTTTTTCGAGTGATTGTATGTCAAAAGGAAAGTTTCTTGATTTTTTGATTTATTGGGCGAATTGAATTTTTAAAAGTTAATTTCCATATTTGGATAATTCGAAATTGAAGATTTGCATTTAGGAAAAGGGATTTAGTGGGGATTTAAGAGTTTTTTGCATTTCCATTGAAATTTTGAAAAGACCCTCTCCTTACTTCAGTTAGAAATTCACTCAAAATAAAATATTACAATTTCATATTTGATTTCATTAAGGATTTGCATCAAATCATAATACCATCAGTTTCACGTCCATTACCTTTGAGTAAATAACAACTATTAAAAACAACGTTAATAAAATAAATCTAGAATTTTTATTATTTAAGGGCTCTTTTCCACCTACATTAGATCAGGTTGTAGGGATTTTGAATAGGGAAGTAAGTTAACTTTCAAAAGCTACAAAAAAAATTAGAATCTTGTGATAGGGAGTAAACCCATTTACTACAATTTGGCTCTAGGAATCTCCCCTTACAAAGGATTTAAGCACGAGATCATGCCGGACCCAGTGGAGTGATCGGCCCCACTTCATTGGTTATGGTAGAGTGATTTACACGTATTAAAAATGGTGCCGAAAGGTACTTGGGAGTCACTTGGAAGTAAACCTCAGATTTACCATGTTGAGGAACTTTCAAGGGCATTGAGCTTTGTTACTTTTTCCTTGTGTGTATGTTTGGTCTACGACTGTCCCCCCAGGTTAAATTGTTTTATGTGGTAACCTTAGAAACCATGATCTTAGGGCTATTACCCAAGGTGACGACAAAGGGGAAGTCTCTACTGTACCTGGAACAAACGACCTTTTTGGAGGATATTCTTCCTTCGATATGGCATAAATGAAGTTTACTTGCACTAGATCGTGTACATTAAGTAGGTTGCCAGCGTAACTGGTTCCACCTACTCTATCTTTAGCCGCTTTTAACATTTATCTCTACGTCGTTTGGTTTCATCACCAACTAGTGATTTCGCTATGAAAAGTTTGTTTGCATGGCTTGATTCCTTAGATTTACTGTTGCATGTTATTTGTTTGTTTTAACTTTTTATAGACCTTAAGTTTGGATTGTGAATATTATTTGGCTTTTTAATAAAATTTCATTGTGGTTGATTCACCAAGGCATTCATGTAGAACGCAGGGTTTACCCTCTGAATTTACACCTAGTCAATTGGAAAAGATTAAAACTGAAAGGTTAAAATCAACAAGCTTGGAACCTCAGAACAACCCGAAACATCTACAATTTTAGAATCTGAGACAGTAGAAACTAAAGTGAATCCAATGCAAGAAGTAGAATCAGACATAGTTCATTCTGGCCCAGAAGTTACTGAAGTTATTCAAAATGAATCTAATACTGGTGAAGTTTCAGACACAGAACTAACTGAACGAGAAGTTGAAGAAACCGAGTCTGATATTTCTCAACCTAAATCGCCTTTAGCTGTTATAGCTCCTACTCTTTCTCCACCTTCACCTCGAAGGAAAATTATAATTACAACTGGACTACCTCCTGGTTTAATTAGTGTTGAAGATATTACTGGGAACAAGGAGGAAGAATCACCTCGTACTCTACTTACTACTGGTAAACCAATATTTTTTCCAAGAGTTCCTTTTAATCCTTTCCGGCCTGATACTTGGTATTCTGTCCCTTTAAACTTTTTAGGTCTGAGTTTTCCACCTCACCACATTCCTTTTTACTATTCACTGAGACGAACCATGTCATAAATTCCTCTTGGGAGTCAACCTACTGATACTTCTATTTTTACCAGCTCTCTAGAGTCATTATTGTATGGTTTTCCTTCAGTTCCTCCTAGGTAGCAGTCACTTGATGGAACTTTTTTAGGAGATACTCCTTCCCCTCAAGTTTCTACTTGGTCATCTGGTTTATCTACATCTATTTTTTAGAGCATGGCATCCATGCCTAAAGCACCTTTAGCATCAGACCAATATGTTCACTTGATATATGATAAGTTATTTAATCCTCAAGCAACCCCAACTGGTGTTTATTACCTATCTGGGGGGAAACCACCTTACCCTCCACCTGGAGGACAACTTGTTGAACTTATGGTTAGATACCTCATCTCACTTTGGGTCAATTTGTTGTGGCTCAACCCTTGATTGGTACTCCTTACTCTGGGACGAATACTATTTGGAACCCTACTTTTTCTCAACAACTTGTTCTAGTTGCTCCACAAGTTCCAGTTTATCAACCTGTTTAGCCTATTGGACAATCTATTCCACAAATACTTGTGCCAAGTATTTCACTACCTATCCAACAATCTGTCCAGGGAATTCGACAAACCCCTGTCCAAAAATTTGTCTAAGGAATTCCTCAAACACTTGTTCAACAACCAGTTCAACAACCTATTCAAAGTGGACCTCAAAGACCTATCCATACATTTGTTTAACAATTGATTCTGAGTTCACCTCAGACACCTATTCCAGGAGTGTCACAAACAACTGTCCAAGTTACCCCTCAAATATTTGTTTCACAACCTACACAGGATATCCCTGAGGCATCTGTTCATCAAATTAGTCCTACTCTCCAGTCTACAACACAGATTCTTATCAGAAAACCTGGTATAGGGAAAATGCAAACACCTTTTCAAGGTCAAGCTTTCTAAAGCCAGCCTTTTCAAGGTTAATATTTTCATAGTCAACATGTTCAAAGCCAATTTGTTCAAGGTCAACCTTTGCAAGCTCAACCTTTATAGGGGAAATATTACTTGGGTCAAATGGGTCAAATTCCACCTTTCCAGAGTCAACCATACCCTGGTCATACTTATCAAGTTCCTTTTCAACCGAAACCTGGTATGCTTCACCCTAGTTACCCTAGAGGAATGCAAATTCCAACTGCACAGGCTATTCTAGGATATCCTGGGTATCCTCCTCCAAAGGATGGACTTAACCCTTAAGGTTATCCAACTCCACAACAATACCCCAACCGATAGTTACCGTTCATTGCAACTTTAGATTTACCAGATTTATCGCGGTTAACAAACAATCCTACTATTATTATCCTTTTTGGTCGGCGATTCCTACCAAGTTACAGAGTGATATACCAAAGTTTGAAGGAAAATCAGGAGAGGGCCCATTAAATCATGTCATGACATATCATCTTTGGTGTACATCAAATTAATTAATCAATGATTCTATCAGACGTCACCTTATCCAATGAACTTTAACCAGCTTGGAAACAAAATGGTACATTGAGTTACCTCGCGTTTCTTTCCATAATTTCAACTCTTTAGCAATAACATTTTTGATACATTTTTAACTACCAATTTGATATGAAACTGCTAATGAACTTTTGAATTCCTTAAAACAATTGAAATCTACTTATATTTTAGATCATATACATGAATGGAGATGTAAGCGTCGATTGGTCAAAGTTTTTATTCCAAATCAAATTTTAGCTAAATGGTTTACAAAATCATTGCTTCCCAATATTATCGAGGATGTTTCTAAGGGAGGTGTCGTAACAAAAGAGTAGGTAATTGCTCGTGCCCAGTACTTAGACTTAGTCTATACCTAATCTGGCACAAGAAAATCCTAAATTTACCTCACCCAGTCATTTTAGATCAATCAAATTCACCTCCTACAAGATATAACACCACTAATGATTTAATTGGTTTTGTCAGCCATCATTCTAAGAGAAAAAAGAATAATTCTAAAAGCACTCATACTTTGGCTATACAAGATTCACCCATTGAAATATTTTCTACGGAAACTAATTATGAAATTATGTCATAGAGTCATCTATTGGAAAGAATCAACCGTCTGGAGGTAAAAAGAAAGGGAAAGGTAAAAATTCTTCTAAGAAAGAGAAATTGACTAAAAATGAACCTACTGACAAGAAAAAGAAACCTCGCTATCCTTTCCTTATTTTTAATGAACATCATTATACAAAATGAATGCCCACATCAGGTAGAGGGTACCAAATTCTTAAAAGGTTCTCCAAATCCTGTTGTTTTGAAGGATCATTTTTCTTCTCAAGATAGAAAAACAATTTCACATCATCCATCTTCTTCTTCCACATTGGAAGATATCATGATGATGTCTTTGCAGCAAGTTATGGTAACAACAAGATCAAAAAATTACGGATCTAAGGGTCCGGCAATAAATGGAAACGATGCTAGTCCATCTAGTCAACCTTCTAGTTCAATTCCTCCCACTCTTTCTAAACCATTACAGATCAAGAAACCAAACCTTGACATGATGATTTGACCACCTCCCAAAGGTTTTGTTTGAAAATCAACTTTCAACCCACATGCTAGAGCTGCTCAGAATTACAACATTGTTGAAGACCCGACTATGTATCCTTCGACAATGTAAAACCTTGAGGTGATGCAAACATGTCCAACACAAAGAAAGTTACTATTGTTAGCTATTGGAGCAATTGATCCTCACAATTCTAATCTTATTATATTTTATCTTGAAAGTCATATACCTAGACTCCCGCATCAACTGGCATTCCAAATACCAGTTTTTTTCAAAACCAAACAAGTGTTTCGCACAATTATTGACGAAGGACCTTCTACGTGTATCATGTCTATTTCTTGTTGGAAAGATTTAGATTCTCCAACTATCAATCGGTTACCTACAACTCTGAAAGCCTTTGATGGAAGAGGTTTTCGTCCTTACGGAATCCTAAATTATCTACCCATAGAGTTAGAAGGTAAGACAGTCAAAATAAAAGTTGAAGTTCTTGATGCTCAGCTCGATTATAACCTTTTACTTGGTCAAAGTTGGACCTATGCTATGTTTGCAGTGGTCTCATCACTTTTTCGTATGATACTATTTCCTCATCGAGGGAAAATAGTAAAAGTAGACTAGTTGTCTTACTACACTTTTGACCCTAACTCTATAGGTAGTGTACCTTTCGTTGGAAAAATGATTACTCCTTATGAGGATATTGGTGTTGGTTTTCTTAAAGATTCATCACTGATGGGAACTTTTGCACTTCCTCCACCAAATTTTCCTTCTAATGTTGCCCAGGTTAACATGATCACATCAAGCACTATGGAATCTTCTGATCCGTGGATAGTGCCTTTAGAATCTGAATTGACCTCCTATGGCAATGAGATTCCTTTGATCCCACTTGAATTGGCTTATCAAGCAGTTCAAACGTTTTCCAATCCACCATATTGATCAAGTGAATGCGATCAAAGATGATTATAATCAATTACCTTGGTTGGAACCAATTTCATTTCCTGATCCTTTCGACAATACGTTTCCAAATGATGAAAGTATTATGGAGATTATGAATTTGGATGAAATTCCATGGGACGATTATCATCATCGTTCATCTTTTCTTCGTAACCTTTATAAAATCGAGAGTGATTTTTCCACTATATTTTCGACTGAGATTCTAGATAGTCTTGAATGGCCCACCTCAGTTCTTCAAGTTGAATCTAAAAATAAATTGGGGAACATATCTACAACGATTGTGATTGATATCTCAGTCAAAATAGGAATTATCAAGAACATTCACATAGGTTCTTCGTGCTCACTTGAATAAATTCAAACGTACAAAGCCCTATTTCAAGAATTCTGTGACATTTTTTCCTGGTCCTATGAGGAAATGCTAGGAATTGACCTGAGTATTTTTTTCACGAAATTAAGACTTACCTGAATGTTAAACCTATTAGATAACTATTACGTCCAGTGCATCCATGAAAGGTTGTTGTTATTAAACTTGAGGTTGAAAAGATTCTTAAAGCGGGTTTTATCTACCTGGTTCCATTGACTGATTGGGTTTCCAATATTGTTCATGTTAACAAAAAGTAAGGGACCATCAGAGTATGTGTAGATTATAAGGATATTAATAAGGCTTGTCCCAAATACAACTATCGTCTCCCCTATATCGATCAAATCCTTGACAATTGTGCCAGTAACGAAATATTTTCATTCATGGATGGATTTTCTGGATACAAACAAATCAACATACTCCCAATTGATCAGCATAAAACTGCGTTCATCTGTCCATGGGGGACTTTTGCTTATTGAAGAATCCCATTTGGATTAAAGAACGTTGGCGCAACCTTCCAAGGGACTATGTCTTACACATTTCATGATTTTAAGCATATTGTACAACCCTATTTGGATGATTTACTAGCTCATTCACTAAAATGTGAAGATCATCCAACGCATTTGAGAGCTATCTTTATCAGGTGCTGACACTAAAATATATGATTGAACCCTCACAAATGTGTTTTTTTGTCCAATCTAGGCGATTACTAGGATTTGTCATATCAAAGGAAGACATTTGTGTCGATCCGCTCAAGGTAGAGGCTATTTTGAATTTGCCTCCTCCTTCTAACCTCCACCAACTCCAAAGTTTTCAAGGGAAAGAAAAAAATTTACGTCGATTCATCCATAACTATGTTGAGCTAACTAAAGGTTTTACTCAACTATTGAAAAATGGCATCTCATTTACATGGGATTAAGTTGCTCAAGAAGATTTTGATGCACTCAAACACGCGTTGACTCATACACCATTGTTTCATCCTCTTGATTATCATCGAGACTACTTTTTGTATTTAGCTGCATCCAATGTCACCATTGGCATGGTTTTAGTTTAGGAAGATGAGTTGAACGATGAGCATGTGATATATTATTTGAGTAGAAATCTTACAAAAACAGAAGTAAAATAAACACGTGGAAAAATTGGCTTTGGTGGTCGTTCAAGTTGTCAAAATATTTTGTCACTACATTATCTTATGCAAAACAACAATGATTTCAAATTGCAACCCTATGGTTTACATTCTTACGAGACAGTTGCTAGGGGGAAAATATTCTAAATGGATAGTTATCCTGCAAGAATTTGATTTAGAATTCATAAAATCTAAGTCTAAGAAATCATTGTTGTTTGCCAAGTTGTTATGTGACTTTCCCTACACTAAAACGGAAACCATGGTAGAGGATTCTCTTCTAGATGAATCCCCCTTTCTTATCAATACTTTAGACCCCTATTATGGAGATATCATCATGTATCTTGAAACCCAAACTTCTTGGACAGAATTGACTCAAATTGATTGTTGTTGTATTCGGTACCAATCCTAACAATACATTATTGTTGGCGATATACTTTATCATCGTGGTGTTCATTCCATATTTAGATGATGTTTGACTTGTGAGGAAGCTGAAAAGGAATTGAATGACTTCCATTCTAGAGCTTGTGGTGGTCATATGTCAGGGTTTACCACTTCCAAAAATATTTTGTGTGTTGGGTATTTCTAGCCTTCAATGTTCAAAGAATGTATAACTGCAGTCAAGAAATGCCACAATTTCCAAATCTACTATCGCAAAATGTGTGCACCTTCAGCTCCTCTTCACCCAATCATTGTTGTTGGTCCTTTTGCAAAATGGGGCATTGATTTCCTTACATGTAACCCCCCACTTGGCTGGGGGGCATGGGTACATTATCCTAGCAGTAGATTATTTTACGAATCGAGGCGATGCCTACATATAAGGATGATTGTCAAATGACAACTATTTTCATATCCAATCATGCGATTTCTAGGTTCATTGTTCCACAAGTCATCGTCACATACCATGATAGCCATTTTCAAAGCTTTATGATGACCAAAATTACTATGAAGCTAGGCTTGCATCATGACAGTTCTAATCCATATTACCCACAGGCTAATGGCTAATTAGAAAATGTAAAAAAAGTTTTGACCACCATGATCGAACGGATTTTCGGAAGTCATAAATGAAATTGGCATCTAATTCTTTTTCCATCCTTGTGGGCATATTGTACCTAAGAAAAAAATTTGACTGGTTTAAATCCCTTCCAGCTGATTTATGGTCTGGAAGTAATCTTACCTATTGAATGTGAAATATCGTATTAAAACTAGAAATCAAATTGTTACCAACCACTTTTGCAGAGGAGGAATTTGTTTTGTACTTAGCACGACTATATGAGACTCGCCGTGATGCTGCATTAGCTAGTGAGACTCATAAGAAATGAGTTAAGGAACAGTTTGATCAAAATGTAAAACCTCACTCATATTCAAAAGGTGACCTAGTATTGGTTTATGATCAAGAACATGGTAAATTAGGTGTTGGGAAATTTGAGCCCATATGGCATGACCCTTATATTGTAAAATGTGTACTGAAAAAAGGGGCTTATGAGCTAGTTGATTATGATGACATTTTTTCAGGAAAACCCATAAATGGACTTTACCTAAAGAAATATTATGCTTAAATAATTCAATGAAGAATTTGTATATTGTTGTATCATATTTTGTGTGTGGTAATTTTTAGCATCTTTTTACGATTTTCTGCTACTTCTCGTGCTTATCTTGTGCTACACTTGATTTTTAGATGTTGATGTTCCCTCAAACTTACATTAGCTTTGTCGATGGCGCTAGTCGTAGTACTCAGAATTTGTCTTTTGCAGCCTCAGTCATTTATTCACCCACATATGAGTAAGTTTCTATTCATGGGATATGCCTTGGTCAAACAACGAATAACATCATAGAGTATAGTGCAGTTATTGAGCTATTATCTTACTCCATTTCATTTGGTATTCATTGGTTAATCATTAGGTTATATTCTCAACTCATAGTATTACATTTAAACGGTGTCTATTCAGTAAGAAGTGTTGCAATGTTGAGAATGTTTTTGTGGGTTCATCTCTTGGAAAGAGAGTTTTATTACATCAAATATCAACACATTCCAAGAAATTTAAACATATTAACTAATGCATTAGCTAATTATGTGTTAAATAGGCATTTGTAATATTTGTAAGAAAGTAAACACAATATTTATCGATATATTGTACTAGATAAAGTGAGATAAAAGTAGTAGTTTCCATTAATTAAAATGTCTGTAAAAAGTGTGTTTTTTAACAAAATGTCATCCAATACATAAGGCCCCGTGGCCTTTATTATCTGAACATGATGATACATCATCAAAAAACAAAATCTAACTCTAAGACTAGCAACTGCACATGATGATCATGGTAGCAGACAATGAACTACTTGTCATAGCAAGCGACTAATCAGTCTAGGAACCCCCATGGTGTGCCTCTGATAGCGGAGAGGCAAGTCATCAATCCCGACATCTAGGATGTCTAGGGTCAACCTCTCTAGGTTTGTGCGCCATCTCAATCAAAGCCTCTGGTACATCAGGGTTCTATACTGCGAGAGCTACTGGCTGCTCACTGTGTCCGTCAAATCTACGTAGTCCTACTAGTCTCACTGGGCCCACATCTACATGATCATTTGGGACAATTTGTTTTGGATGCCAAAAACCAAAAAAAAAAATTTCAAATATTCAAAACCAACCAAAATGTGAATTTTTTACCTAGGTCACCTCACTGCAATCCAGTTGGTAGTGGAATATCTGCATCACTTGTGTAATCCATGCCTGCATATGGAAAGTCCTTGATCATAACAATTTGATGTTCCAACCATCCAAATAAATCAACAGTATGTCGAATAATTGGGCCGTCACCACCTCTATGGCGTGCCATCAATGTGACTCACTTCAACATGCGAGTATATCGCGGTCCTCCTCCATCTATGGCTACATGTGGGCCGAGAAGGGGGGTCCTCTCTAGATCGAATGAGATAACAAAGGCACCATACCCAAACTTCTTTAGTTTGTTGGTTTTCACTCTAGTTAGTTTCCCTTTCAGGTTGGAAACTACCCCTTCACACCATTTGAATATTGTAGGTTTCATGCACTCTATGGAGATATGCATTTGAGATTTGGTGAGAAAGTGAAGTGTTGCACTCCCACATAACTATGCAACAGTGAAACCAATATCCCTCCAAGTGAGTCTCTCAATGGTTTTGATATCAATACGTTCATCTTTGAGTTCAGATCCTTGGAATCAATCTTGAAATAGATAGGTGGCAATTATTTCACCACCTCATCTATGTCGATAGAGAGAAATGTCAACTCCACTATGTGGGAGCCCAGACAAGAACTAGATGGTATCAACATCTATAGTGAGTTTATGGTTTCTAATTAGGAAGCGCTCTTCCTGTACATTCCACTTTCTCACCATCCATTCCACAATTTCTTAGAGCCTATAATGTTTTTGGATGGTTCAAAGCAGCTATATATTTTTCTTTGTGTTCACGCTCTCTCCACTCCATTTTTGTAGCTCAAAACCCTGCAAATAAACATGGAGGATCATCAGAAAATGTTGTAGTAATTTTTTTTTGCAAAAAATTGGGTATTTTAATAATTTTTTCAAAGCCCTCAGTGTTGTGCGCGAACAATTTTGAAGACCAGTGCAAATTTGCGCGGTTCTAGCTCTAGAAACCACACAAATATCATTTTTCTATGTTAAAAAATCAGTTGGTGTACACAATCCCAATGAAGAGGAACTGTGCATAGTGAGGGTGATTTTTCAATTGATAAACCCCTCCCAAAAAACTAAATACAATGTGAAAAGCAAAACAAAAGAAATGAAAACAAATATATCAAAGAGATCATTTACCTGGAAAAGGCGGCTTGTGATTTGGTACAACGATTTTCCCATAATCTACCTCTGAAGTTCTTGGTGAAAAATGCACTCAACCACTCTCAAAGGGTAAAAAACACAAATGGTAAAAAGTTTTTACTTTTTTGGATTTTTATAAGTTTTTAGGCCCATTAAAATATTATTTTTTTCCAATTAGCTTCTTAAATCCAAATTTTTAATGTTTTTACTATATTTTTGAGCAGTGTGGTGAGCTCTGGTATTGCACCGAGTGTTGCAACTCCCAAAAGCCCCTCAACTCTATTTATCAACCTGGGGTTCGTACAAACTTTGAGGTGATAGTGCTATATACACAGTAGATGGAATTCTACTCATTCCACCCTCAAATAGGGCATTTGATCATTAGGGCTCCAAGACCATTCTTCTACTGAACTAAAAGGGATTAACTACTGAAAGAATAATTCAAAAGCTAGTCCTAGTGTAGAGAAAGTAAATTATGTTCAACTCTAACTTGTAAATGTTATCAACTTGTAAATGTTACTCATTCAATTAACGAAAGAACATGAGAATTATGTTATCTATAGAAAGGAAACTACCCTAATTGCAGTCAACCATCTAGCTATCAGATTCACTTGAAAACAGAAGATTATCCTACCAATTCACAACTCAAGAATTCAAGCATAATTTATCTAACTCACGCTTGCAGATTAAGTAATGTCCTAATTGCCAAATCTATAATGAAAAAATGACAAAAAAAATATTAACAGACATGTTGTGGATCCGTGTCTTGAGATTCTCCTTCTTCATTTTTTCCTGAGAGACACACACACACACACACAAGTTGCCTCAATAGATTTTTTCAACCTGTATCACTGTCCTGAGCCCCTCAAGGGAGGTTTTCACCCATCAATATTTTATTTTTTCTTTTGATTTACTCTTGGGCTACCTCAAGGAGGTTTTCAACCCAAGAGTTGGCTTCAGATGCCTCATAAATGTTTTCATCCAGGCCTTTTATTATCTTTTTCTTTTTTTCTTTTTTTCCACAAAAAAATAGTATCTAGGAATGTTGTGGCTTAGAATCTATGACACTTCCAATCACATTAACCTCTTTGTTGATGGTGTTGATGAATTATTCCTTGGACATAGGCTTTCTGTATACCTTCAATCTGTAGCCATTGACAAGAAAGGGAATCCCTTCCTCATCAATGGTCCTGATTTGAACAACTCCATTTTCATGGCATTTCTCTATCAGGTATGGGCCTAACCATCTTTTCATCAATTTTCCTTTGAAATCCTTGAACCTAGATTCATATAGTAAGGCCCAATACCCTTCTTGAAAAACTTTGTCCTTGATATGCCTATCATGCTAGACCTTCCTTTGCAATTGGATAACCTCGGTGTGTAGGAGGGCCTGCATTTTGAATTCATCCAAGCCATTTAACTAGAGTAGCCTCTCCTGTTGTGCTTTGGTGACATCTAAATCCAATTGGGCTGCCATTCTCAAAGTATTGTACTCAAACTCAATAGAGAGCAGAGTTTTCTTTCCATAGACCAAATCATATGGGGTAAAACCAATAGTTGTTTTCCAAGTTGTGTTATAGGCCCAAGTGGCCTCCACTAATCTGTCTTCCCAATCCTTCTTGTTGTTGCTCACAACCTTGGTGAGGATGCCCTCTAATTCCCTATTTGTGACCTCTACTTGTCCATTGGCCTGAGGATGATAGGAAATAGATTTTTTGTGCTTAATATGATGTTGCCTTAATATATTCTCGATTAGATGTGATGTGAATTGAACTCCCTGATCGGTGACTATCTCTCTGGGTTACCCAAATTTATAGAACACATTCTCCCTTAAGAACTCAACCACTTTCTCCTCTATTGTTGCCTTGACAACCTTTGTCTCAACCCACTTTGTCAAATAATCAATGCACACAATGATGAACTTTTTCTGCCCTGATGGTGGATCAATTGGCCCAATGAAATCCATGCCCCTCTTTTCAAATGGCTCTAAAGACACCTGAGGTTGTAGGGTCATTTCATCCTTGGGTGTAGGTTTCCCCATCCTCTGGAATTATCACATTTGCTGGTATATCTTCTTGCATCTTGGTGGAGAGTGGGTCAGTAGTAGCCAGCTTGTAGAGCTTTGAAAGTTGTTCTCTTAGAAGCAAAGTGACCTACACAGGGCCCATAATGACAGGATGAGAGGATGTCAAATAATTCATCTTCCCTACAACATCTCCTCAAGATTTTATCTGGTCCCAACTTGAAGAGATTGCCCCCAATCCAAGTGAAAGGGGTGCTCTTCCTTACAATTATGCTCTTCTCCCTAGATGACAGATTTGGAGGAAATTTTGCAACAACTAGGTAGTTGGCTATGTCAGCAAACCATGGAGAGAGCACTGAGATAGAAAATAAGTGCTCATCTGGAAGCTGATCATCAACCATCCCTTCATCACCTATAGGAAAAGCAAGTCTAGATAGAAAATCTACAACTACATTTTCTTTTCCTGCCTTGTCAATGATAGTTAAATCAAACTGCTATAACAATAGCAACCATCTAATGATTCTAGCATTCACATCAGGCTTGTTCATCAAGTATTTGATAGATGCATGGTCAATATGCACAAAAGTTTGGTATCTAGTGATGTAGTGTTTGAACTTTTTTAAAGAGTGTACAACAACTAGGAGTTCTTTCTCAGTTACAGTGGAGTTCAATTCCTCCTTATATATATTTTTACTAATGAACTAAATGGCATAGGGTAACTTACCATCTATTTTGCCTAAAGTTTCCCCTACAACTTTGTAGGATGCATCAGCATGGATATGGAAAGGAAGAGTCCAGTTTGGGCCTCTAAGTATGGGTGCAGTGGTTAATTTGTCTTTCAAGATCTCTAGGGCCTCTTGGCAGCTATCTATCCAACAAAATTCCAAGTCCTTGTCCAGAAATCCAAAAAATGGTGAGGTTACTTTGCTAAATTCCTTGATAAACCTTATATAATATCCATCTAAGCCTAAAAAACTCCTAACACCCCTCTTCTTTTAAGGAGTAGGGACCCTTTTTATGATGAAAATTTTGTTTAGGTCCACTTGTATTCCCTCCTAAGATATTGAATGGCCAAGGACACCTGCATTCATTAAGAATTCACACTTCTCAAGACTAAGCGAGAGGTTCATTTCAATGAACTTCTTCAGGACTTTCCCCATATTAGAGAGAGCCTCCAAGAAGTCACACCCATAGGGAGTGAAATCATCCATGTAGATCTCTACAGAGTCATGGACTAACTCAACAAAGATGCTCAAAATTGCCCTTTGAAAAGTGGCAGGGGCATTACATAATCCAAAAGGAAGGACCCCATAAGAAAAGGTACCCAAAGGACAGGTGAATGTAGTTTTTTCTTGGTCCTCAGGGCTAATATAGATCTACTTGGAACCACTGAATCCATAGGAAAGATAAGAACTTCTTCCCTGCAAGACCATCTAAAACTTGATCAATGAAAGTTAAAGGGAAATTGTATTTCTTAGTGGCTTTGTTCAGCTCTCTATAATCAACACAGATCCTCCACTTTCCATTCTTCTTTGGGACCAAAACTAGAGGGGACACCCATTCACTATCTAAGATGGGGTATATGAACCCTGCATCCAACAACTTTTACAATTCTTCCTTTACTATGTCTTTAAGGGCTGGGTTCATTCTCCTCTGAGGTTGGCACACAAGTTTTCATCCCTCCTTGATGTAGATGTGATGAGTACAAACCGAAGGATGCACCCATTTCATTTCTTTATAGCTCCAAGCAAAGGCATCTAAGTGCTCTCTTAGCATTTTGCACAACTTCTCTTCTTGGTTGGCTGAGAGAGAGGGGTTAATCTTCAAGGTTCTATATGGACCAAATTCTACAATTTTGACATGTGCAGGACTTGGGTCCACTAGGCATAACTCAGTCCAAGGATTACCCTCAGATTCCTTCACAAGCTCGTCAAGAGGCATGGTATTGGGGGGTTGGTTCTGGAGGATTTGGTCAATGAGGTCATCTTCATTAGGTTGTCCCCCTCCTATAACAACATCTAGGGTACATATTGGATGGGATGTTGTATGATACACTTCATCTTCCTCCTCCTCCAACCATAGGGGTAAGTCATGCTCAATGGATGGCTGAGTAGGAGGGTATAATACCAACTATTTGGAAAAATGCCCATTCTTAATGGTCATGTTCCTAGCCCTACAACTTATGTAAGCATAAACAGTGGCTATCCATGGTCTTCCAAGGATGAGAGGATAACCATTGAATTTGGTTTTGGGATGGAGAACTAGGAAGTTAGTAGGATACTCCCTGGATTCAATAGAGACCATTACATCCTGAAAAACTCCCTCGAGAGCCACTGTGGACCTATCTGCAAATTGCAACACTGTAGTGGTCTTTCTTAAGGATCCTTGGAGGTTTAACTTTAGCATGGCTTCTTTAGTAATCACATTGATGGCAGCCCCAAGATCAATCAAGGTGTGAGGGAAAATGATGCCATCAATGTGCACATCTACCATAGGACTTCCAAGATCTAGATATTTTGGGAAAATCACTCTCCCCAACATCAAATCAGATAATTGACCAATAACATTGATGGTAGGGGTGTCTTTCTTTCTCCTCCTAGGATGTTGAATCATTTCCCTCTAATAATATTATTGAATATTGGAACATCTTTGATAGCTTGGAGGGGAATTTTAACACGGGTTCTTCAATTCTCCCAAAAGTTCAGTCTCTTCTAGGGTGTGTTGGTTAGGATGGATCAATATATCAAGAAAAGGAGGTGGATTTACTTGAGGGATACTCCCTTCCTTTTCCTCTTCAAGATCCTTAGGTGGAGATGGAGGTTGGTTATCTAGGAGCACTCTTCCAAATCTGAGGTTGATTTCTTGAATCTCCATGGCATAAGTAGGGTAAGATGTCTCTCGACTATAGACGTATGGTGTCTGCTCGTTATTTGGGTTTAGATTGGGTTGAGCAAACATTTTAGGTTGCTTGGTTGGAGTGGGATGAGTGAGATGTGGTTGAGATGGAGGTGGAGGCAGTAAAGCAAGGGGTTGGTTGTGTTAGCGCTTGAGATTTCACCTCAGGCTGAGAAAGGTAAACCTCAAGGCAACATCAACCATTTAGCCTCGTAGCTAGCCCTACGGGGCAGGAGAAGGCTCTCTCCGGTCTATCTCGGTAAAATCTTCAATAGAATGAGATGACCAACAAGGTAACACTGATATTAGGCTAGTAAACTGATTAAAAAGGTTGATTTGGGGTTTTTTGGGTTTTTGGTGGCAAATTGAGGAATTGCAATTTTGGGTGCGGGGATTGGACACAGTTTCTGCAGGGGGTTCCTTGGGGCGAGGTAGGAGACCGTATTGATGCCTTTGATTGAGATGGATGATCAGGAATGAAAGATGAGGAGCTAAAGAGAGCAAACAATGACTTTGAATTCCCTTTAGACAGTAGAAAACATTGAAATTAAACAAATTTAAAAGCAGAGCATGGCTAGCATGAATTCATACTTTAACACTTCATTTGTTTAATGTGCAGCAGTAAAGAAAGGAAATGAATCACATAACAAAGCTTACAAGAACATTGAGAAAACACACCATCAACACATGAGTCCACAAGAATCCCAAAGATGACTGCAAAACCCTGGTCTTCCTTAGCCAAAAATTGCAGAGATACAGTGAAAATATACAATGATAGCTTCTCCCTCAAGAGTCCAACCATGAAAATGAGCAAGAAAGTACATAATATAGATGATCTAACCTCTTTCCCTGCCTCCATGGGTCGAGCTCACTATCCTAGGAGCTGTTTCAACCACCTCTAAACTAAGCACTACAAAATAGGCAGTCAAAACAACTTGCCTCTATAAACTTGGAAACCAGTTCATACATTCAATTTTTACCCTTTACATGAATAAATCTTCTAGAAGAGTTACAAAAGGGTAAAAGTGTCTAAAAAGTGTCACAATTACATCAAAGAGGACCATCATTAACCTCAAAAAGTCAAACCAAGTCAAACTGTGCTTTTCCGAGCTGTTACAGTGAAATCTGGCAAAGTTTGCCTGACGGGTCGCGCACATCTGCCTGACAGGTCGCGCACATTGGGAGCTCTGTTTGAGGCACTTGCAGGTGTCAGAATTGGGTGCAGGATAGCTCGTTGGAAAGGTCTATGAGTCTACCTTCCAACCCAACTGGAATTTTTGAATTTGGAGGTTATTTTCCGTGTCAAAACTTAATTCTCCCAAGACTGGTTTCTGCAACTCAAAAAAGGGGCAGAAAGTCAAATTTTGCATGTATTTTGACCTTCTGGAGGCCCAAAACTCCATAAAAACTAAAGTCCATCCATAGGCATATGTAACTTTGCATAAAAAATCTAGAAATGCTGATTTTTTGCAAAAAGGAGTTGCCATGACAAAGGGTCTCACCGGGGGTGAGACCCGTTGAGGAGCCAAAACCTGTAAATTTCCAAAAAATGCCAAAATTACCCAAAATTCTCAAAAATTTTGGGATTTGAGCTGTGGCTAGGCTAATGAGTGCCATGATCCTTGAGAGAAGCCTCAGCCAAGATACGGAGGGGATTTGGCTTCTTTCTCTGTTTTTGAGACTCGGTCAACCTTGAAAAATTTTCATTTTGGCTTTGCATACATGCATCCTTGCCCAATAATGATTCTTCATATTCCTCAACAGCTTTTTCTCTTGGTTGGCCTTAGCCAACAGCCTCTCTAAGTATGCATTCACCTGGATGAGCATTGACTCTCGGTCAGCAGGCAATGGATCACCGGGTCTTCTTCGGTTCAAGACTCGGTCACTACGAATCCTCCATAACTCATCCAATGCTTTCTCTTCCTCCAACTGTTTGTTCCGCTGCTCCAGGTAAGTGATAGTCCATTGGGCACCCTCAAGTCTCTTCTGCAAAACATCATTTTCAGCTCTCAGATGCTGAATGATCTCCTTTGCCTCTCGGCTAGGAGAACTGGTCTCAAGATCAATGACCTCGGTGTCGGGGACTCCTGATGGACCCTCATGAATCATGGGTTGTTTGCCCCTCTGTGGTACCTGTGTTGGTGAAGAAAGCGAGGCCCCTTCCACCTGATGTGGAGATAACACTCGCTGTGCTGATGATGAAGGCGAGACCCCTTCCACCTGCTGTGGAGATAGTACTCGCCTGGCTGCTGTAAATAAGGCCCTCTGGCCTGTCTGATAAGTGAGCTGAGGTGAAGAACTAACATGTCGAGTGACCGGAATATCAGGCTGCTGAGATGGTCCTCCCTCCTCCTGAATGACCTCTGGATGTGGCTGGGGTGGTGCTGTGAAAAACTCACGGGAAATGAACTCCTCCCATGAGATGCCCTGCTGAGTCAACTGATGCAAGACTATGAGCTGAATCAAACCATAATGACATAGGCTCCTGTACTGCTGGGCCGGGGTCTTCCTCTGCAACATGGGCACCATCTTCTGAATGTTCTGAAAGAAGAAAACCGGGATGTTCATCATCCTCACTCGGGTGAAGTGCATCAAGAGGCGAATGTGATATGAGTACACCTGTGAAAATCTGCCCTCATAGGTAAAATAGTGCATAATAAGCCTCATGATGGGAGCATACTCGCTCCGGAGAAATCTGAATGGAAAAACACCCGCTAAATGTCTCAAGAATGGTGGCCGGACATAAGGCTCAAAGTGAACAGTATCTAGCAACTTGCGCTTAGGCCACACCTCACCAACATTCGGTATCCCTGTAGCATGTGAGATCACCTCGGGTGTCAATGTAAAATCTACCCCTGCTAGATTGACATGTCCATCATGCAAATGTAAAACAAAGAGGTGGGCCAACTCTCTGTGATGTTGAATCCGGGAGATCCTCTCACAAAACTGATAACAAGACATGTACTGAAAACAAGTAACTGCCATAGGACAAGCCTGTAATTCTGCCAAAGAGGTGGGCTCCTCTCGCTTATGATGTCCTCCCTTACCCCCTTTACGAGGCCTCCTCTGTACCTCAACCTCTGTAGATGATGAATGGTCATCACTTTTCTCATAAGTTTCGGTTTCTGACATGGTTTAGGAGCAAAGTGGACAAGCTGAACTACTGTCTCTGCCTGCAAAAAGTGCTGAACTCTATGCTGTTTCAAGGGGGAAACGACATGAGGGAAATGTTAGGGGAGGGATCTTTTAACAAGGAATGGGAATATATAAATATAACAGGGAATTTTTAAGGGAAATGTTGCAAATCATTATGCATATAGGAATACATATTTGTAATTGGGAAATCATTTGCAAAGATCATTGCATATGGGAAAAAACATGTATGAAAGTGAACATGGGAATGTGCATACATGTATTAATAGGGGAAATAGGGAAACCATGCACAAAACATGTTGACATATTTACCAACACTTTTTGTTATTTACACATGCATATGGTGGAGGGAAATTAGGATTTGAATTTGTTTTTTGATGCTTTGGGAGAGGGGTAGGGTTTTCATTTTTAGTGATTAGGGATGGGGAACGATTTGCATTTCATTTGTAACATAATATAGGAAAAGAGATGAACACATAGGTGTGAGTGAAAGGGAAAGGAGGGAAACAAACCAAAGGAAAAAATAGCTTGAAACAACACAAACCCTAGCACAGTTTGCTCATTAACATTGCAGCCATATAATGTCTTTTCACTTGCATGATTTAAGTTTAAAATACAAGCATGAGGGCTTACATTCATCACCAACCACAAAAATGATGTGTAAAGAACCTACCTCGAACAAATTTGATGACTTGGAGGAAGATTGGGCAATTTGTTTGAAGTTTGCAGCAAGACAGTCCAACGGGTCGCGCCCATTGTTTTTCTGAACTGTGGGAGACCCTCTGACGGGTCGTGCGCACCCAACGAGTCGCGCCCCTCTCTGCTGCCCGAAATCGCTCTGCCTTTGCTCCTTTCTCTCAATCGCTCTCTCAAACCTCTCTTGCAAGCATTAGGATGCACAATGAGAGTGAAAGGAGGGAATTTGGGCTTTTATAAGTTTCATTTGAAAAAATTTCATTCATAAACCCACTTTCTAAAGTTTATCTTTGACACTTTTGTAACACTGACTTTTGGTTTCCTTTATCCTGAATTTGACTCATTGAGTGCTTTGACTTGATTCTTTTTGCAGGTAGATCGTCTGAGGGATCTTGGCAAGGGGACCAGGGTTGCACTTTGTCCGCTGAAGACTTTTGAAATTTCATCACTTATTTACAAAAACTGAGAAAATGACCTTGGCTTTAAAAACAGAGTTTTTTAAATCCAAGGTGAAAGTTCACTGTACAAGATAAAAATATCGAAGAAACATGTTTACAAACCTCCCTCTGGCTTGCTGAGTACTCATGGATTTTCTTAGACATGACCTTGCAGAGATAAATGACCAAAACCCTAGACCTAGGACTTTGACCTCAAGACAAATCAAGACAAGTTTGAAAAACTTAATGACTGATATGACCTGATCCAGCAAAGCCAAGAGGGGTATAAATACACTAGCTCCTCCATCAGGGTTATGGCATGCCTAACGGGATGCAAAACTTGACACTGATGAGACACCTACCTATGCAAATGCAAAGAGTTTTGATCGCTGATGGAGGGCTTCAGGACCGACACTAACATTGGCTCCAATGGGGATGGTAGCTCCTTGGAGGTACCAAGAACCTTAGACCTCTGGGAGAGCAGACCAGTGCCTTACAATCATTGGGCAATGGAGTCATTATTTTGAATGGAGAACACAAAACCTTTGACACATTTATTGAATGAAAACTTGACTAAAAACTGACTGAAACTTGACTCAAACCAACTCGATGACAAATTGAAATGATGGAAAAACTTGACTCTAACAAACTAACTCAAGACCTGAACTTAAAACTTAAAACTTGATGGCATTACATAACCACCAATGTTTCTTACAAGACAACCTACCATCAAACTATATCATAATGCCAATGTAACCAATCAAGCAGATGCCTTCTTGACTGGTTCTCCCAATCAGATCTCATGATCAACAATAGATACTGGTAACTGGGCATCCAAAAACATAGCTGACCATGATCTCCTTCATCACTGAACACTGCAATAAACACTATCACTGCTGACTGTAACAAATCTGCCATTGGATCCTGGAAAACATGAAGACTTGACATTACCACCTCCTGCTGAAAGAACAAGGTTTCCTTTGTTTCAAATTCTGATCTGCCTTCATCATGTGCTTCAGAAAGAGTATGTTCCTGGTCCTCAAAAAATTCTGAACAAGTAGATGAGCAGATCTCCTCTTGAAATAACATTTCAAAACATGAGACATATGAGGAAGAATCTGAAATGGAATCCTGAATGCTATGATCTTCGGTAGTCTGACAATATGGTAGGTCATCTTCAAATGATATGACAGCCGGATTATCATCTTTGTGAAGGAAAACATTATCTATTTGCTGATCTACAAGACAATCATCTTCTTCAACAGAGGAAGAAGTTTCCCCAACACTTTCCTGACTATGTATGCATTGCAAATCTGTTGTAGCTTGGGATGTAACAAGACCTTTCAAAAGCTGATCTATCTCCTCTTCAGACAAAGGAGACAATGCCTTTTGGTTTCTTTTGCTTAAACAATAATTATCTTCATATGACAAGGCATTCAAACTATCATTTATTACTGAGCTATTGAAAGGAGATTCATCACTTACTTGCACAAAGATCTTGTTAGGATATTCCGACACATAGGATATAGTTAAGTTCAACTTGGTCTAGTATAGAGTTAGGTTAGAGTTAGGTAAAGTGTGTTTCTTTACCGTTGTACATTTTGTAACTTACAATCCGACGGTCACGATATGTAGTGATCCGACGGTTCACTCTCACCTCGGTATTACCGACACTTGATCCGTGGCTTGACACCCGATTGGTCCATGAGTTCTATTTAAAGCGCATGGAGGGTCATTGTTCGGGTAATCCGTGCATGAGAGAAGCTTATGTAAATTTTCATTCTTTGATTAATAAATTGCCTGTAGTACCCACGTTGGGACAGGCCGTGGACTGTTTCCCTCCTTGCACTTTGAGGGTTTTAACCACGTCAAAAATACTGGTGTATTGATTTGAGATCTGGTTGTGAGCGGTGTCCTTTTGGTGTTCTTTCTGAGAAACTTACCCTGTAAATTCCTACATGGAATCAGAGCTTGGACCCAGGTTCGATTCCCCCAAGTTGCCTTTGAGGGGGGTGTTGGAAGAATCACCGCACCTCTATAGAATCGGTAATTTCCACCCTGGGGATCCTAGTTACTGGCTTGTAATGTTTACCAATACCTGCGGGTTTTGGTGTAACGGCATACCTCCACATATCATTCATTGATGACAAATGATACATGGGATCTTGTTCCTCTACCAAAGGGACGCAAACTTGTTAGATGTAAATGGGTTTACAGAACCAAGTATGGACCAGATGGGAAAGTTGATAAACATAAAGCTCGTCTCGTTGCTAAGGGCTTTTCACAGGTTGAAGGCATTGACTACACTGAAACCTTCTCCCCTATTGCCAAAATGAACTCTATCCGCCTTGTTCTTTCCCTTGCTGCCTCTTTAAAATGGGAAGTCCATCAGATGGATGTTAAATCTGCCTTCTTACATGGGGACTTGCAGGAAGAAATCTATATGGAACAACCCATTGGCTTCATACAAACAGACTCCAGCCTTGTTTGTCGACTTAAGAAATCACTTTATGGCCTCAAGCAAGCTCCTCGGGCTTGGTATGCCAAAATGGATAGCTTTCTTTTAGAATCTGGCTTTTCTAGGTGTCATTCTGACAATACTGTCTACACCAAGAAAGTGGGCAACTCTCTTATGATCCTTGTTCTTTATGTTGATGATCTTATTCTTACTGGTAGTGATCCCAACCTTATAAACCATGTGAAGTCCAGCCTTAAAAAAGAAATTTGAAATGACAGACTTAGGACACTTACACTATTTTCTCGATCTTCAAGTCTTGCAATCCCAGGAGGGTATTTTCCTTTCCCAGTCCAAGTATGCTTGTGATATTCTTCGTCATTTTCACATGGAAGACTGTAAGCCAGCCCCTTCTCCCTTTCAGTCTGGAGTCAAACTTTCAGTCTCTTGTACTTCTCCTGAAGTTGATGCTACCTTATATCGTCAACTTGTCGGAAAACTCTTGTATTTAACCCATACTCGTCCTGATCTTTCCTTTGCTGTTGGCCTTGTTGCTCGTTTTATGCAAAACCCCCGTGAAAGTCATTGGAAAGCAGCTAAAAGAATACTTCGTTATGTTCAAGGTACAGTACAGTTTGGGATTCATTACAGTGCCAAAGCAGCTCCTCTGTTAGTTGGTTTCATTGATTCTGATTGGGCTGGTGACCCTGATGATCGGAAGTCTACTGCCGGTTATGTCTTCACTCTTGGTTCAGGACCTATTACATGGGCTTGTAAGAAACAGGCTGCCATTTCTCTTTCGTCAGCAGAAGCAGAGTATCGTGGTGCTGTGGAAGCTAGTAAGGAAGCCTTGTGGCTTCGTTAGATCCTATCAGAGTTTGGCTTTGAGCAGCAGCATCCAACCACACTTTGGTGTGATAATCAAAGTGCCATTCAGCTATGCAAAGATCCAGTCCAGCATCAGCGCAGCAAACACATTGAACTACACATGCACTTCATCAGAAAGCTCATTCATGACCATTTTCGTGAAGTGCAATATTGTCCAACAGATGATCAGGTTGCAGACATCTTCACAAAGGCTCTCACAGAGGCGAAGTTCACTAAACTTCGATATATGCTTGGAGTTCAGGAAGTTGTCACTAAGGGGGGATAGGCTCTAGTGCCTCCTTCCTTCTCCTATTGTGTCATATTTGTAAATCCTTCAATCCTATCCCAAGTTGTTCTTAAGGGGGGATGTTAGGATATTTCGACACATAGGATATAGTTAAGTTCAACTTGGTCTAGTATAGAGTTAGGTTAGAGTTAGGTAAAGTGTGTTTCTTTACCGTTGTACATTTTGTAACTTACAATCCGACGGTCACGATATGTAGTGATCCGACGGTTCACTCTCACCTCGGTATTACCGACACTTGATCCGTGGCTTGACACCCGATTGGTCCATGAGTTCTATTTAAAGCGTATGGAGGGTCATTGTTCGGGTAATCCGTGCATGAGAGAAGCTTGTGTAACTTTTCGTTCTTTGATTAATAAATTGCCTGTAGTACCCACGTTGGGACAGGCCGTGGACTGTTTCCCTCCTTGCACTTTGAGGGTTTTAACCACGTCAAAAATACTGGTGTATTGATTTGAGATCTGGTTGTGAGCGGTGTCCTTTTGGTGTTCTTTCTGAGGAACTTACCCTGTAAATTCCTACAGATCTCACCTTGTTGTTCATGAACATCTAAATCCAAAACTCTGTCTATGATCTCAATAGTAGAGCTCTCTTTGATGGGCTTCAGCACAAGATATTCCTGGTCATCATAATCTAAATGTTGTTCTGAAGTAGTTGTCCTAACATTATCACATTCTGCAATCAACATTGGACTTACTTGCATGCTACTGTCTTCTGTGGGCAGATCTGAAACAACATTTGCTCTTTCCTCATTTTCAACCATATTGAAATCTTCAGCCTGCTGATCTTGGCAAGTATCCTCTAAGATTTCGGTGTGCTGCTGAAATGGATTCTCATACAGAGCCTCCATAATCTCAACATCCATAAAATTGTCATCTTCATAATACTTCTCAAGGCTTTCAATAAAATTATGTACATGGCTACAACAGTTCTGAACTAAAATCAAAGATGGATATGATTCTTTATACTTTTCAAAGAACACAGTATGAAAATCCCTTAAACAATAAATTGAAGCAGATGGCAAACTTTCATACCAGGATCGGGCTTCATCTTCCAGAGTAGCCATAAACATTTTCATCAAACAGTCCTCAGGAAAATTGATCTTTAACTTGCGAATATGCATATGAAATCTAACTAGATGTAAAGCAGCATCCTTCTTACCATCATCATTAAATGTGGGCAGATTCCTTGACCAATCTACCTTGGGCATCTTATTCGGAAAACCTGGAATGTGATCTCGGCTCAAGGGAGCATATCTTCTTGCAATCTGATCCATCTTGAGAAATCTCAAAGCTACTGATCTCTCTGCAGTGAAGTCACCATGAAGCACAGGTTGCTAGATTCTTCAGTGAAAGGAGTCGCCAGGTGAATGATTTCAGCCTTTCAAGTGTCTGATCGTTGTCCACTATCAACAATCATATCTGAACTTGATACATGTACTGGGGTAAAATGCAAATGAAGTGTTGTATTCACAAGCTCACGGAGATTGACTGAAGCAGCGTTTATCTACTTGCGCTGATGTAAAACAAGAGCGTTTTCGAAGGCTACCTGGCGTAACTTCAGGCTTCGTCTAAGACTTATGAAATAACACTTCAATGAGAAAAGGATTAGATGTTCTCCCCAGTATGGTCGCCAGCATGTTAGCGCTTGAGATTTCACCTCAGGCTGAGAAAGGTAAACCTCAAGGCAACATCAAACCATTTAGCCTCGTAGCTAGCCCTACGGGGCAGGAGAAGGCTCTTTCCGGTCTATCTCGGTAAAATCTTCAATAGAATGAGATGACCAACAAGGTAACACTGATATTAGGCTAGTAAACTGATTAAAAAGGTTGATTTGGGGTTTTTTGGGTTTTTGGTGGCAAATTGAGGAATTGCAATTTTGGGTGCGGGGATTGGACACAGTTTCTGCAGGGGCTTCCTTGGGGCGAGGTAGTAGACCGTATTGATGCCTTTGATTAAGATGGATGATCAGGAATGAAATATGAGGAGCTAAAGAGAGCAAACAATGACTTTGAATTCCCTTTAGACAGTAGAAAACATTGAAATTAAACAAATTTAAAAGCAGAGCATGGCTAGCATGAATTCATACTTTAACACTTCATTTGTTTAATGTGCAGCAGTAAAGAAAGGAAATGAATCACATAACAAAGCTTACAACAACATTGAGAAAACACACCATCAACACATGAGTCCACAAGAATCCCAAAGATGACTGCAAAACCCTGGTCTTCCTTAGCCAAAAATTGCAGAGATACAGTGAAAATATACAATGATAGCTTCTCCCTCAAGAGTCCAACCATGAAAATGAGAAAGAAAGTACATAATATAGATGATCTAACCTCTTTCCCTGCCTCCATGGGTCGAGCTCACTATCCTAGGAGCTGTTTCAACCACCTCTAAACTAAGCACTACAAAATAGGCAGTCAAAACAACTTGCCTCTATAAACTTGGAAACCAATTCATGCATTCAATTTTTACCCTTTACATGAATAAATCTTCTAGAAGAGTTACAAAAGGGTAAAAGTGTCTAAAAAGTGTCACAATTACATCAAAGAGGACCATCATTAACCTCAAAAAGTCAAACCAAGTCAAACTGTGCTTTTCCGAGCTGTTACAGTGAAATCTGGCAAAGTTTGCCTGACGGGTCGCGCACATTTGCCTGACGGGTCGCGCACATTGGGAGCTCTGTTTGAGGCACTTTTAGGTGTCAGAATTGGGTGCAGGATAGCTCATTAGAAAGGTCTATGAGTCTAATTTCCAACCCAACTGGAATTTTTTAATTTGGAGGTCATTTTCCCTGTCAAAACTTAATTCTCCCAAGACTGGTTTCTGCAACTCAAAAAAGGGGCAGAAAGTCAAATTTTGCATGTATTTTGAGCTTCTGGAGGCCCAAAACTCCATAAAAACTCAAGTCCATCCATAGGCATATGTAACTTTGCATAAAAAATCTAGAAATGATGAGTTTTTGCAAAAAGGAGCTACCATGACAAAGGGTCTCACCGGGGGTGAGACCCGTTGAGGAGCCAAAACCTGTAAATTTCCAAAAAATGCCAAAATTCTCAAAATTTTTGGGATTTGAGCTGTGGCTAGACTAATGAGTGCCATGATCCTTGAGAGAAGCCTCAGCCAAGATACGGAGGGGATTTGGCTTCTTTCTCTGTTTTTGAGCCTCGGTCAACCTCCTTTGAAAAATTTTCATTTTGGCTTTGCATACATGCATCCTTGCCCAATAATGATTCTTCATATTCCTCAGCAGCTTTTTCTCTTGGTTGGCCTTAGCCAACAGCCTCTCTAAGTATGCATTCACCTGGATGAGCATTGACTCTCGGTCAGCAGGCAATGGATCACCGGGTCTTCTTCGGTTCAAGACTCGGTCACTACGAATCCTCCATAACTCATCCAGTGCTTTCTCTTCCTCCAACTGTTTGTTCCGCTGCTCCAGGTAAGTGATAGTCCATTGGGCACCCTCAAGTCTCTTCTGCAAAACATCATTTTCAGCTCTCAGATGCTGAATGATCTCCTTTGCCTCTCGGCTAGGAGAACTGGCCTCAAGATCAATGACCTCGGTGTCGGGGACTCCTGATGGACCCTCATGAATCATGGGCTGTTTGCCCCTCTGTGGTACCTGTGCTGGTGAAGAAAGCGAGGCCCCTTCCACCTGATGTGGAGATAACACTCGCTGTGCTGATGATGAAGGCGAGACCCCTTCCACCTGCTGTGGAGATAGTACTCGCTTGGCTGCTGTAAATAAGGCCCTCTGGCCTCTCTGATAAGTGAGCTGAGGTGAAGAACTAACATGTCGAGTGACCGGAATATCAGGCTGCTGAGATGGTCCTCCCTCCTCCTGAATGACCTCTGGATGTGGCTGGGGTGGTGCTGTGAAAAACTCACGGGAAATGAACTCCTCCCATGAGATGCCCTGCTGAGTCAACTGATGCAAGACTATGAGCTGAATCAAACCATAATGACATAGGCTCCTGTACTGCTGGGCCGGGGTCTTCCTCTGCAACATGGGCACCATCTTATGAATGTTCTGAAAGAAGAAAACCGGGATGTTCATCATCCTCACTCGGGTGAAGTGCATCAAGAGGCGAATGTGATATGAGTACACCTGTGAAAATTTGCCCTCATAGGTAAAATAGTGCATAATAAGCCTCATGATGGGAGCATACTCGCTCCGGAGAAATCTGAATGGAAAAACACCCGCTAAATGTCTCAAGAATGGTGGCCGGACATAAGGCTCAAAGTGAACAGTATCTAGCAACTTGCGCTTAGGCCACACCTCACCAACATTCGGTATCCCTGTAGCATGTGAGATCACCTCGGGTGTCAATGTAAAATCTACCCCTGCTAGATTGACATGTCCATCATGCAAATGTAAAACAAAGAGGCGGGCCAACTCTCTGTGATGTTGAATCCGGGAGATCCTCTCACAAAACTGATAACAAGACATGTACTGAAAACAAGTGACTGCCATAGGACAAGCCTGTAATTCTGCCAAAGAGGTGGGCTCCTCTCACTTATGATGTCCTCCCTTACCCCCTTTACGAGGCCTCCTCTGTACCTCAACCTCTGTAGATGATGAATGGTCATCACTTTGCTCATAGGTTTCGGTTTCTAACATGGTTTAGGAGCAAAGTGGACAAGCTGAACTGCTGTCTCTGCCTGCAAAAAGTGCTGAACTCTATGCTGTTTCAAGGGGGAAACGACATGAGGGAAATGTTAGGGGAGGGATCTTTTAACAAGGAATGGGAATATATAAATATAACAGGGAATTTTTAAGGGAAATGTTGCAAATCATTATGCATATAGGAATACATATTTGTAATTGGGAAATCATTTGCAAAGATCATTGCATATGGGAAAAAACATGTATGAAAGTGAACATGGGAATGTGCATACATGTATTAATAGGGGAAATAGGGAAACCATGCACAAAACATGTTGACATATTTACCAACACTTTTTGTTATTTACACATGAATATGGTGGAGGGAAATTAGGATTTGAATTTGTTTTTTGATGCTTTGGGAGAGGGGTAGGGTTTTCATTTTTAGTGATTAGGGATGGGGAAAGATTTGCATTTCATTTGTAACATAATATAGGAAAAGAGATGAACACATAGGTGTGAGTGAAAGGGAAAGGAGGGAAACAAACCAAAGGAAAAAATAGCTTGAAACAACACAAACCCTAGCACAGTTTGCTCATTAACATTGCAGCCATATAATGTCTTTTCACTTGCATGATTTAAGTTTAAAATACAAGCATGAGGGCTTACATTCATCACCAACCACAAAAATGATGTGTAAAGAACCTACCTCGAACAAATTTGATGACTTGGAGGAAGATTGGGCAATTTGTTTGAAGTTTGCAGCAAGACAGTCCAACGGGTCGCGCACCACGCCCAACGGGTCGCGCCCATTGTTTTTCTGAACTGTGGGAGACCCTCTGACGGGTCGCGCGCACCCAACGGGTCGCGCCCCTCTCTGCTGCCCAAAATCGCTCTGCCTTTGCTCCTTTCTCTCAATCACTCTCTCAAACCTCTCTTGCAAGCGTTAGGATGCACAATGAGAGTGAAAGGAGGGAATTTGGGCTTTTATAAGTTTCATTTGAAAAAATTTAATTCACAAACCCACTTTCTAAAGTTTATCTTTGACACTTTTATAACACTGACTTTTGGTTTCCTTTATCCTGAATTTGACTCATTGAGTGCTTTGACTTGATTCTTTTTGCAGGTAGATCGTCTGAGGGATCTTGGCAAGGGGACCAGGGTTGCACTTTGTCCGTTGAAGACTTTTGAAATTTCATCACTTATTTACAAAAACTGAGAAAATGACCTTGGCTTTAAAAACAGAGTTTTTTAAATCCAAGGTGAAAGTTCACTGTACAAGATAAAAATATCGAAGAAACATGTTTACAAACCTCCCTCTGGCTTGCTGAGTACTCATGGATTTTCTTAGACATGACCTTGCAGAGATAAATGACCAAAACCCTAGACCTAGGACTTTGACCTCAAGACAAATCAAGACAAGTTTGAAAAACTTAATGACTGATATGACCTGATCCAGCAAAGCCAAGAGGGGTATAAATACACTAGCTCCTCCATCAGGGTTATGGCATGCCTAACGGGATGCAAAACTTGACACTGATGAGACACCTACCTATGCAAATGCAAAGAGTTTTGATCGCTGATGGAGGGCTTCAGGACCGACACTAACAGGTTGATTTTAGGCCTCCACCCTTGTGATGGGTTATTCCATTGAGGATGTGGAGAAGCATATGGTTGAAATGGTTGGCTGATAGGTTGGGGAGGATATTGGGGTGTATAAGGAAAATAAGGATGTGTGGAACATGATGGATTAGTGGAATAGTACCAAGGTGGCAAGGGTGCATTCTCATTGGGATGGTAACAGGAGTAGGATGGACCTTGAATTCCCTACTGGTATGGCTGAGATCCTTAAGGCCTCCTTTTATTGATGAAACAGAGTTGCTCAACTATAAATCTTTCAACCCATACAAAGAAGGACACTTATCTATGGCATGGATTTCCTCACAAACTGAGAATACCTCTATAAAAATTAATGGACATTCATTTATGGGGTGCATTCTAGTGCATTTAGGGAAAAAGATAGCTAAGGCCCTCTTTGCTTCCTCTTGTCTCCTCTTGATCTACATGGTATCCATTTGCAAAGAAAAGGTATGCAACATTTCACTTATAAAGTCAAGCAACATGTTTCCAATTTCATTCTTGATGGATGTTGTGGAGTGAGAGGAACTAACCAAAGCTTGACTAGCCCTACCCTTATTCCTAGCAACCCTAAAATGGTTTTTGAACACTGTTTTGATGTCTTCATAAGGTAGATGATAGATATCTCCGCCAGACAATATGTTGAGGGTTTCCATCCTGTCCTCCCTGATTCCTCGGAGAAGGACTAACTTGAATGATTCAGGATCAAGGGTGCCTCTAGCCCTCCTATAACTGGCTAGAACCTTTCCTCATATTCTTCTAGAGATTCATTAGGTCCAAGAGTCATTCTTGATCCGAATTGGATCCTAGAACACTCTCTAAGTTTTCATAACTCTGTAGAATTATGCCAAAAAGATTCAAGTCTTAAAAGGATCAAGCTATCAAAAGGAATCCTCATGACAATTGCAGATTGTGACCAGCATGGAGCAACGAGGACCCTTGGTCAAGCGCGCAGACCGAGGGCCCATGGTAATGCACGCTAGGGGCAAACTAGCAAAACCGGGAGCTGGATCAGAGAACAGGAGTAGATTCTGATACGCGATTAGCACTAATCACATATCGCAGGGCGTCCCCCTTAGTGAAGGAAAGCCCTGAAGCACCCAGACTCGAAAAGGTTATAAAACACGGAAAAGTACCGATTTCGGTTCCGACAGAGCAGGATTCCACAAAAACCAAGCAGGATATCGGAAGGGCCGCGAGGCAGTAAGCGGTTTAGACCGAGTCCTGCCCGATGCCACACAGCAAGTGACACACGTCCAGCGGAGGAGAGAGAAAACTGCGCATATCAGATGGGTAACCGTCGAGCTAATTATCCCCCGATATGCACGATGACCGTAGGATCTGGGGGTCTAGATCAACGGCGGAGGCGTGTCCCGATGAATGATAGGATTTGACCAATGATAAAGCAAGATTATATGGGATTTGGAGTCTGATGTGGATGATGAGTTGGCAAAAGATTCATATTTCGTGAGCAATCTTGGAGCAAATGGAAATAACAACCGTTCGAATGTGTCCAAGGAACCTGACACACTTACCCATTGCAGAATAGGTGGCCACCTCCCTGGGAAGCATTACCAGTGATGATGACGCAGAATAGAGGAATTCAAATGGACAGAGAGGCAGGAGAACCAAAGTGCCGGGAAGCGGAAGCAAATAGTCAGAAAGCAGATTGGCTTTAAAGCCACGAACTGACAGAAACAAAGTGAGCAGTGAGAAGTAAGCAGAAAGCTAGAAAGAGTTTGCCAAGAGCAGAGAACAGAGCTGAGCTAACCAGAAGGAAACATCGAGCCAGACAGAGCAAGAGAGAGTCAGAGAGTCTGTGTACTCCAGGGAAGGCTTGAGAGTTTCAAGCAAACTCCTCGATAAATGTCTGTCATGTACTGAGTCTCAGATTGGGCTCATACTACTTTGACCAATAGAGGTCGGGTTTCAGTAAGGAGATTCTGTGTACTCCAGAGACTTGGGGGATCCAAGTCCAGTCCTATTGATTTATCTCTATTGAGTGAGACTCAAAGTGAGCTCATTGTTGTAAAAACTCTGCTTTGAAAACATAATAGAGAGGCCATCACTGAAGGCTGGACCAGGAGGCATAGCCCAAGAGAATTAGGTGAACTCCTTATTAAACTTGTTGTGTTTACATGTTTTACTGTTATGTTTTCACTAGCTGCTTCAGTGTCTATGTATTTCGCAATCTTATCGATCCGTTGCATAAAGTAACATAGGCACCTCCATGCACATGAGTCTGTAATACCTTTAATTCTTTGTCCTGGATAAATTCCAGATCAAGTGGTATCAGAGTGCAATTTTACTAAGGTTGGACAAGCTTGTGCTAGATTTTGGTGTTGAATGCTAACTAGATCAAAGCTTAAACTAGGAGAAGGAGAATTGGTTGAAACCAACCCTGAAATTGGAAGAGTCTATCCTAAGAAGAAAATGTCAGAAGAAACTCCCTTGGAATCAGACCCTCAGTTCATGGATAGTTTCATGACCATGAGAGCCATGGTAGAGGAAATTTATAGAGAATTTAAGAAAGGTAGAGAGGAAGATTCATCAAAAACCAAACAAGATAAAGGAGCAGAAGAATCCTTCCTCCATGACCACTCTAAAGGCAAAGGGAAAGAAGAAAAAATTCCCACACCTCCTAGTAACCCTGAAAACAAAAAAAAAGGCATCTTTGATTAAATTAGATGTTAAATTTGATTTACCAATATATGATGGAGAGTTGAATGCAGAGAAGCTGGATAATTGGATTAGACAGATTGATGTTTATTGCAGAGTGCAAAGCATCGATTCAGACCGTAGCAAGATTTAGCTGGCCAGCCTACGCCTTGGAGGCATTGCCTTGGTATGGTGGGAAGGCGGGACACAAGCTGACCTGAATACGCATGGTAAAATTCTTTCTATCTGGAGTGAATTTGTTTCTACAATTAAAAAACAGTTCTATCCACTAGCTTATATGCAGCAAGCCATGATGAGTTAGTAACTCTTCGACAATTAAAAGGGCAAAGTGTACAAAGTCACACTCAAGAATTTAGGAAAAGAGCTTTGATTCTAGGAATTTCTTTAGACTCGACTGAAACTCTATTGAAGTATATAGGGGGTCTACACAGCTACTTAAGGCACACAATTCTCATGTTTAATCCCACTAGCATAGATGAGGTATCTGTTCAAGCTACACATCTAGAGGCTAGAGGCAAGAATGTGAACCCAGAAGTTGGGGGATCATCAAAACCCACTGCAAGTAAGAATAAGGAGAAAAGAAAATAGAAATGGAAAGAGAGGAAGACAAATACTGTACAAAAGACCAAATCTTCATGCACTCATTGTAAGAAGGATGGGCATGATGATGAACACTGCTGGATTCTACATCCGGAGCTGAAACCCAAGAAGTACGATGGCAAGAAGAAGAAGACTGCTACAGCTATTCAAAAATATTTGGGGTCAGACTCAGGAGATGAAACAACAATTGCAGCCACAGGTATAAAAGGTAAAAATTCTGAAGCATCTACTAGTAATTCTACACAATCTACTGATAATGAAGAAAATGAGAGGAAAAGACATGAGCTGTTTCATATTAATTTTTTTTCCAAGCATCAAAAGATTGATACTTTGTTTGATAGTGGCACACAAGTAAATTTAATTTGTGAAGCAATTGTAAAGAAGTTTGGATTACTAACCACACCTCACAAAAATCCATATCCATTAGGTTGGTTATGTGATAAAGCACAACTACAAGTGACTAGACAATGTAAACTTAGGTTTTCTTTTGGGTCAGCATTTGTAGATGAGGTTGAGTTAGATATTGTTCCCTTGGATATATGTAGAATTGTTTTAGGAAGTCCTTACTTGAATGATAGGAAAGCTATTTTCTATAGAGCTGAAAACAAGTATCGACTCGTTAAAGATGGAATCGAATATATTGTAAGAGCTCATAAACTCAAGAATAATTATACACTCATAAACTCAAGGCACATGAAAAGAATTGTAAATTCATGCAAACAATTTTTACTGATGGTTGTAAAGGAAAAGAAACCTGATAAAACCTATTTGAGTGTTGTAATGCTAAACAACAAGCTGATTTAGAAAAAGTTGTTTCAGAATATGATATACTATTTCAAGAACCTAAAGGTCTGCCACCCAAAAAGGAAATAGTACATGATATTAATTTGCAGCAAGATCCATTCCCTAACATCGGAATATACAGGTTGTCTGCTTTAGAGAATGCAGAAATCAAGAAGCAGGTACAGAAGCTGCTCGAGAAGGGGTTCATAAGGCCTAGCACATCGCCTTGCGGGTCTCCGATTGTCTTGGTGAGAAAGAAAGATGGCTCATGGATAATATGCATTGATTATCGAGAACTGAATAAGATAACGATAAAAAATCGTTATCCCCTTCCTCGCATAGATGATCTATTAGATCAGTTGAAAGAAGTTGTTTATTTTTCCAAGTTGGACTTGCATAGTGGCTATCATCAGGTCAGAGTTGCAGAGCAAGATGCATGGAAGACTGCTTTCAAAACAAAGCAGGGATTGTATGAGTGGTTGGTTATGCCTTTTGGCTTAACTAATGCTCCTGCTACTTTCATGAGAATAATGAATGATGTACTCAGACCTTTTATTGATGATTTTGTCATTGTATATTTGGATGACATTCTTATATTTAGTAAAACATGGGAAGAACATTTAAAGCATGTCAAGCAGACTCTAGATGTTTTGAAGAAAGAGAATCTTTATGTTAAGCTCTCAAAATGTGAATTTGGCAAAACATCTTTGAATTATTTGGGTCATATTGTAGGGGGTGGTGAACATGGAAAATTTTAGGGGTGAATGTTCGCCCTTTGGCGAAATTAAGGGGTTTTAAATTTTTAGTGGGCAAATATTTTGTATCATAGTACATTTTTACAAGTCACCTCAAATAGCCCACCTTATTTTAAGGGAGAGGGTAAAAAAGGTAAATTTAGCCCTTGAAATTAGGAGTTACAACCTTCCATTCACCCTAATTTTCAAGAATAGGTTTTATTTAAGTGAATCCTATGGGCCAAATACCATATTTATAAAAGAGGTATGGTAAATTAATAAAAATATAAATAAATGAGAGGTATGGTAAATTAATAAAAATATAAATAAATGAGAAGTATGGTAAATAAATAAAACATTTTTTATATTTACTCCATAAGTCACCTTATATACATGCAAGGGTGTAAACAAATAAAAATATAAGTTGGGGTATGGTAAATAAATAAAACGTCTTTTTATACTTACTCAAAAGGTATGGTAAATAAATAAAAATATAAATAAACTAGACGTATGGTAAATAAATAAAACATCTTTTTATATTTAGTCCATAACCCTCGTTCTATTTATGAAGGCTCAAAAAAGAGGTTTTATTTAAGTGAATCCTATGGGCCAAATACCATATTTGTAAAAGAGGTATGGTAAATTAATAAAAATATAAATAAACAAGAGGTATGGTAAACAAATAAAATAATTTTTTATATTTACTCCATAAGTCACCTTATATTTGGTGATGGAAGTAAGGAGCGATGGAAGAACAGGGATTTTTGAACAGGTTTTCCCGTGCGGGTTTCCTTGACGGCCATGGCTGAGCGGTGGGAGCTTGGACGCTGTGGGCCCGAAGGCGCTGGATTCTTGGAAGTCTATATTCTTTTTTGGCTTGAATGGAGTGTGGATTGGGGGAAGCGCGGGATTGGTTTTTTGATAAGGAGTCTCTGGATATTGATCCGACTCCCGAAGACCTTTTGGCCTGTTGGGGACTGGAAGAGTCCAAGGAGAATCTGCATTTGTTCTTTCCGAAGCAGGCAGTTATGTCAGCAAGCCTGAAATTGACAGAGGAAGCAAGAGCAAAGGAAAAGATGCCGCAGACTGGAGCTCTGAGGAAAATATAAAGAGTAAAGAATTGCTTCCAAGCTCTGTTATGCCCTCGACAATAGAAGAGGCGAGAAGGGGTTTGAACGAAACAGGAAAAGAGGGTCAAACTCAAAGTTGTTTTACAGCATCGGCGGTTGGGGGCTCCAGGATGGCAGAGGAACTTAATGAAGGCACCTCTCTTCAGCCTGAAAGGTGCTCTGAGTCATTTGAGATTTTAGAGGGAGAAAACAAGAAGGAGGAAGTGGGTGGAAAGAGGAAGAAGTCCAAAATCTTCAGGAAAAAGGAGGAAAGACCTAGCTGTGTCTTTGGAGTGGATATCCACATAGACCAGGCGCTGGAAGCATCAGAAACTATTTTAGTTGGCAGAGTCTGTGGAAGGAAGTTTTCGGTGGCCTTCATCAAACAATGGACTATGGATGAATGGAAAGACGCTCCGGGGCAGCCAGAAGAGATTAAGATACTTGACAGGGGCTGGTTTTGCCTTCGTTTTGGACAAAAGGAGTATGTCGAATGGGTTTTGACAAAGCACTGGTGCCTAGGGAAGAGGCCTATCTTATTCAGGAAATGATCACCTCTTTTTGATGCCCAGAAAGAAAAAACAGAGGAGTTTCCAGTCTGGGTCAAACTAATGGGTCTCCCTATTCATTTCTGGACTGACTCAGCTTTCTCATCAATCGGAAACACTCTGGGTAAGTTTCTTGACTCAGATAAATCTTATTTATATTCTCATGACTGGAGCGTAGCCCGTTTTTTGGTAAGTTTAAACCCTAAAGATGGTCTGGCGGATGCTATGCATTTGAAGTATCGCGGACTAGAGTTTATCCAGACCCTGGACTATGAAAACCTTCCTTTTAGATGTCATCGATGTCAAGTTTATGGACATCTGGCTCGGGAATGCCCTCTTGGCCATCGTCGACGTCGAAGGAAGAGGAAAAATGGGTTTAAGTCAGAGGAAAAGGAAAAAATGAAGTTATACGATCAGAAGGAAGAGGCTCAGTTCAAGGAGGCCGAAGTTTTGACAAGCATTCAGGAGCTGGGTCCGGAGCACATGGGGGGAACTGGAAACTTTCAGCCTGAGGTGACTGCTGATGTTTTGGTTTCATCCCAGCTCACAACTGTCGGCTTATCAGCAGCCCCAGCTATGGATGATTTGAATATTACTTGTACTCTCTCCCCTCAATCCTCATCCCCTCATTTTTCAAGAGTTCTACATGTGTCTTGTAGTGGCGAGGCAGGTCTGTTAGGTCAACTCTCAAAAGCTACGACAGACCTGAATATGGGACATCCCCCTTCTGATAGTGTTATAATGACGGTTATTTCCTCTCCTATTCGCGATCCTGGAGTAGGAGGCCACGAACCTCATTACAACCTAAGGCCATTATCTACCAGGAAAGGAAAAGGGTGGGCAGTAGGCGGTTTGGCTATGGATGAGGTGTCCATAGGTCCGAGGAAGTTAAGTGGGCGAAAATCGGATATGTCAAAGGCAAAGTTGAAGGCTATTATTGATATTGCTGGAGGGAAGCAATTGTCCCTGCCAGGGGTGCTTAGAGCAAAGCAATCACCCCCCGAGGTTTTTAGATGATCATTTTATCCTATAATTGCAGGGGTCTTGCTAGCATACCCAAAAAACTAGCTCTGAAGGATCTGGTCAGGTCCAACAAACCTGATATTCTTTTTCTTTAGGAAACCTTGGGGAAAGGAGATGAAATTATAGGATGTCTACATAAGCTTCTGCCGGGATGGAGTTTTCATGCAACGGATGCAAATGGTCATTCAGGAGGTGTGGTCTTGGGGTTTAACGTGAAGGTGGCGCGTGAAATCTCCTCTTGGGGTTCAGAAAATGTCTTGGTGGTGGAACTTTTCTCCAACGAACTCTGTATTCCCTTTCTTTTTCTTAATATCTATGGTCCTAATTCGGAGCGGGAGAAGTTCTGGAACTCTTTCTTCGCTAAGTCTTTTTTGGAGCATCCAAATCTTATTATTGGTGGAGACTTCAATTTTTCTCTGGGCTGTACTGAATCTTGGGGGGTCAACGCCAGAGTTGACCCTCTCTCTGCTTTCTTCATTCAGAAATTGGCCTTGTCATCTCTTGTGGATGTTACCCCCTCAAAGTTGCGGCCCACTTGGAGGAACCGCAGAATTGGAGATGACTGGATCGGGAAAAAGCTAGATCGTTTCTTAATAAGTGATCTGCTAGCTGAGAAACTACAGGCGTTCAGCCATTGGGTTGGAGAGGGTGGTCTCTCTGATCATTTACCGGTTTTCTTGGAAGTGAAGGGAGATCTAACGAAGCCAGGTATTCCTTTTAAATTTAATTCCTCTTGGTTATTGGATGCATCATACACCAGTCTTTTCCATAAAACTTGGAGGAAAGTTGCTGACAATGGAAATGAGGATTGCAGTCAGCTATTTATGGAAAATTTATCAAGGATGAAGGCCGCTTCCAAAGTCTGGGCTCTCCAAAAGAAGATGAAGGAAGAAGAAACAATGCAAGCTATTAACTCAGCACTCGCTCTCCTTGAAGATCCAGATAGTTTTGGCTATGGCACAGGTGAATCTCGTTTGAGAATTCATGAGTTGGAAATGGAAAGAAGGAGAATTCTACAACTCAGGGAACAAAGCTGGCATCTTAAAAGTAGAGCGATCTGGTTACAGGAAGGGGATGAAAATTCCAAGTTTTTTTAGAACTATGCTAAAGGTAGAAAAAACTCAAATACAATATGGGAAATGAAGAAAGCAAATGGTGATTTAGCGCTTTCTTTTGAAGAGCTGGCCTCTGAGGGGGTTCATTATTTCAAACATCTATTTAAAGCTCCAGGTGAAGTTTCTATTGCAGAAGTCATAAGGGTTGCTCAGATTTTTCCCCGATTTATAGAGGAGGAAGACAATGACTCTCTCATGGCACCTATTTCTAAAGAAGAGGTTGAAAGCGTCCTTAAATCGATGCAAAGGGACAAAAGTCCCGGTCCGGATGGCTGGACAGTTGAATTCTTCCAGCATTTCTTTGAATTCAATGGTGATGCGTTAGTGGAGGTAGTGGATGAATCCAGGCGTTCAGGTTCTATCTATCAACCCTTTAATGCTGCTTTTCTAACTCTCATTCCCAAATCTGATCTTCCAGTTTCTTTTGGAGATTTCAGGCCTATTTCCCTGTGCACATGTGTTTACAAAATTATTGCTAAAACCATTGCTGTCAGGCTAAAACCTTTCCTCTCAAAAAATGTTTCCCCGGAGCAGTTTGGCTTTTTAGATGGCAGGCAAATTCATGAAGCTGTGGGAGTTGCCCAAGAAACGCTCCACAGTCTTAAAATTGGAAAGAAAAAAGGAGTTGTTGTGAAAATAGATTTATCGAAGGCTTATGATAGAATAAGCTGGCTTTATCTTAGGCTTCTGTTAACACATCTGGGGTTCAAATATGAATTTGTAAGATGGATTATGAGCTGCGTCTCATCTTCTTCCATAGTTGTTTTGATTAATGGGGCAGCTTCCAGTTTTTTCAGCCCTGAACGTGGCCTGCGCCAAGGCTGTCCGCTCTCTCCACTCTTGTTTTTGCTGGCAGTAGACGGAATCAGTCGTTTGATCCAAGAAGCAAAAAGACAAGGCTCTCTGAAAGGAATCGAAGTTGCTCCAAACTTCTGGGTCACACACCTTCTCTTCGTGGATGATATAATACTTTTCAGCAATGGCAGCCTTGAGGACTGTAGGACGTTCAAGAGGATTTTGGACCTCTTTCTGAAAGCTACTGGTCTATGCATAAATGAGAGAAAATCTACTCTAACGTGCTCAGGTCTGGCTAGAGAGGAGGTGCGTAGAGTGGCTTCGGTTCTGAATTTTGAAATTAAAGCGCTGGAGGATTCTTTCAAATATCTGGGTTTCTATCTGAAGCCAGATAATTATAGGATAAAAGATTGGTAGTGGATCCTTGCAAAATTGGAGTTGAAACTGAAACATTGGAGTCACAAGTGGCTCTCTCGGGCAGGTAGGCTTGTATTAATTAAATCAGTTCTGATGGCAATCCCAGTTTACTGGGCTAGCCTGACCTGGGTGCCCAAAGGAATTTTAAACTCTATTGAGAAATTATGCAGCAGTTTTCTTTGGGCGGGGTCCAAGTCTGAAAGAGTTACCCCGTGGATCGCTTGGGACAAAATTGCCCGCCCTAAAGAGTGGGGAGGCTGGGGTATAAAAAGCCTTGCCAAATTCTCTCAATCACTTGCAGCAAAGCTGGCGTGGAGGATAATTACTACGAAAAATTTGTGGACTGCTGTGACTAAAAGGAAATATATAGATCCACTAACAATGCTAGATTGGATTAGATTGCCGCAAAAGTCAACCAAAAATTCATCGGTGGTCTGGAAAGCAGTGGTTGCTTCTGTTAGCATTATAGAGAAAGGTTTGGCTTGGCATGTGGGTGATGGTTCTCAGATCCGTTTGGGGCGAGATCCCTGGATTGGCTGCTCAGAGGGCTTTACTCTTACGCAGGGATTGGTTGCGGCTTTAAAAGACAGGGGTCTATACACTCTAAACCAGATAGCTGACCCGCGGGCCTCTTCCATTTGGAATCAAGGGTGGTTGCAAGGCCGAGACTTAGATTTGACCGGTGATAGTTTGGAGGAATGGGATAGTTATACTAGGGATCTTCAAAACTCCTCAGTCAGGCTTTCTGATTCCCCGGACGAGCTAAAATGGGTTTTTGCTCAGAATGGCTATTATTCTCCAAAGGCTGGTTACAAATGGATGATGTCTCAAAATGGTTGGGAGAATCCGGATTGGTGGGCTAAATCGCTATGGAAGTTAAAAGGACCAGCTAAATCAAAATTGTTCTTCTGGTGTGTCCTATCCCAGAAAGTTCCTACGTGGGATTTCCTTCAAAGGAGAGGTAGGATTGGCCCTGGCAGATGTCCACTGTGCAAAGACAGTGCAGAAATAGTTCATCATTTATTTCTCCTTTGCCCTTTTAATACCAGTCTCTGGGCAGAAATGCTAAGCATGATAAATGTCCCTTACAGATGGGAAGGGCAGGGGCTTTTAGAGGCCTGGCAGAGTTGGTGGAATGCTTCCTCAAATACAAGAGAAAGAACCATTCTGCTGCTCATCACATGGGGGACTTGGCTAGCTAGAAATCAAGTCATTTTCAAGGATTCTGTCTTCCCTATTGGAAGACTAGCCGCAGAAGGAGCGGCAATTTATGAAAGCATTCCTATTCCTCAATCCCTTAATCCTTCCAGAGCTGTTTGTCCTGAACTCATTAGATACTCTATGCCGTGGGCATATTTTGACGGGGCTTCGGATAATAATGGTCGATGCGGGGCTGGCTTGATCATTCACTTTTCAAAGGAAAAGGCTATTAAAGCTTCAATAGGCCTGGGACAGGGTTCCAACAATTTTGCCGAATTGAAAGCCCTTCATCTCCTTCTCAGTTGGCTTATTCTTAGAAATGTGAGAGAAGCTCAGATCTTCGGGGACTCCATGAATGTGGTGAAGTGGTTTAATGGGGCTCAGCGTTGCAGCAATCTCTCTCTGATTACTCTGTTCAGAGAAGTCTCATGCCTTAAGAGTTTTTTCATGGAGATATCTCTAAGTCACATTTACCGGGAAAGGAATTTTGACGCGGACCGCCTTTCTAAAGACGGAGTTGATCTGGAGATGGGGTCGTGGTCTGTTTGGGAGGTTGAAAATGGGGTGGTTCGATCCGTCGAACAGCCCATCTTTGCATAATTCATCTGCCCTGTTTTCTCTGGGTTTGTAAATATTCGTTTTGTTTTTTCTGTTCTTCTCCTTGTATCTTTTTCTCTCATTTATCATTCTATGCCGGGTACCTTGGGCTGCTTTCCCTTTCTGTGGAAGCCCAGGCAGCGGTAGTTTCTGTTTTTTGCGCCGAATCCTCATAGTGCTCACTGTGGATTTCTGTGGCCCCCCTCTGGTCGCGTTTTGGTTTTTTCCTGTGGGATCTCGTTTCTACCGAAGCGTGTGGCTGGAGGTTTTTTCCCTTCATGCGTTGGCTTGCTTTGCTTCTGCGAGCAGGATGACAGTCTGCTGAGACTTTCCCCTCTGCCGGTGGATACAGTCTCGGCGTTATGCCTACATATATTTGTAATCCCTTTTTGTAATAAAAGGACGGTCTTTTTTCTGTGGAAAAAAAAAGTCATCTTATATTTACGAACACTCAAAAAATTCATTATATTTAGGTGAAACCTATGGGCAAAATACTATGGGACAAATACCATGGGCTAGATTATTATTAATACCATGCAAAAAAACATTAATAACCCTAATATTAGTATTAATAAAAATAAAAATGGCACATGGTATTGACCCATGGTATTCACCTGGAATGTAGCCTATTTAAATGGGGGAATTAAACCAGCATAGATCCATCTTTACTCTGATCTACTAACCCCTGAGAGGTATCAAATATCGTGATATGAAAATTAGCATAGAGTGAAAAAATATTTGATCCCTCTCGAGGCTTGGTGGATCAAGAGTAAAAATGGATGTTGTAATTTAATGTATGTTAAACATTTTAGCTTGGTTAAAATAAAAAATAAAATAAAAATCAACTATTAATTTTATTAATTTTTATAAATTATTAATAGTAATTTTTACGCTCCAGGTTTATGATAACCCGTGGTATTTACCCATGGTAATACCATGGTATTCATGTGAGCATAGACTATTAGGGGAAATTCTATCATCTTAGATCCATCTTAATTCTGGGTCTGCCAAGTGCTCAGAGGGATAAATAGATTTCATCCCCCTAAGAGTGGTAGATGTGGAGTTAAGATGGATATAGGTTGGTTTTTATGATAATGAAGATATTAAATAGACGTAGGAAATTATATTGTAAAAACATCTTAAGGTGAATGGTTAAAGCATAGACATTGGACAAGTATATTTGTATACTTCTGTTTTAAACTGAAACAAATCCAGGGTTAAAAGGGATGGATTGATTGCACTAGTCATCCTTCTATAACTTTCCAACATAGGCTGGAGTAAACAGATTGTAATTTGGGTAATTTTTCTAACTGCAAACAGGAACATACTTGTGTATTGGCAGGGTGGTTACGAGGTCCCTAGAAGTGATGAATTTGAATTTTTCTTAGTTTTATATATAGTATTAGGTTTTTTCTCATGCTTTCTGTGAATGACACCGGTGAAGTTTATCCTACACCCACTAGGTTATCGATATGTAATTTTGGTAATTTTGATTTAAAAAGATATTTTAAAGAAATGCAATGATTTCATTTGTGTATTCAATAAACACAATATTCTAATGGAATTCTGCATTTGTGGTTTACCTATAAAGATTCCATGGAGAAGTATTAGTGGTGTGACATCAATTGTCCTCAAGCAGAGGCTTTACTTTTACTCTTTTCTAGAAGCAAATACTTTCTTCCAACATTTTTGAGCTCCATGAAAAATTTGAAAGTCCTAATAGTATTCAATTATGGGTTCAAGAGAGACATAGTATTCAATTATGGGTTAAAGAGATCCACATTGAATGATCTATTGGCCTTATCTTCACTTAGTTTAAGACTATTCACTTGGAGAGGCTGCATGTGCCCCCACTTCAAGAGCATAGTAAAGTCATGTAGAACTTAGAGAAGCTATCTTTAAGCTTTTAGTGAAGATTGGAAAAATGTCTGGGTTCAATAACACCCAGTCGAGCATTAAGCTTCCAATAATGCTAGATTTTGACCTGGAGTACTTTTGTGATTTGGAGGAGATGCCCCCTCGTATTTGTGACACATCTTCAGTTGTGAATTGGACTGTTACTAACTGGCATTTCCTTCGAAAGTTACCTGATGACTTGGGGAACCTCAACTCTTTAAGAATGTTAAGGAAGGAAAGAAAGTACATTATGTTAAGTTCTCTTATGCTTTTCAAGTTTTTCTTGGATATCTACAACGTTTCAGGTAGGAAAGTACATTCTGTTAATGAAAATTTGTCTTGATAGAAAGGACCAATTTCAAATTCTAATGCTTTCAAAAAGCATTGTATAACTGTAACGTTTCTAAAAGGAAAGCATATTTTTTCAATTTAAGTATCATGATCCCATATTCCAACTTATTTTCCAGTAACCCATTAGGCTTTGTAGCTTTGAATAAATCCATGTCTCTTGATAAGATCCTCTTCCAAATTAGAATGCAATTTCCTTTTGCAAATAACCACATACAATGTCTTGATTTCGTTATTGAGAAAATAGAGGTTGTGAAACAATCCTGTGCCATACAAGGACTTGATTCATTGATTATGTATCAATTATGGCTCTTGATGTAACAATGTCTTGATTTTGTTGCTTGAAAATAGAGGTTATGCTTTACTATTTCACATAATTTCTTACAATCTTTCCATAAGTATTGATTTGTAATCTCAGTCACTGAGGGATGAAAGTAATGAAAATGGTAATATTCCATGGTTTTAAGTTCCCATCTTACTAAATATTTAAATATATCACCACAATTTAACTGTTAGTTAAAGGAATTGTATTTGATTTGTAAACAATTCATTGCTTGATTTATAGATTTTGATTTTTTCCCTTTTTTATTTTTTTCTCAGATTTGGTATGAGATATCTTCCAAGATTTGGGTTCCCTAGTTTCCCTACCATAGCTACAAGGTTCAGATGCTATCATTAAATATTCTCGGAATGTTACAACTTTTCCAGTAAGTGTACTTTGAAACATTGTTGTTGCTTTTCCATGGTGTTAATGCAAATAAGCACTGCAACTAGTGCCATTATTTAGATTAAGTGTTGAAATCTAGGTGGTCTTGTAATGAAGGAGTGATTTTTTTCTAGCTACTAAGGCCATATGCATTTTTATCTCTTATGTTGTCCTGAGATATTCAAATTCAGAATAAGAATTGAGGTCTCGTTTCCATTGTAGATTGCAGTCAGTTTCTTGAACATAATATATAGTATATTATCTTTTACTAATCAACTATGGATGTGATCCCTCGCAGGAAAGGAAATTCAAAGTGACTTTGATTTCACATTGATTTGTCAAAACATCCACACAGGAAAGGAGATTCAAAGTGACACTGATTTCACACTGCTTGTCAAAATGGAGGCAAGAGAAAAGGAAACTTTGTATTCAACAATGCTCTTAATTTCATATGTACATGCATAGAGATATTAGTAGAAAATATTGAAGGGTTGCCTAAGTAATATTTTCCATTCCACTACATTCTTTACATCTTGTAAATAAATAACTCGAAACAACTCATTACACTACTTGTTATTCTTTATTAATCAGTGGTTAAGATTTTTCGTCCTTCTATGAAATTGTGTGTTCAATAATGCTTCTATTCGATTCACTATGTATAGCATATAAAGTGTGTCTAATGGAGTAGGAATATTGGAAAGTCTTATGATCCTTGAACTATGTTACAAGGCAGAAACCCAACGGGGCAGGGTAGGTGCATCCCCAGAAAGGGGTCACAAATACCAAAGTTGGTATTGGCTAGTGCCTTGAGCTAGAAAATTTCCTTTACCCTTGTATTAACAATGAATCTGGAGAGGATTCTAATATTATCTTTATAAGATTTATATCAGTTAAGATTGATGAATAAAATTCATGAGACATGAGCTAGGATGTCCTTGCAAGGTGGTTGTTGATTATTGGAAGTTATGATGGCCATTATGTCAACCTAGGTGGTCGCACTCCCTTGATCGTGAGCACGATTGTGATCAAGATGGAAGACTTCATAGTCTAGATTGATTGTTTAGTAGTGATAGTTAGTGGGCTCATTCACAAAAGCTTCTATTTCACTAATCCTTTTTATAGAGTTGCCAGATTCAATTTCCAAAGGTTTTAATTACACTATAGAGTTGAGTTTTGAGAGAGTTGTGATTCATAGTGTTAAGTATAGCAGCTATGACACTTGAATGAAGACAAGCATAATAGAGGTATCAGACTCTGTTATAAGCTTACCTGCATATTATAAGGGACTTGGTTGGCTTTTTTATAAATTTATAAACAAGTTCCATGTCATGGAAAAGTGAAAAAAACAGTGATAATGCCACCATGTGGCTCTTGTCATATATGGTTTTATACTTTTTCAAAGAATTCTTTAAGAGTTCACAATGCTAAGATTCACTAGGACTTTACAAAGTTTTATTATTTAGTGAAAGACTCGCCCAGATCTTACAATATTTTATAATTGAGTAAAATATTCGCCATGCCTGGTGAGAGATTCGCCAAAAAATTATACATACATATTATATTATTGATAAAATCGCCTTCCATTTTTCCTATATACCATGGAGATTCGCCCATTTATTATACATATAAATTTGGGGGGGTTCTTAAAATTTTCCCTGGTGGTGAATTGAAGGTAGATCCCTCTAAGGTTGCAGTCATTTTAAACTGGCCTAAACCCAAATATGCTATAGAAGTAAGAAGCTTCTTAGGAGCAGCACAGTATTGGAGAAAGTTTATTTCTAACTTTTCCTTGATTGCAGCTCCCATACATGCTTTAATAGGATTGAACAAGGTGTTTCAGTGGGGAGGCAAACAGTAGAAAGCCTTCGACACCTTAAAATAAAAGATTATTATAGCACCATTACTAGCACTACCTGATCTTCAAAGACCATTTGATATTGAAACGGATGCCAGTGACTATGCCATGGGAGCAGTGTTGATGCAGCACGGTAAACCCATATGCTATCATTCTGAGACATCTAATTCTGCAGTAGTTAATTTTCCCACGTATGATAAAGAATTGTATGCATTAGTACAGAGTGTGAAAAAGTGGAAACATTACCTAATGGGCAAAGAGACAGTTATACATACTGATCATCAACCACTTCAATATTTACACTCACAAACTAAGTTGCAACAATCAAGACACTATAGGTGGATGGGTTTTCTACAACAATTTCATCTTGTCATCAGATATAAAAAGGGCATACACAATAAAGTTGCAGATATGTTGTCCAGACCAATCATAAATGCATCCACTATACTTAAGCATAATTCAGTATTGCATGAAAGCTACATTGAACAGTATGCTCAAGATATAGATTTTAAAGATGTATATGCAACTTTAAGTCATGGCAAACACGTAGAAGAATTGGATTATCATGTTAAGGACTAACTCTTGTATCATTTGGGAAATTTATGAATTCCTCAAACAGAAAGAGTAAGGATAATACGAGAAGCACACACTTCTCTAATATCAGGTCACTTTGGTGTAAGTAAAACAGTTGCACAGCTGCAAAGATTTTGTTATTGGCCGAAAATGCATGAGATAGTTTCTAGATATGTTAGAGGGTGTACCATGTGTGCTAAAAGCAAGCCCAGCAACAGAAAAATAGGCTTGTACACTCCACTACCAGTCCCTTCTCATCCTTGGGAAAGTGTTTCCATGGACTTTGTTGGGGGATTTCCTAAATCTAGAAAAGGTCATGACTATCTATATGTTGTTGTGGATAGGTTCAGTAAAATGTTTATTTTAATACCTTGTAACAAATAAATTACAGTTGAACAAACTGCAAAGAAGTTCTTTCAGCATGTACGGGTTCATTTTGGATTACCCACTTCTATTATATCTTATCGAGATACCTGATTCGTTAGGAAATTTTTGTCAAGTTTGTGGGAATTGATGAACACCAGACTGAAGAAGAGCACAACCTTTCATCCACAAATAGATTTCAAAATAGAAGTGGTCAATAGGACAGTGATCCAGTTGCTCAGAGGCTATTGCAGCAAGCATCCCAAGCTTTGGGATGAACATTTATGTTATGTGCAGCATGCTTACAACCGAGCTAAACATTCTTCTACACAAAGATCTCCTTTTGAGACCTGTTTTGGTTTCACACCAAGGTCTCCCTTGGATTTTGTCTTTGGTAAAGACATAGCGATTGATAGACACAGTGATGTGGACAAGGCAACCAAGTTCATCGAAAAAATCCAAGAGATTCACCAAGTAGTACAGGAACAGCTGGAAAAGAGCCAAGCTAAGTACAAGGCAAGGCATGACAAGCATCAGATTAAGCATAGTTCCAAGTTGGTGATCAAGTCTAGTTGTATATCAGCAAAGACAGGATGCAAGGTGAAGGTAAGAAGCTGAAGCCAATAAGGTATGGACCTTTCAAGATACTTGAGAAAATTGGTGAGAATTCTTTTCGCCTTGATTTACCAGCTTACATGCACATCTACTCAGTAGTTAATGCAGATAGCTTGAGACTATTTGAACCTTCATTGATTGAAGATCCCGAAGAGCAAAGTCAATTGCCTTCTATTGATGATCTGTTACCTGAATATCTCAATGAATTGCAGGAAGATACAGTTCTGGACAAGAAGGTGAGAACTACGTGCAGGGGGGATGTTGAGTACCTGAGAATTGGACTCAAAGGTTCGAAGCCAAGCAGTGCGAAATGGATAGAAATTGAGCAGGCGAGGAAACTGTATCCTCATTTGATTGGTGCTTAAAAACCAACTTTGGTGGTCCAAAATATTTTTCAGTGGGAAGGTCGTGATTCGAATTGGATCCTAGAACACTCTCTAAGTTTTCATAACTCTGTAAAATTATTCCAAAAAGATTCAAGTCTTAAAAGGATCGAGCTATCAGAAGGAATCCTCGTGACAATTGCAGATTGTGACCAGCACGGAGCAACGAGGACCCTTATTCAAGCGCACAGACTGAGAGCCCATGGTAACGTGCGTTGGGGACAAACTGGAAAAACTAGGAGCCGGATCAGAGAACGGGAGTAGATTTTGATACACGATTAGTGCTAAGCACTAATCGCCTGTCACAGGGCATCCCCCTCAATGAAGGAAAGCCCCGAAGAGCCTGGACCCGAAAAGGTTATAAAACGCGGAAAAGTACCGGTTTTAGTTCCGGCGGAGCAGGATTCCACAAAAACCAGGCAGGATATCGGAAGGGCCTCGAGGCGATAAGCGGTTTAGACCGAGTCCCGCCCGATGCCACACAACGAGTGACACGTGTCCAACAGAGGAGAGAGAAAACCACGCATATCAGATGGGTAACCGTCGAGCTAATTATTCGCCCGATATGCACGATGACCGTAGGATCTGGGGGGTCCAGATCAATGGCGGAGGCGCGTCTCGATGAATGACCGGATTTTACCAGTGATAAAGCAATATTATATGGGATTTGGAGTCTAATGTGGATGATGAGTTGGCAAAAGATTCGTATTTCGCGGGCAATCTTGGAGCAAATGGAAATAACAACCGTTCGAATGTGTCTAAGGAATCTGACACACTCACCCATTACAGAATAGGTGGCGACCTCCCTAGTAAGCGTTACCAGTGATGATGACGCAGAACAGAGGAATTCAAACGGACAGAAAGGCAGGAGAACCAAAGCGTCGGGAAGCAAAAGCGAATAGTTAGAAAGTATATTGGCTTTAAAGCCACGAACTGACAGAAACAAAGTGAGCAGTGAGAAGTAAGAAGAAAGCCAGAAAGAGTTTGCCAAGAGTAAGAACAAAGCTGAGCTGACCAGAAGGTAGCATTGAGCCAGACATAGTAAGAGAGAGTCAGAGAGTCTGTGTACTCCAGGGAAGGCTTGAGAGTTTCAAGCAAACTCCTTGATAAATATTTGTCATGTACTGAGTCTCAGATTAGGCTCATACTACTGTGACCAATAGAGGTCGAGTTTCAGTAAGGAGAGTCTGTGTACTCCAAAGACTTGGGGGATCCAAGTCCAGTCCTAGTAATTTATATCTGTTGAGTGAGACTCAAATTGAGCTCACTATTGTAAAAACTCTACTTTGAAAACATAATAGAGAGGCCACCACTAAAGGCTAGACCAGGAGACGTAGCCCAGGAGCATTGGGTGAACTCCTTATTAAACTTGTTGCGTTTACATGCTTTATTGTTATGTTTTCACTAGCTGCTTCAGTATCTATGTATTTTGCAATCTTATCGATCCATTGCATAAAGTAACATAGGCACCTCCATGCACATGAGTCTGTAATACCTTTAATTCTTTGTCCTGGATAAATTCCAGATCAATTCTAAACATTTCCTTTTTGGTGTATTTAGACCTACAATAGTCCTTGTACTTGTTTTTAAAGTCTTGTTGCATTTGAGCCCACGTAGTGATGTTATCCCCAGGTAGACCCATAAACCAACACAAGGTTGCATCCTTAAGGGTAGATGGGAACAACTTCAGCTTTTGGTCATCAGAGGTATATTCATAAGTCCTACAGACAACAAAAAACTCAAACGTAAAAGTATCAGGGTCCTCAAAGGTTAAGCCATGGAAGTGAGGAAGGGCTTTTATTCTTCATCCTAGCATCTCCATTAGTTTCTCTAATAGGGAAAACCTCCCCATTCATGTTTTCGGCCATAGTGTGGGTATGTGGAATGGGTTCTTCTTCTTCCCTAATATGTTCTTTAAAGATATCAGGTTGTTCGCCTAAGGGGTCTTCTAACTCCCCTGTAGTCATAGAGGGAAGTTGAAAATCACCGAAGAAGAGTGAAGGTTTATTGTTTGATGGTGTGGGGGTGTTTGGAAAGAATTTTCCTAGAGTGTCTCTACTCCTACAAGGCATGAAAGAAATTTTTTTCTTCTTTTATATGATTTTTCAAAACTGAATGCAAAACAGAAAGAAAAGCAGAAATAACATCTACCTAGACACCTCCCCGGCAATGGCGCCAAAAAGTGGTGAACCCTGGTATTGCACCAAGAGTATTACAACTCCTAGAGGCTCCTCAACTCTATTTATCAACCCCGGGTTCATACAAACTTTGAGGTGAAAGTGCTATATACAAAGTAGATGGAATTCTACTCATGCCACCCTCAACTAGGTCATTTGATCATTAGGGCTCCAAGACCATTCTTCTACTGAACTAAAGGGGATTAACTACTGAAAGCATAATTCAAAAGCTAGTCCTAGTGTAGAGAAAGTAAATTCTTTTCAACTCTAACTTGTAAATGTTGTCAACTTGTAAATGCTACTCATTCAATTAATGAAAGAACACAAGAATTATGTTACCTGCAGAAAGGAAACTACCCTAATTACAGTCAACCATCTAGCTATCAGATTCACTTGAAAACATAAGATTATCCTACCAATTCACAACTCAATAATTCAAGCATCATTTATCTAACTCACACTTGCAGATTAAGTAATGTCTTAATTTCCAAATCTGTAATGAAGAAACTATTGATATTTTCTCTCACAGTAAAGGAATATGAATGGAGGTAATGGCCTAGTTGGTACCTCTAATCATGGATTCCAAGATGAGGGATTAACCTACTCCTAAACTAAGCTACATTGGCATTACAGATCAAAATAGGGGAAAAACAAGCTGCTACATGGTTCCTGTATTGCTACAAGAAGTCCTGAAATGCTACAGGAAGTTTGCCAAGAGGGTTTGGAGGGTAAGGATGATGGGATAAAGTAATGGAAAGATGGATTAAGGTTGTGCGAAATGCATGGAAGATGACCAACACCCCTAGCCAAACCCAACACTTCAGGAAGGCGATATTTGGGCTAAGAGAGATGCTCAAAGTGACCTAAAAATGAAGATCAAGAACATTAGTTGGAATTCATCAAAAGCGAGTGGAGAAGTCCTAGATGGAGGTGGTGAAAATATCCCCTTCCTGTAGATCCAATAGTCCTGCAACATCACATGCACATGTTCTTCCTTTCATTTGCAAAATATTACAATCAATGGTGGAAAAGATGAGTTGAATTTGGAAACTATCTAACTTATGATAAGAACTCGAGCTATGCAAAGAATTCACTTCTAAGCTACAACAATCATGTGTAAAGCAAGACAACAAATGTAGACTTTTCCAAGAAATCACACAATGTTTTTGGGCTGTGATTGTGGAGTCCTCTAATCATACTTCCATGAGAGAGGTGAGATAGAGGCCACATTCACAAAATTTTTGAGGAACTATACTCTACTGAAATGCAGCAACTAATAAAACATTCTAATATAAAAGAAATATAAATACATAAGAGGGACCTAAGATACTGGGTTGGACCCAAACCCAAGAGCTTCAGGTCACTGGACTAACTCAATGATGGATCAAAATGAAACTTCTCATTATCATTCTAGAAATGTCAAATACATCATAAAAAATAGCAGTCACAAGTGCTTGAGCTCAATAGCCTCTTAGCTACAACCAAAATTTGAATCCTAATGAGTTCCTTAGCATGTTTATTTTATAAAAGGGTAGCTATGAACAACTCCCTAGAAAATAGAGATGTTTGTCTCCCAAACTCGAGAAAGGTGGATCTAGATCTTCCTTGAACTACACTGGCTTGGCTGCCAATGACCTTGAGTTGATGAGAGATAGAGTGGTGATATTTGACTAATTGGAGGAGTTAAGGAGGTGGATAACCTCCTAGAATCTTGCCTTGTTGTCTACTTTGAGCTCCTACACTCAAATTATCTCAAAATATCTCCAATTCATACATTTAATACATATTAGGCCACATGACATAAAAACACATCTTTTACCCCTCACACTAAGCATAATATAACAAAATTTGTAAATAAATGTGAGAAAGAGACGATTTTAAAGCTGAAGGATGGCAGTGTCACCCTTATGATATACCTATTGATGAGCCTCATCATAGTGACCTTTACTTTTGAGTTTAAATGTGCAAAACACAAGTTATTTAGAAAAATGATAATTTTTGGCAAAGAGTATGTTTCTATCACTTTTTCAAACTCATTAAAAACTTATGAAAAAGTGAAGCCAGGAGTTCTCTTTATGCCCTTTTCAGACTCCCTAAACATGAAAATATCGTCAAGTACTTCACTATTCGAACTCGTAAAAGTAAATGAACAATATTCTATTCAGTGTAAGTTTTCCCCTTTTACGGATTGAATTAGACTATTTATGAAAAAGGTATATGTTGACTAGTCATGGTCAATAGAGTTATCTCCTACATTATTTTACCCTTTTCTTGGCTTAAGACACTAAATTTACAAAAAAGGACATTGTGGAGTTTACTTATGTTTTTTTCCTAACTCCCTAAAAATGAAAAACATCGAGCTTTACTTTCTCTGGGCTCGTTAAAATTTTACATTGAAATAAATGAACGGTTTTTATTTTTGTGTCTTTTAAAACTCTTTAAACATGAAAATGACATCGAGTTACCCCTTCACTAGACTCGTAAAACTTAAATAGTGCAGGACTTGTCAATCATGACGAGACCAAACCACTCCTTCTTAGGGTTCGTTAAAAATACTTCAAAGGACTCATTCGAAGGATGAGCTTACAGGACAAGCATATGTTATCCTCCTCAAGCTTGTCAAAAATAAAGAGGTACTTTCTAGTAATAGTGGGGGGGAATTTGGAAAGAACATTTGTTTTTATATTACAAAGGAAGTATGTCACTCTTGAACATGACACTCTGTCACTTTTGTGTCTGGGTTGGGAAATCCATTTGTCTCCTAATTTATCATACCTTATTGAAATTCTTTAGTTGGTTTTGGGTATTATTTTTGAGTCAAATTCTGAAGAGTCAGAATGTCGTGTCGCTGATATGTTCAAAAGAAGTCCAACCTCAATCAAAATTACTTTGTTATTCATAGTCTTAAATCACGTCGACCATCCCTGAGCTAGTCATGAATTACTCAAAACTATTTTTCTTCAAAACTTGACATTAGTTTCATGTCATAGGTCCTCCTGTGACAGGTCGCTTCGTATCGACTTCAGCTCATTATATAGGAAGTTGATCTAGAAACCTTCTTCAGTACCTTTCTAGCATGCCTTAATGGAAGGTTTCTATCTTTTGACGACGAGTTCTCATCATTGACCTTCGATCGAATGATTCTATGAGTGTTCGACTTCAGCACATCTATTCACACTTCATAGATTGTACTGGAAGTACCTTGAGAACCATTGTCATTATTGGTGGTTTCTCTCATTCTTGTTGATGATTCACATCATTGACCGATAATCAAGTGATTTCTACCATGTTTGACTACGAGACTCACTCACATGGTTAAATTTATACTACGGATTGAGAGACGAAGATCAAGACCCTAGATCTAGTTTCATCCATCCAACCTGCGTGGAGTTACTAAATATTCATGATTGCAAACATATATCCATTGATGGATGCGTCAATACTATGTCATTTATTGACATGGATCTTTAGATGTATTTTCGCACGGGTTCTTTGATACATTTATGCTTTGAGTATGGGAATTCCTACCTCAACAATGATTTTATATTGCATTGTAACATTTGATTGATTGTTTTAGGTCTCCGACTCTAGTATCTAACTCGAACCTTGGCATGATAAAGCACCACAGTCATCAAACATCTTTTCTGACTTTTCACTTTAGGGGGAATTTTTTTACACATCATTTCGTCGGATTAGGAAAATGACCATCAATTTGAATCTTTTGCTATCCATCAAAGTGTTCCAAAGCATCCCCTTGCAAGGCTAGAACCTAAACAATCCCAAAGGTAATGAAAGTCCTGGATCTCAAGGCCCAAAAACCTATTTTTTTCTTCCTGCACAGTTCCCTAGTCCATTTCTGCGCATACGCAGAAGAGACCATTACAAACTGCACAAAAATGAGATCTGTATAACACAATGGCTTGTGCACATGACTTAATGCATGTAAAAAATAAAAAGTAAAGTATAGAAGCTTTGTTAGTCAAACCTTTCCCAACTAACAACTTCGAATGGATGATTACTCAAGCCTGATCCCTCCCATCATGGAGTTACTTCCCTCTCTTTTTGGATCCCCTATCCCACCATTAATGGACCTCATCCCTTAGGAAGAGGATCCCAAACCTCCTCATCTTGGCCTATAAATCAAACATAGGCCAGAGGATTGGAGACGACTATTGAAGGTAGGATTATGCTGCAAAAATAAGGTTAGAAGGCTTTTCAACCAATGAGAGGGTTGGAGATTGTGATAAGAGGCTTGTAACATCAAGGCTTTGAGGTTGTAAGTTTTTTCTCCCTTTTATTTAATAAAAATAAGTTGTTCTTTCCTAATCATTTCTATTCTAATATCATTTTTGGGATTTCTTGATCAGTCACATAGGTTATGATTGGTTATTGATTCAATTTATGATATATACTGAGTTAAGTATTTCATTTATCTTCCATTCTATACACTAGATGCTTTGATCCTTTGTATGTTTATGTCTATTCATATCTCCTTCAAAACATCATGGAGAAGCTATTGTGGAAAGCACTAGAACAGTCTCTAAAGCATCAAGGATAAGCTAACTATCAAAGGCACTAAAAGGGACTTCAACAGGCATTTTGTTAAAATGGTAAGTGATCTCTCTCATATTATTTGTTTCAATCAATCGTAAGCTAAGGAAAGGTAGAATTTCTTTTCTTGTTTTTTACTATATTTCGTCTGGGATCTAGGGAGATCCATCATGTCAGCAAGAGGGATTAGTCCACCTAACACTCCCTTAGACGAAGACACTAATGTGTATATGGCAGAAGTTTCATGAGCTATTGTCTCATTGAAAATGCAAGGATTCTAAAGAGGGTTCATGCAGGACGTTTATAACACATGTGTGGCAAGAGTTTACATCTTTTATTTTTTTCACCAAACCCTTCAAGGATTTAAGTATCATATGTTGTCATAGATGGTGGAAGTGTAAGGGATGCTGGTTTTGTTGGTGATGTTGATTTGGGTGCTTCCTATATATCTCATATTCAACAAAGGTTTTATTTCCCTAGTTTCAATTCCTTGAAGGCCTGATATGCAGGTTGTTTGATGGACAAAGGTGATGCTGTTGAGGACCAGAAATTTTTAAATTCTTTGGTGTTGCGCTATATTTTTCAGGATGATTTGTTTTTGGTAGGCGAATTCTTTATTGTTACAAGTGGGTCACGTAATTTCCATGTCAAGTGAATTGTCCCCAGAGGGAAAGTTTTTATATATATGACACATTTCCTTTTCGGGACGACAATGTACTTCTTCAGATATATATCTCTCGAGGTGTTTTGTACAGGAATAATTTAGTTATTCAGCCAATCACACAGGGCACGTGTGACAAGCATCCTACCTACCTTCCTTTATGGTACTTTGGAAGGGGAATTTTGTGGACCCCTAGAGTTTGTAAGGACAAGGTGGGATCCCCTTATTAGTTGAGCCAAATCGACATACTATCTAAGATATCACAGGATCACATGCCCTGACATTCCCCTGCGAGTGCATTTACAAATTATTGTAGTGTTGTGAAGGTGCAATGCCTCTTTTGATTTGTATGACATTTAATACCTAGTTGGTGTCGGGGAATATGGAGAAGACAATTGACATGCTGGACATGGACATATCACTACTAGAGGCCTTTATTTGGGCCACCTTGGATGCTGAGAGGGATTTTTCCCAACATACCTGCTCCAACAATGGAGTGAATCTTCCCTTACCACAACGAACTACATTGCTTTATGATCATAAACCATGTGCCCCCCATCCACTGACGAGGAAACTTGGCTTCAACATCACTCCAAACAACCTTCGGGTCGAAGAAGGACGAGGATAAAAAATGTCAAAACGCATCTGCGATAAAACTCCTGAGTTTTGGTCATGAAGTTTTATGGGACCGTGTGGTAAGTTTACAAAATTGGGTTCTGGTTGGACAACGGATTTTTGCTAGTGTATGGGATATAGACATGTAGGATTGGGTTTCTGCACAATGGTCACCTATTTTGGGATATTTCGGAAAGGTGAGAAGACTGATGAACTCATGGTATAGCTTTCATTTCTTACACAGGGATGACTCAAGCCACATATTGAAGACCCCATGGGTATGTGGATGTAGCTTTCTTTAATTAAGAAGATGGTATGTGAGTTTTAACCCCCTCTTGGACACGCCGAGAAATAATTTGGTGTGGGTTAAACTCCCTTGTTTTCCTATCGAGTTTTGGACATGCCAAGCGATGGTGGAGATCGAGAACATTGTTGTCTGTTTCATTTATATGGATCCTCGTGCTTTGGGAGCTCGGGACAAGCAATCACATGGATACCAATTGAAGTAAATTTTGCGGTGTGCCTCCCTGATAACATCAATTTAGCTTGGGATTCTATTCAAATTCGGCATAGACTGGATTATTGGGGCATCCCTTTTAGATGCCTTCTATGTCATCAAACAAGACATCTACTCTCATGGTGTCCTCAGAGAGTTCACAGCTCGAAGGGCGCTCATAGAAGTACGTTTAGAACTGGACTTGGAGGAAGATCTTTTGCTAAACATGTACATCCATAATCTGAAAAGATACTACACTTTCTTCTAATGATCCTTCTTTGCTTCTTTACAATTCACATTATGGACACTCTTATTCCCCTTCATCCTCACCTATTCACTTTCCTTAAGCCATATCGGGGATGGTCCATTCTTGTGATCAATGTTGTCGGCATCCTCCATCTATTGGGGACATATGAGCTGGTCCATCTGTGCCCTTTGAGGTACCTTCCCACTCGACCTCCCCTGGGTCCTCTAATCCTCCTTCCCCCTTGAAATCCCCTAATATTCCAACGATTAATGCTCATGAGGAATCTACCCATGTTCCCTCTGGATCTAGTCCTTTTATTTATTCGTCTTAGGTTCTCACCCCTTCCCCTGTGATGAATCCTCTTCAGCCACCCTCCCCTCATAATTTGGTCAGAAACAACCTAGACTTCATGATGTTGAATCCTAAGATGGACCTTTCCTCCCATACCATATTCAAAGGCAAGGATCATCTTTCTTCACCTGTCATCAACCCAAAATCTCTAGAAACATCACTATTCGTAGGTGGGGGGGTACAGGTAGCTATCACTTCTGAGGTAAATTGGTTGGAAGACCACTTCAATTCTATGACTCTTCTGATTTGCATGACGCCCCTATCATTGATTCCTTTGAACTTAGGTCCCTTAGAGAAATTGAGCCCTCTGAGAACTTGCCCAAATGAATATTTTATCTCTTAACATGCGTGGTATGGGGGATGCGACTTAACATATTTCCTTGCGACACCTTTTATTTAATGCTTGACCTTTCATCATCCTCATTCAAGAGACTAGGGCTACTCTGAAAAAATTCAATATTATTTGCATTCTATCTATCCAAATTGGTGCATGGTTGTTATTGATTCTTACGGGATGTCAGGAGGCCTTGCTGCCCTATGGGACCCTAAATGGGAAAATTTGAAGGCCCATAAATTCTTTGTTGTTATTTTTCTTACAGGACACTTTCGTGGTATAATTGAACAGATTCACATTTGGAACTTATATGCTCCATATAACGGGAGACAGTGCTTCCGGGACCGTGTGGAATCATTAGACATATTGAAGATCAGGTCACTTATTATTGCTAGAGACTATAATGTGACTTTATTCGAGGATGAATTTTGGGGGTTTCGGTGCAAAGGTGACCCTCTTGTTGATCGATAGCAATCCCTCTTTTATGAAAACCATTTAGTGGACATATGCCCCATTCCTATCACTCCTACATGGCACAAAGGAAGAAGTGGCGAGGAGCACATTGGTAAAAGATTAGACAAATTTATGGTACAAGAGAATTTGGTTGAAATATTTGGCAATTCGACGTCATGGGTAGAAACAACTTACATCTTAGGCCATATTCCAATTGTGTTACAATGGCGAATGGAATCAGTTCGTAAAGGAATACCTTTCAAATTCAATAGAGTATGGCTAGAAGATGAAGACTTTAAAAATTTGGTTTTGACTACATGGAAGTTGTGTGTAGTACCATTGGGGACATCGACTATGGACAATATCTCACATAAATTAAATACCCTAAAGATCCAGGTCTGAATATGGGAGTGAAAACAAACAAACAAACAAAAAAAAGAATAAAATGTACAAGTATTTGAAGGTGTTAATTAAGGAAATTAAGATACTTGGGTACGTTATGGCACATACGGCGCCCACACAATAGACTTTGGAACTTTTGAAGGAGTTCGAAGGAAGGAAAAGACACATTATTTAGATACAAGAGACAACCTGGAGATTGAAAAGTAGGGCTATATGGCTCAAAGAGGGGGATAGAAATACAATTTTTTTTTCACAAATATGAAAACCATAGAAAGAACATAAACACTATTCGGCATATCAAGGGGGTTGGAGGGAAGTGTGTTTACTCCACTAAGGAGATCCACAGTGAGGTTGTACATTTTTTTCAGAACATCTTCAAAGCTAAAGGAGAATTAAATATTGAAGATAAACTTTGGGGAGCAGTGGAATATCCTATGATGGTCAATGATGAAACAAATGAAACACTTTTTTGACCAGTGTCCATTGATGAAATCCTACCGGTGTTGAATTCTTTTGCAAAAGATAAATTTCCATGACCAGATGGTTGGAGGGTGGAATTTTTTAAACTTATTTAACCTTATGGGACAGGAATTACTAGAGATGGTAGAAGAATCAAGGATCACTAGGCACATTTTGGGTTCTATAAATTCTACTTTCCTTTCTCTTATCCTAAAGGTATCGAATCCATCCTCCTTTCTAGAATTCAAATCGATATCTCTATCCAATATTACATATAAGATTATTTAAAAAAATATTATGGAGCATATCAAGGGGATTCTATCGATTCACATATCCATGGAGAAATTTGGTTTTATGCACAACAGATTGATACATGATGCCATAGCCATAACACATGAGTGTATACACTCCATACATAGTGAGAAATTGGAAGCGGCAGTTATGAAGGTTGATCTGCAAAATTCATACGACTACGTGGACTAGTCTTTCCTCAGGATAATCCTTATGAATATTGGTTTAGATATTCACAATGTGGAGTGGATAATGGCATGCATATCCACAACATGGTTTGTTGTTCTTATTAATGGATACCCTTCAAAAAAAAATCGAGCAGGATGAGGGCTAAGGCAGGGGTGCTCACTCTCTCCCCTATTATTCATTCTTGTTATGGATGGTATAAGTTGGAAGATAATGTGGCAAAAAAGTTGGGGACTTTCTGAGAATTAAGAATGAAAAATGTGACAAATATCTCCCACTTATTATTCGTCAACGACATTCTGACATTTGGAATGGTATCCAGGGTACAGTGGATGTTTTTTCACAACATTTTTCATCGATATGGTGTGGCATCAGGATTAATAGAAAATGGAAAAAAATCCATACTTTTGTTCTCACGTGGAGACCATATAGAGATAGACTATATTGCTGGAATATTTGGCGTGGGCACCAGGCCACTGAAGGAGGGATTTACTTATCTAGGATTTAGGCTAAAGCCTAATGATTATCGACTTTGGGACTAGATATGGCTTCTGACAAAGTTCCATAAAAAGCTTAAATGTTGGACACGTCATTTGCTTTCTTTGGGTGGTAGATACACTCTGGTCCATGCCATTTTGCAAAAATTGTCTGTATAATGGGAACATTTATTTGTGCTTCCATCACGTACCATTGCAAATATTTGTTCCATTATATCTCGTTCCTTATGGTCGGGCACTGGATTGGTACATAAATTTCATTTGGTAAACTGGGACACTATCTCTAGACCAAAGGAACTTGGTGGTTGGAGAATACTAGACACAAATGTTTTTGGATGGTCTTTTCTCCTAAATTCACTCTGGAGGGCTTTATTTGGAGATGGCATATGGGGGGAGATAATAAAGGAAAAATATCAAAAGGGTAAGGACTTCATAGACTCGTTCAAAGAAGGTGAGATTGGTAAAAAAGTGGGTTCATATATTTGGCTGAGCTTTCAAAAGATAAAGTCATGGTTCCTCCATAGAATAAAATGATCGTTTGGGAAAGGAAGTAAGATTTTAATTGGTCTGGACCATATAATGGGTGTATGTAATACGACTCACCTCTCTGGAGATACTATTGTGGCTCTACATCACAGGGGTTTATTTTTCTTGAGGCAGGTCATATGTAGATGGAGTGGACAACATCTGATATGGAAAGCAGCTATGGATATTGGCTTACATGGACACTAAGCACATGAATGGAAAGGTTACATCCAAGATCTTAAACATGCAGGTCTATGTAGAATATCGAGGGGAGACATGCTCATATGGGTTGGGACACTTCAACAAGGCTCCGATGTGGTAGCATACATTTACAGGTACATTATGAATACTAAATATAATTATACTATTCACTCATGGTTTCTTAAAATATGGAAGTGGCATGTACCCATGAAAATAATCTTATTCATTTGGATGGTTTGGAAAAATAAGAATCTAACATGGAAAAATCTCAAAAATAGGGGATACCAAGGCCCAGGATGATGCAAACGAGATCATTTTACATCTATTTCTCAATTGTAAAATCTCTCTTCAGATTTGGCCGCAAATACTCTTTTATTACAGGTTCCCCTAAAGGTGATTTAATTTGTCTGACCTTTTTCTACGTTGTTGGGAATCTAGAAATAGACCACACAAAGCCATTCCTCTGCTTGTCATATCGGAAATATGGAGGGCGCAGAATACTTGTATTTTTGAAGATGTCTCGATTAGCCTTGACCGTATTTGTTCCAAAATACTCACCTAGATGGAGGCAGAGGAACCTCGCTCCTTGGCCACGATGGATATTTCATCTTGGTGTGAAATTTTCATCCATCACAACAACTGGAAATTATTTTCCTAATTTTTAATTTATTTGCAATTTTATACAAAAAATACCAAATAATTCACAATGTGATTTTCAAAAATAAATAATGGGAAGAAAAATAATTTTGGAAATTGGGAAAATCTAGCACACACAAAAACAACACCATTATTTTTAGACAAAATTCCCCGAAAAAACCCAACTTGGATAAACTGGTGCAGCAGATGAGGGTTTTATCTTATTATGCAATAGTGAAATATAAGTACAATCTATGGATGCCCAAATGGAAATCCAAACAATAAGAAAATATGGGAAAAATTATTTGAGGGAATTACCCTTCCTCCACAAGCAATCTTGACACCACTTCTCTTCATAAACTATTCCTCCTAGACCCTTTGCGTCAACCTTTGCACTGCTCTGTGAAATCCCTATGACGTCTAGCCTATGTACTACCTATGATGAATTCTTTTTGCATGTATCTGCTAAGGAAATCACTTCTACGACACTCTAGACCCTCTGCTCGACCTCTGGAATTGAAAACAAATTTCTCTCTAGTAAAATCGAATTGTTGTTGAAGCAACTGTGCAATCCTCTATGCTGCCTCATTGGGAATAACTCAGCCCCTTATTGATGCCTCTCCGGATCTAGAAAACTTCCTCCTATCATTGTCTCTACCCCTCACTGACCTTGCTTCGATATTTGGCTCTCCAACAACTGCTACTGCTCTCTGGAAATCGATCTGCTAAGAAAATTGAACTACATAAATGTCTTCTCCAAGTGCCCATCAACTTCTTCTTATAATCCTTTGTTGGGACTCCAATGGCCAAGATTAAATCTTAATAAATGGCTAGGATCATTTTGAAGTCGATCCATGTGATTTTCTAGATGATTCTCACCTTGACTTAATTAATTATGATTAATTAACTATATTCCCTAAGTTTAGACTTAGGAAATATTTAAAAATTGGCTAATAATCTAATTAAGTCACTTCTAGGTGGAATTTCCAGAAACGATATTTGGGTTTTGGATGTAACAACCTCGGTGAAAATTCCATGTAATAAAAGTTAATAAAGGAAAAATAATAACCACGGTTGATGGGACACTTATTCCACGCTGAATGTTGGGAAAGACATCCTAGTGTGGGTGTTCATTGATTTATCAATGACTAAGGAAATTGGCAAAGGCAATAACAAAGGAAAAATGGCATTTTGGCACATTTATTCATGAAAATAATGGAAATTAGGAGAAAAGGGAAGTGAAAGGTCATAGGTTTCATGTGAGGAGTAAATTGAAGGAAAATAATGGAAGATTAAGAAAATAGAGGCCTAATTGATAAAAAGGCTTCTGAGGATTAGTTTGTAACCTTTTGTCAGTTCATTTTTCGATCTCTCTCATTATTCTCTCTCTCTCTCTCTCACTCTTGGACACTTATAGGTTTCTTGGAGCACTCATGGAGGGTGTGGCATACTTGGAGTTTTGGAGCAAGAAGGTAAAGGAAGAGCAGGAAAGAACAAGAGGACATCGGGATCAACAACTACAACGGGTTTTTTTGCAGGTACGAAGTTGCATGTATGTTTTCTTCACTAGTTTTAGCATGCATGTGGTTTATTGGTCATGATCTGTCACTGACATGGAGGATTGCCTGGATTGACAATGGTTTTGCCTAGCCTTTCCATTTCCTAGATAGCCATGGTGATTGTAGATTTATTTCCTTATTTTGTTTTGGTTGGTTCTCATGTTTCCTTTAGCTTGGGTTGAGTTACTAGTTCATGGAAGCCCTAGTTGGACTAATGCTCTCGAAGCCTTGTAAGAACTTGGGTTGAGTTACTAATCTTGGAAGCCTTGGTTGGACAAATTCTCTGGAAGCCCTAGGTGGGTAGAGTTACTAGTCCTGGAAGCCCTGATTGGACAAAGATCTGGAAGCCCAGAATAAGTTGTGGGTTGAGTTACTAGTCTTGGAAGCCTTGGTTGGAACAAACACTTTGGAGCTCTGGGAGGCTTGGATAGAGACCAATCTGATGATGGTTTGTGATGTCCGATCGTGAGGTGGAATCACTATTTGATGGGTTGAGGTGGAAGGCCTCTAGAAGCCCTCGATGGTTTTGGATTGATGTGTTCTATGAGATCTGACATTCATGCTTGGAGTATGGCACAGTAATCAGGTGGTAAAAAAACAAGCTCAAAATCCAAAGTTGTCGGATCGGTGTGGATCTTGGATGACCACGTAGTGCTCATCATCCTAAATCAAGGCAACTCATTTCATGCGAAATGGACATCGTATGCTCTCAGAATCATATTTTTTTCACTTTCCCAAACAGGAAATTTTTTGAAAAAAATTGACATCCCAGTGAGTAGTCCATACTGCTGACTTGGCGTTGACTGGGCAGGTGTATGTGGTAGGCTAACTGGTCAACGATCTCAACGAATCATGTTGTGCCAAGTGGCGCATTTTCATTGGTGCAATTGGAATATTATTATTGGTTGGTTGGTGGCCAACCATAGGCTGACATGTGGCCCAGCCAAAGGCCGCCATGTGGTAGCCCAGGGGCCACCAAAAATATGGTTCAAGTCCGGGCAAAGGCAGTGGGGGTCGACCCCGCGACCAACAACAACCGAGCAAAGTCATTTACCAATATGCCAAACCATTGTTAATTAATATATATAGAACTCCACCCATATTTTAATTCCATTAATGTGTCATTCGGGGGTAGGGCAAACCTGTGGGGCCTGGCACTTGGTCACACCACCAGTACATGACCACCAGTGGAGAGGAGCAGGAGGGCCCGACCGGCGAGGGCGGGTGATGAGCCCCAAAAATGGATAATTATTTGGGCTCATTCAACCTCCTAATTTGACTTAATCCACCATTCTCATTAGTTTATTGCATTTTTTCGATTATTTTTATGTTAATAGAGTGAATTTGGTTAGTCATTATGCCAACAAGTCTAATGGGTGCTTTGTGTAGCCTTTTTGGTCAATTTGGAGACAAAATTGAAGGTCTTAATGAGAACTTGGCAGCCAAATTCGTGGGAGAACAAGCTAGAGGATTTGTAGGAAGGTGTCCCCCTCATTTATGGGCCCTTACCTCGAATTCTCCACCATCAGCTCGGAGTTCAAAGGCCACCAAATCAATGAGCACAAGGGCAGCCAAGCAAGTCAAGTAGGACTGCTGTTAACTACAAGTCTTGGGCAGCCAAGTCCCTAAATTTTAGGAGGACTGTTGGGTCCTCAAATTGTATAAATAAGAAGGCTTAGGGCCTCATTTTGGTTAGCTAGTGGTTAGTAATTTTTGTAGCCAATAGTTAGTCATTTCATAGTCTTGTTGTAGTCATTTTGTAGTTCGATTTTTAGGCCATAGATTAGTTTTGTTGTCAGCTCATTTTCAAGTTCTCCTTGTGGACAGTTTTGATGTAACTCTTCATTCTTGATTAATAAAGATGAATCCAGCTTTGCACCAGCTCTAAATCTCTCTTGGGAGGCTGTAGCTCTTGGGGTTGGGCCCATCTCAAGCGCTCAGTACCTCCCTTGTTTATCTTTATGTGTTTGCTGCGTTCTTAAAATGAAATCTGCTCTTTAGATCTTGCTTTGTTATTTTGGTTGTTTTTGATGGTTAAAGTAGCTTTTTATGGTTAGAATCGATTGGTAGGAGTTTTTCATGCATTTAGATCTTTTTGAATGTTCTTACTCACGTGATGTACATGGTTCTCTTTCCAAACAAAGCTGTTGTTTATTCATTTCATTGACAGTTGGATTAAGTTAGCTAGGACTTGGTTTGTTTGCAAGGATTCATTGATTCGTTTGAATGAGCATTGTGCAGGGCATCTCTATCACCTTCATCACCTCCTCGTTCATCTGAGCCTCGTCCAGATCAGTTCCTCCATCACCAAGTCTGTTTCCTCATCTCCCATCTGCTCTTTTGCCACGTAACCCTACCTTCTTGCTTTTCCATTGCCTAAACCTTCGTTGATGCAAGTCAGCCTTCCACATCATCTCACCACTCCATCCATCAGTTCCTGGGTCACTTCATACCCCCATCCTACCTCCATAACCATCCATGCATCTTCCATCAACCATCCATCCTCAAACATCCCATTTCGAAATATCCTGTAGAAGAATTGCAGAACATCCTGTAGAAACCCCTGCAGACTTCCTGTAGAAGTTCATGAACACGGTTGCATGTCATCCAGACTTTGTGAAACTCTCAGAGAGAATGTCAGGTATCCCTTAGACCCTCTCTGTACCATCCCAACCGTTCCCAAAGCATTTCATCCCTTGATCCATCCCTGCACAGTGGAAAACTAGTTAGAAGCACATGCATGATAATTTCAACAACTTAAGCAAAAATACAAAAAGATGTTTTCTTTAGATAATGATAACTTAGACACATGCATTTTACCTTCTTAGAAGTAATGGCATCATTTTCAGACATTTGCACTCTCACTAATTGCATCATAGAGGTTAAACTAGTCAGATTAGGGTTTATTAGGGTTTCCCTGTTTTGTTGGCTTTTAGTTAATTATTGCAAAGTAGGTTAATTTCCTTTGAGATAGCCTTCGTCCATCATTTAGAAAGCTTCTTCTGAGAGCATATAGAAGTTGGCTTGAGCCCTAGCAGACTTGTGCCAGCTGACCAAGTGACAGCTGCGACAAGAGCTAGTACTTGTGCATACAGCACTGTCGCTTCCAAGTTTGTTATGAACTACCGGGTTGATAAAATTAAAGAAGGGAGTTCCAGGAGTTGTAGCATTATTGCTACAATACTGGAGCCCACCACCTTTTTGGAGCCGTTGCCGGGGAAGCGGCAGAGTATTGGTGATTGTTGCTATTCTTCTATTTTCTACTACAACCTTCTGCTAAGTAGTTTATTTCATTTCCATTATGCAATTTCGTTTATGCAAAAGTAGATTAGCATTTCTTGCTTTCATAGATTAGCATTTCAATTCTGCCATTTCATTTCTGCAAGCGTAGATTAGTGTTTCAATTCTGCAAGCGTAGACTAGCATTTCATTCCTGCAATTTCATTTGAGCAAAATAGATTAGTCCTTTCCTGCTTTCATTTCAATTCCGTATTTTCATTTTTGCAAGATAGTTAGTTGCAGTTCAATCTATTTCGTTGTTGCAAGTAGAAGTAGAAAAAAAGCAAAAATCAAGCAAAAAGATTTCATTTCATGCCTTGTAGGAGTAGAGATAAGTTAGAAAAATGATTGCAAAACACCCCCACTGCTTCACACAACCTTCTCTCTTCTTCGATGGTTGTGATTGAAGAACCCATGGGTGGACATCAAGACATATTTGAAGAACCTCTAGGGGAGAATAAGAAGAAAACATTCCTCTGGAGCAAATGGCTACAAGCAGAAATGTTGGGAGCAACATCTTGTCCAAAGATGAATTTGAAAATCAGATCAAAGATTTCAAGAGTGATATGAGGCAGTTTCTTGCCATGCAACTGGATACCTTGCGGATCCAAAAGAAGCAAGAAGAAGCCAAGAGGGCTTTGGCCATTTTTTGTCCTAGGTGCACTAGAAAGCATCCTAGGAACGAATGTCCAATGCACCCTCTAGAAGTGTATTTCATCTGTGAAGAATACCATCCTACAGATCAGTGCCCTTCCTTGCCCAGAATCAAAGCTACATATCAAAGAGCCAAGGGAGCCACTGAATCACTCTGTTATATGAACCAAAGGAGGCCACATGGACCCGTACCCTACCAGTAGGAACTACAAGGGACACCCGAGACCTATTATGACCCTTACCAAGCCACCTTCATGCCTTCTTGGGGTCCCCCTGCTCATCCTTCCTGGTTCACACCTCCTCCTTATTCCTTCACAGATCCATATTATGCCCAACCAGCTACTCATTCGTTTCACTCTTATGCTCAGCCACAGCCTCAGTGGAATGCACCTTATCAGGAGTGGAGGCCCCAGTACAACTCTCATCCCGCTCATTTTCCTCCACCACCTGCTCATCCACAACCATCGCCTCCTCCTCCACCAAGGCAACCACAAATGCCTACCCAACCACAATGCCATCCATCTCCATCTCAATTTCACACCTCCACTCAACTACCCGTACCATTTCCAAAGCCCTGCAATGGAGCAGCTCAACCCAATTGCAAAGCTGAGGCACAACATGTGCAAATGACTCCTTTTGAGCTCAATTATGTTCACCATAGCTCAGGAAAAGCATTGCAAAAAAGAGATCATCTTGAAAGCATTGAAGGATCACATCCAGCAAAAGAAGATTCAAAAGAGGAGATCAAAGAACCATGGGCTGCACTTGATGAAGAGAATAGATCAGAATCAAAGATCGGGAGAGTTCCTTCATGGTTACCATCAAATCCTCCATGTATTCAAGAGAAAGATCAGCAAAAAGAGGAAGATGAGAAAGTCATGTTAGAAGGTGACATGAAGAATGATCCAGATCAGCAAAAGGACCAAGGATATCAAAGCTATATTGAGACATGGTTCCAGACAGTCACTAAGTTGCAACAGTACTCTCTTCCTCAGCTATGTTTGATCCCTTCAAGGTCAGATCATTTGGTCCCTGAGATCTGGATACCTATCCAAGCATGCATTTCGAGCCTCCACATCATTTTGTCTCTAATCTCGATGTGCACATGGCTCCATTGGAAGTATTCTTATACTTGAAAATGATTTTGTTTTTCAAGTAGGGTAGGGTAGAAAAAAAAAAAGAAAAAAAGAGAAAATAAGAAAAAGAAAAAAAATGAAAATAAGATGAAAATAAAAATCTAAGGTGAAAACCTCCTCGGAGGCGCCTTAGATTGGCTCATTGATTGAAAACCTCCATGAGGCGGTCAATGGGTTGGGAAAAAAGAGAAAAGAGAATAAGATCTTTGGGTGAAAATCTCCCTTGGAGGCGCCCAAGGCAGGCAATTAGGGTGAAAACCTCCATGAGGCGCCCTAGTTGTTTTTCAACAAAAAAAAGAGAAAAAGAAAAAGAAAAATAAAGCTAATCTCCATTGAATAATTTCATATTTCAGCAATGACATTGCAGGTTGCAAGAAGGACGTTTTATGACAGGAGGAGCACTCAAATCAAGGTCAAAGTATTTTTTTTGCCTTCTACAGGAGGCTCTGTATTTCTACAGGAAACATCCTGTAGAACCTTTGGACGAGCCAAATCCAATTTCAAAAGTGAATCTAATGGTGGGAATCTGTTGATTAGGCGTACAAGCACTTGTGTGTCCATCCCTTTCCTTTATCCATCATTTTTTCCACCTCCTTGTGCTTCTCATTGTGCTTCTACAGGAACTTCCTGTAGAAATTGTGGGAAACTAGGCATGCATTTCAAAAGGTGGTTTGGCAAGCATAGTAGCTTCCTCAAAGGTTCAGAAGTCCTCCTGCAATCTTCCAACTCCTCCTCCATCATCTCCATACCTGCATCACAGCCAACATTCATTTTGTCATACCATGCAACCAAAATGCAAAGTGCCTTGAAGCAAAAACACATAGAGCATAATTTGTTTATGCCATAACTTGAAAACCATGCATCCATTTGACAAACCGTTTTATGGGGAATTGTACAAGGTTGATGAAAACATGCCTGAGCAGTTTCATGCAATTCTGGTGCACGGTTTCCAAGAAATCAGCCTCCATCACCATCAGCCATTTTTGCATTTTCTCCATAACCGTGCATCTGTTTCAAAACCTGTTTCATGGGGATATGCATGTGAGTGATAGTAACCTACCCAAGCAGTTTCAGCCGATTCCGATGCACGGTTTCCAAGAAATCAAGCTCTGAAATCGTCAGCCATTTTCCATTTTTCTCGAAATTCGTGCATCCATTGATCACGATTTTTCTATGGGAGATGCATAATGATGATAGGAACATGCTCACCGAGTTTCAGCTCAATCTGGGTTACCGTTTGAGAGCAATGGCGAAAACAAGTTCTGATTTTGTGACCATGCAGCAGCAGCAGCTTGAAGGTGCAGATCTGGACGTGAAAACAATTGCATGCAGCTCAGATCCGACCAGAGGACACCTGCACAAGGAAAAGCAATCAAAATCATCAGCCAAGCCTCATGCAATCAAAGGATCCAAGCATGCAACAGCAGAATCAGAGCATGCAGCAGCAAAAAGCTTCACGGCAGCCATTCAACTTCGAGGTATGTGACTGATCTCATTCTTCTATTGCATAGATTTAATTTGGAAACTGCATGAATTGATGGAATGGTGGAATTAAGCCACGGATTAGCAAGGCTCAACTGATTGTCTTCTTTAGAACTCAGCCGGCAGTCACGCAGTGCACGTGGACAATGGACTCACGTAAAAATTAAAAAAAATTAAAAGAAAAAACAGTGATAGAGAGTTTAACTCCAGTGCAGTTGATTAACGGGAAGAGGACATGCAGCTTCACAGCACTATCGTCTGCATGTGGCCACGTACACTTGGCCACTTCACTCCCTCACCACAAATCATGCCGTAATTAAAAAAATTGCTCAGCTGACTCTCACCATCCGCTGATTAATTTGCATTTGTGACATTCTTAGCTGAAGTATGCATCCTCTGCTCCCACAATCGGTTAACCCATCAACCTCCATGGAGCTTTGCGGCCTGTTCTCAAATTTCACTCGTGCATCGGGCTCACTCAAAGGCAGAATCACACTCTACAGGAAACGGGTGGGGTCTTCTACAGGAAAGTATGGCAAAGTCGTCCAGAGCAGAAAAGCCCGAGTTTTTCTTCATCAAGTTTGGAGCTTGAAGAAAGTTAATCTCAGGAGATTAAGCTTCATAGGTCCCAAGATACATCTCAGGTCACCATAAAGCTTCACCCGGCATGGTTCCTGCAATACTTTGTCCCATTGGGACTATCCAGTACCCACCAGTAAGAACCGTCACTTCAAGGGCCAAGAAGCATTTAAGAAGCTCTTCGTTTTCTGAAATATCTAGGCCTTATTTAGTGCTACCACATAAGATATTATCATTGAGATCATTCTCAATTAATTTCTCTCCTGAGGCCAGAAGAAGACAGACGAGACTCAGAAGAGATCCAAGTTCCAAAAGGGACAAACTCTAGAAGGAAAAGTTAAGAATATAATCAGATCTGGAGCATTTATATCACTTCCTGATGATGAAGAGGGTTTTCTTCGCTCATCTGAAGTATCTGAGGGCTATGGAAATCTTGATGGAAATATGGATCTACAAATTGGGCAAGATTTTACTGTCCGAGTTTTGCGTATTGAGAGGGGAAGGGTGAATTTGACTATGAAACGAGAGGAAGATGTTGCAGGTCTGAATATGCAACTTAACCAAGGTGAGATTGAAGTTGCTTCCAATCCTTTTGAATTGGCTTTCCGTAAAATCCTGTTATTTCTGCTTTCTTAAAAGAACAGGAGACTCTGAAGAAATCTGGTAAATCAGAAAAACCTCTGGTAGAGGCTGAAGAACAAAATTATGATAAACAGGTAAAAGCACCTGTTGGCACAATTGACTCTGAGGAGGAAGTTGTATCCAATGAGAAAGCTGGTTATGAAATTGCAGAGAAGGAGATGCCTGAAATACCAGAAAAAACAGAGGATAAAGGCTCTGGAACTACTGAAACTAAGGATGGATTAACAAATGGAAATGCAGAGAAAATAGATGAATCAGTTAGATTAGGAACTGAACAAATACTAAAAAGCGAAATCAGTGACATACAAGGGGATGAAGAGAAGGTTTTGGATTCTACAGCAGCAGAAATGGAGGATGTCTTGGCAAATGATTCTGCATATCTAAAAGAGACTGAAAATTTTGAAGCTTCTGAGACAAAGGATGTATTAACAAATAGCATTGCAGAGCAAGTAGATGGATCTTTGACATTATCAGCTGAACAAAAAGTTGATGGTGAAAGTTCCAGAGAAGAGGAAAAAGCAGTTTCAGATTTGAATGATGCAGTGTCTGAGTCCAATCCATCTGGTGAAACTATCAGTGTACCTGTGAATGTAAGCCTTCAGCAAGCCACTAAAACAGAACAAGTTGAGACAATACCGCAGGCAAAATCAGAGAAAATTGGTTCTACAGGAAGTTAGCAGACTGTTTCTACAGGAAGCTAGCAGACTGTTTCTACAGGAAGCCAGCGAACTGTTTCTACAGGAAGTTTGAAAAGAGGGAAGCCAAAGGAGAAATCAGCCGAGATGTTAGCCAAAGAAGCCACCAGGGCCATCAAAGACAAGGAGAGAGATTGGTTGCTCAGAGGATGAGCAACACTTTCAGTAGGGGGGTGATGATGAGCCCCAAAAATGGATAATTATTTGGGCTCATTCAACCTCCTAATTTGACTTAATCCACCATTCTCATTAGTTTATTGCATGTTTTCGATTATTTTTATGTTAATAGAGTGAATTTGGTTAGTCATTATGCCAACAAGTCTAATGGGTGCTTTGTGTAGCCTTTTTGGTCAATTTGGAGACAAAATTGAAGGTCTTAATGAGCACTTGGCAGCCAAATTCGTGGGAGAACAAGCTAGAGGATTTGTAGGAAGGTGTCCCCCTCATTTATGGGCCCTTACCTCGAATTCTCCACCATCAGCTCGGAGTTCAAAGGCCACCAAATCAATGAGCACAAGGGCAGCCAAGCAAGTCAAGTAGGACTGCTGTTAACTACAAGTCTTGGGCAGCCAAGTCCCTAAATTTTAGGAGGACTGTTGGGTCCTCAAATTGTATAAATAAGAAGGCTTAGGGCCTCATTTTGGTTAGCTAGTGGTTAGTAATTTTTGTAGCCAATAGTTAGTCATTTCATAGTCTTGTTGTAGTCATTTTGTAGTTCGATTTTTAGGCCATAGATTAGTTTTGTTGTCAGCTCATTTTCAAGTTCTCCTTGTGGACAGTTTTGATGTAACTCTTCATTCTTGATTAATAAATATGAATCCATCTTTGCACCAGCTCTAAATCTCTCTTGCGAGGCTGTAGCTCTTGGGGTTGGGCCCATCTCAAGCGCTCAGTACCTCCCTTGTTTATCTTTATGTGTTTGCTGCGTTCTTAAAATGAAATCTGCTTTTAGATCTTGCTTTGTTATTTTGGTTGTTTTAGATGGTTAAAGTAGCTTTTTATGGTTAGAATCGATTGGTAGGAGTTTGTCATGCATTTATATCTTTTTGAATGTTCTTACTCACGTGATGTACATGGTTCTCTTTCCAAACGAAGCTGATGTTTATTCATTTCATTGACAGTTGGATTAAGTTAGCTAGGACTTGGTTTGTTTGCAAGGATTCATTGATTCGTTTGAATGAGCATTGTGCAGGGCATCTCTATCACCTTCATCACCTCCTCATTCATTTGAGCCTCGTCCATATCAGTTCCTCCATCACCAAGTCTATTTCCTCATCTCCCATCTGCTCTTTTGCCACGTAACCCTACCTTCTTGCTTTTCCATTGCCTAAACCTTCGTTGATGCAAGTCAGCCTTCCACATCATCTCACCACTCCATCCATCAGTTCCTGGGTCACTTCAGACCCCCATCCTACCTCCATAACCATCCATGCATCTTCCATCAACCATCCATCCTCAAACATCCCATTTCGAAACATCCTGTAGAAGAATTGCAGAACATCCTGTAGAAACCCCTGCAGACTTCCTATAGAAGTTCATGAACACGGTTGCATGTCATCCAGACTTTGTGAAACTCTCAGAGAGAATGTCAGGTATCCTTTAGACCCTCTCTGTACCATCCCAACCGTTCCCAAAGCATTTCATCCCTTGATCCATCCCTGCACAGTGGAAAACTAGTTAGAAGCACATGCATGATAATTTCAACAACTTAAGCAAAAATACAAAAAGATGTTTTCTTTAGATAATGATGACTTAGACACATGAATTTTACCTTCTTAGAAGTAATGGCATCATTTTTAGACATTTGCACTCTCACTATTGCATCATAGAGGTTAAACTAGTCAGATTAGGGTTTACTAGGGTTTCCCTGTTTTGTTGGCTTTCAGTTCATTATTGCAAAGTAGGTTAATTTCCTTTGAGATAGCCTTCGTCCATCATTTAGAAAGCTTCTTCTGAGAGCATATAGAAGTTGGCTTGAGCCCTAGCGGACTTGTGCCAGCTGACCAAGTGACAGCTGCGACAAGAGCTAGTACTTGTGCATACAGCACCGTCGCTTCCAAGTTTGTTACGAACTACCGGGTTGATAAAATTAAAGAAGGGAGTTCCAAGAGTTGTAGCATTATTGCTACAATACTGGAGCCCACCAGCGGGTCGTTGGGTTTAGCCACAGGCATGTGGGTCCCCACACGCCCAAAAATTTTGGACTTAAGGTCGAATTAAGACGCCCACAATTTGTGCTAGAATTTGGGCAAAATGGTGCTCCGTTAGCACATTCTAGGGAGAAATTGTGGGTTAGGTGCCAGATTTTGGGGAGTTTGTAGATCGAATAGCAGCCAAACTTGGGAAAATTATAACTTGATGAGTTTTTTAACAAATCAGGAGTAGAAAGAGGCTACACAGGCATTTTTGGGCATTCTGGAGCCATTGGAACAGGTTTCAGAGCTTTCTGAGCATTGTAAACTGATGTATTCACATTTTTTAGCATAATAGAGAGGGTCAAGCCATTGGAAGCTGGACCAAGGAGACATAGCCCAAAAGGGGTGAACTCCTTCATCATGTGTTGTTGTGATACTATTTATGGTGATGTTTATGCCTATTATATGATGTTGTTCAGTCATTTTTTATGTTAATTTGCAGATAAAAATTACATAAAAGCACTCAAAAACACATGTTTAAACTTGGAAATAATTTCATCAATTCTCAAGCACATTTAATATATTCTGAAAAGGAATTTTAGCACAACAAAACTAATTTTCCCAATCAGATCAAGTTTGGTATCAGAGCTCTTGGTTTTCTTTGTGCAAGAAGGATTTAACTATTTGCAAGTGAATGTCATGCTTACAAGGTTGAAACTCAAGAGAGGAGAAGGGAAGCTGGTTGAAATCCCTGAAGTTGGGTCAAGGGGAAGGAGGGAAAGGTTGCCACAATCTCCACCACTAGTTCTTCCTCAAGTTGCAGTTGAGACTCTAGTGAGCATGTCTCATGAAGGAGAACCTACAAACATGATAGAGGATGAGAAGGTCTTCAGGAAGGCTTTCTTTGATATGATAGAGATGGTGAAGGTCCTCTATGAAGAGAGGAATACCAAATTGCAAGGTGAAAGCTCCAAACCTCCCAAAGGAGAAGGTTCTTCAGGAGGAGGAGGTAATGGAAATGGAGGTAAACCTCCACCCTCTCCACCATCTTCTTCATATTCTTCTTCACAAGCATCTTCACCCTCTTCCACTAACACAACCCTTACTCATACTCATTAACATACCTCAAAAGGAACTGGTAAATCACCCTTGTTAAAACTTGATGTTAAATTTGAACTTCCCATGTATAATGGTGAAGTGAATGCAGAGAAGCTTGACAATTGGGTTCGTCAGTTGGAGGTCTATTACAGAATTCAAAACCTTCAAGAGGATGACATAAAGATTCAATTAGCTTCCTTGAGGTTGGAGGGTGCAACACTAGTATGGTGGGAATCAAAGACACAAGAAGAGATTAAAAAAACACGACAAGATCTCAATTTATTGGTCTGATTTCATTTCTGCAATTAAAAGACAATTCTACCCTCTAGCTTATATGCAAAAAAGCCATCATGAATTGACAAAACTTTAGACAACTTAAAGGTCAAAATGTGTAAGATTACACCCAAGAATTCAGAAAAAGTTCTCTAATGTTAGGTGTAGATTTGCAATCACAAGACACATTGCTGAAGTACATAGGGGGATTACATAGTTACCTTAGGCATATTATCCTTATGTTTAATCCCAATAATCTAGATGAGGTGTGTGTGCAAGCCACTCATCTTGAGGCGAGAGGGAAAAAACCTCCATAAGAGGGTAGTAAAAAGCCATTTAAGGGTAAAGGAAAAGAAAAGGGTTGCAAAGGGAAGGGAAAAAAAAAATCACCCATTAAGAAGGAAGGAGAGAAATTAACATGCAAGCATTATTCCAAAGAGGGTCACAATGAAGCTCATTGTTGGAAGCTTCATCTCGAAATGAAACCAAAGAAATTCAACAACAAGGGAAAAAAAAAGACAACTGCAACCACTCAACAGGATTTGGGATCCAATTCGGGTGATGAAACTAAAATTACAGCCATGGGTATGAAGGGAAAAGAATCCATTGCTAGCACTAGTACTTCAAATTTACACAATGAAACTCCAAATGAAAAGAAGAGGATATAACTTTTTCACATAAGGGTGATCTCAAAACATAGAAAAATTGATACTCTTTTTGATAGTGGCTCTCAAGCAAATCTCATCTCTAAAAACATTGTCAAAATTTTAAACTTGGAAACCATTCCACATCATAAACCATATCCACTAGGATGGGTGTGCGACAATGCACAATTGCAAGTAACTAGAAAGTGTACACTGAAATTCACCATCACTATAAATTTTATAAATGAAGTGGAGCTTGATGTTGTGCCATTAGACATATGTGTTATAGTTTTGGGCAGCTCGTATCTCTATGAAAGAAAATCTATCTCCCATAGACATGAAAACAAATACCATTTGTTCAAATATGGAGTAGAATATATTGTGAGAGCTCATAGTAAGAAACTAAATCTTTCACCTGTTAATGTGGGGCAGATGAAAAGACTAGTGAATTCAAGCAAGAATTTTGTGCTTCTAATGATCAAACCCAAGAATGATGTTGATAATGAAGCTTTTCAAGGTTGTGATTCAAGATTGAAATCTGAATTGGTTGATGTTGTTAACCAATATGATGAGATGTTTCAGGAACCAAAAGGATTGCCTCCCAAGAGAGGAATCCAACATGAGATACAGTTGCAGCAAGATAGTCCTCTTCCTAACATTGGCATGTACAGGATGTCAGTGATGGAAAGTGCAGAAATTAAAAAAAATAAATCAAGAGTTGTTGGATAAAGGGATCATTAGGCCAAGTTCTTCGCCATGTGGTTCAACTATTGTTTTGGTGCCAAAGAAGGATGGAACATGGCGCATGTGTGTGGAATTCTGTGCATTGAACAAGATTACGGTAAAGAACTGTTACCCACTGCCTAGAATAGATGATTTACTTGATCAATTGAAAAATGAAAATTATTTTACTAAGTTGGACTTTAGGAGTGGTTACCATCAAATTAGAATTGTTGGAGGAGACATTTGGAAGACAACATTCAAAACTAAACAAGGTTTGTTTGAATGGATAGTCATGCCTTTTGGTTTATGTAATGCTCCTGCTATCTTCATGTGTGTGATGAATGATGTGTTGAGGCCATTTGTTGATGAGTTTGTTATAGTCTACTTAGATGACATCTTAATTTTCAGTAAATCTTGTGATGAACATGTCATGCATGTGAGAAAAGTACTTGATGTCTTAAAGAAAGAACAGTTGTATCTAAAGATGTCAAAAGTGTGAGTTTGGAAAAACTTCTTTAGTTTACTTGGGTCATATTGTTGGAGGATGAGAGTTAAAAATAGATCCCTCCAAGGTTGAAGTCATTTTGAATTGGCCAAGGCCCAAGATAGATACCGAGGTAAGAAGTATTTTTGGAGCATCCCAATATTGGAGGAAATTTATTGCTAACTTTTCTTCTATAGCAACTCCTTTGCATGCATTGACAAGTGTGAAAAATGTTTTTCAGTGGCGAGACAAACAACAAAAGGCCTTTGATACATTAAAGGAAAATATCAGTTTAGCTCCAGTACTTGCACTTCCAGACTTGAGACAGTCATTTGAGATCCAGACTGATGCTAGTGACTACGCCATGGGTGTAGTCCTCATGCAACATGGTAAGCCTATCTGTTTTCATTCAAAAACTTTCAATGGTGCAGTGATTAATTATCCTACATATGACAAGGAATTGTATGCATTGGTGCAAAGTGTGAAAAAGTGGAAACACTACTTGATGGGTAAGGAAACAATCATTCACACTGATCATCATCCATTGCAATACTTGCAATCTCAATCTAAGTTGTAGCAATCAAGGCACTTTCGATGGATGGGTTTTCTTCAACAATTCCACTTGGTAATAAGGTATAAGAAAGGTATCTACAATAAATTTTCTAATATTATTTCTAGGCCTATTATTAGTGCAACTACTTTACTCAAGCATAATTATGTTTTCCATGAAAGTTATATTGAACAATATGCATTAGACAATGACTTTCAGGATGTTTATGCAAGCTTGAGTCAAGGTAACCAAGTAGAGGAATTAGATTATCATTTGAATAATAACTTTTGGTACCATCTTTGCAAGCTTTGTATTCCATAGGGAGAAAGAGTCAACATCATAAGAGAGGCACATACTTCTCTTATCGCAAGTCATTTCAGTGTAAGTAAGACAGTGGCACATCTACAGAGGTATTGTTAATGGCCTCGTATGCTTGAAAGTGTGTCATGTTTTATTAAAGGATGTTCATTATGTGCCGTGAGTAATCCTAGCAATAGGAAGTTAGGATTGTGCACACCACTCCCGGTTCCTTCATGACCGCGGGAGAGTGTTTCTATGGATTTTGTAGGAGGTCTTCCATTGTCAAAAGGAGGTCATGATTATTTGTATGTAGTTGTGGATAGGTTCAACAAAATGTGTATTTTTATGAAATGTAAAAAGAAAACTACAGCTGAACAAACTACTAAATTATTCTTTCAGAATGTATGGATGCATTTTGGATTATCCACATCCATTGTTAGTGATCGAGATTCTAGCTTTGTTGGGAATTTTTTGTCAAGCTTGTGGGGATTCATGGACACCAAATTGAAAAAGAGTACAACATTTCATCCACAAACAGATGGTCAAACAGAGGTGGTGAACAAGACAGTGATACATCTTCTTCGTGGGTATTGCAACAAGCATCCTAAGTTATGGGATGAACATTTGCACTACATTCAGCATGCTTACAATTGGGCCAAGCACTCTTCAACTCAAACATCGACATTTGAAGCATGTTTGAGATACTTGCCTAAGTCTCCTTTGGATTTGATTTTTGGAAAATATGTTGCTATTGATGGTCATAGTGACATAGGCAAGAAGGTTCATTGAACAAATCTAATTGGTACACCAAAGAGTTCAAGAACAGTTGGAAAAGAGCCAAGGCAAGTACAAAGTATGACATGACAAGCATCATGTAGATCACAAGTTCCAAGTTGGTGATGAAGTTTGGCTTCACATTAGCAAAGAGAGGCTCCAAGGAGAAGGTAAAAAACTGAAACCAATTAGATATGGTCCATTCAGAATTTTGGAAAAGATTGGTAACAATGCCTTCAGGTTGGATTTGCCTTCATATATGAAAATTTATGTTGTTGTTAATGTTGAGAACTTAAGGTTGTATGAGCCTCCTTTGATTGAAGATCAAGGAGAAAATTTCCAAATTCCTTCCATAAAGGATTTTTCTCCTGAATACCTTGATGAACTACAACAAGACACCATTCTTGATAGAAGAACAAGGTCTTCAAAATGAGGGAATGTGGATTACCTTCGAGTGGGGCTCAAGGGAAAAAATCCTTCAAAGGCCAAATGGATCGAGATTGGAAAGGTGAGGGAATTGTACCCTCACCTGTTGGACAACTGAAAGTGATCTTTTGGGGTCCAAAAGGCTTCTAGTGGGGAGGAATGATCAGGTGCTCAAAAAAAAATCTCAAAATTAAAAGTTGTCAGATTAGTGTGGAACCTAGATGACCATGTAGTGCTCGTCATCCTGAATCCGATGCAACTCGTTTCATGCGAAAAAAACACCATATGCTCCCAGGATCATGTTCTGTTCACTTTCCCAAACATGCAATTTTTTGAAAAAAATTGATAGCCCAGTCAACAATCCATACTTCTGACATGGTGTTGATTGGGCAGGTGTATGTGGTAGGTTGACTGGTCAACAGGCTCAATGAATCGTGTTGTGCCAAGTGGCGCATTTTCATTGGTGCAATTTGGCATATTATTATTGGTTGGTTGGTGGCCAACCACAGGCTGACACGTGGCCCAGTCGGAGGTCGCCACGTGGCAGCCCGGGGGCCACCAAAATTATGGGTCAAGTCTAGGCAGAAGCAAAGGGGGTCGAACCTGTGACCAAAAACAACTGAACAAATTTTTTTACCAATACACCAAACCATTGTTACTTAATATATATAAAACTTCGCCCATACTTGAATTTCATTAATGCGCCATTCGGGGGTAGGGCCAACACATGGGAGCCAGCCCTTGGTCGCACCACTAGCACACGACCACTGTCAAAGAGGAGTTGGGGGGCCCGGCCGGCAGGGGCAGGTTGTTGGCCTTAGCCCCGGGCACGTGGCCCCCCACGTGCCCAAACTTTTTGGAATTATGGCCTTAGAAGCCGAATTAAGGCACCCACAATTCGCGCAGAATTTGGGCAAAATGACGCTCCTTTAGGACATTCTGGGGAGAAATTGTGGGTTAGGTGCCAGATTTTGGGGAGTTTATAGAGCGAATAACAACCAAAATTAGGAAAATCATAATTGGGTGATTTTTTGACCAAATCTAGAGCAGAAAGAGGCTACACAGGCATTTTTGGGCATTTTGGATCCATTGGAACATGTTTCAGAGCTTTCTGAGCATTGTAAATTGATGTATTCACATTTTTTAGCATAATAGAGAGTTCCAAGCCATTGGAAGTTGGACCAAGGATACATATCCCAGGAGGGGTGAATTCTATCATCACGTGCAGCTGTGATACTGTTTATGGTGATGTTTATGTCTATTATATGTTGTTGTTCGGTCATTGTTTATGTTAATTTGAACATAAAAATTACATAAAATCACTCAAAAAACCATGTTTAAACTTGGAAATAATTTCATAAATCCTCAAGCACATTCAACATATTCTGAAAATGAATTTTAGCACAACAAAACTAATTTTCCCAATCAGATCACACAGGGTTGAATATCTGGAGAGAGATTTGGCTCAACCATTCTACAGTCGGGTGGAAAGTGGTAGTCCCATCAATATGAGATTATTTCTCCTTGTATTTCTGAGTATTATACTAGTTTATATGTGGATCATATGGTTATGATTTCCTTGGTATTTCTATTGCTATTATGCTGGTTATGTATATGTTTTATGATAGTAGCTATGTATGGCTCTCATCATGTTTTTACTTGTAGTTGAATGAAAAATGTATTTATTACCTAATGGATGAAACTACAGCTAAAGTGTTGAGGCATCAATGTCTCTTAGCGATTCTTAGATGAGTATGAGACCCTTATGCTTAGAACTGTTGTTTACACCTATAGATTACATATTGTGATATGTTTAACGAAATTCCCGTCATGGCTAGTAAGGGTCGAGTCAAGGGCTTGTTCAAGTATTTTCATTTGCATCATCGTTTCATTGTTATCTTTCTATTCTGAAGGTGTCATTCATTTCTGGGTAGTCACCTAGGCTCTGGCCTGATAAAGTGGCTCAAATCATGGGGAAACTGGCACAACACTGAGAAAAATAGTCCCTGAACGTTGGCATGCTTTGTCATGAAAGCATCCAGAGCCTCCTGGACATTGTTAGAACCATATCACGAGAGCATCCTGTTATCACTCTAGTAATTCCTTTGAAGTAAGAAAAAGGAAAAACCAAAGGTAACCACTATCCACTTTTGGAGATCAGGACCTAGCCTTCTTGATGCTCAGAGAGGGCTCTCTCTTTAAGTTTTAACTTTCTTTTAATTAAGAGGTTTTAGGCTAGCTATGATTGTTCAAGGGGTTTTGATTTTGTTTGAAATTGGGTGGTGGGATCTCTTAAACAGATGGATAAATTGATGTCTTTCAGACCATTGGGCTATGGAGTCAACTGATAAGGAAGCAAGGTTGGATAAACTCACTAAAGGGGATGTTCCAAGGGCAAGATAGCAGAGTGTATTTCAGAATGTTTGAGACAGAGGGGTGAAAGGGTTTCACTCGGGGTGAGAGAGCAGTTAAGGGTTCTCAAACCCGGATAATGAATGAGGAAGGCAGGGGTAATCGAAATCAAAGGGTAGTTAAGAATCCTTTAATCTGGATTATTTATGAAATCAATTTAAACTAAAGAGAAATTAAGAATTCTTTAATTTAAATATCAGAAGAAAACATTCAAATGCTTAACTGTTAAAACAAAGTGTGATTTAAACAAGTTTTGAAATATTATTCTAGTTATAGCATTTAGATTGAAACACATACAAGATTATGAATAACTTTGAGAAATTGAAAAAGACACATGAAAATAATTATCTGATATTCGCTCAACACATGAATCCTCATAACAGTCTGATCTTTATTAATCAATCCAGCTTGCTAGCTCATCAATTGATACAATAACCTTCTAGTTCTTCTTGATCAAAAAGTCTATAGAAATGTCTAATAGAGTCCACACTACATACTTCGAATTATGAAGTATTTATACAAACAATTATTACAAAATATCTCAAACTAACTTTGAGGTTTAATCTAGGAAATAAAAATATCTTCTTGCAAGAAGATAGAGATAGCTATTGAACTATTTCATGTTGTCCCTTTTATTTTAGTATTGTTGGCCTTTATGGTTTGATTTTAGCCTTTTATGCTACTTTTATGTTTGATCTTTTATGTTGGAATCTTCATTTACTTTTGGATTTTATCTGGTACACTTTGACACTGACACACTTTGACTCTGATGTTTTGTATTCATTTTTTTACCTAGTTGTTTCACTTTTACTATACATTAACTTTTTTACTGCATATTTCTCACAGTAAATTAGTCAATTTCTCCCATGTTTCAGCATCAGGTAATTGGATCTTAAGCATCCTCCTATATATTTCATCTACCTCGGTGTACTTGGAAAAAGTAGGCTTATTGATAAACAAGTGTTTTACCTCATGCTGGAGGTGAAACAAGTTTTCAAATGTTTGATCAAGTACTTTGCCTGTTGGCAATGCCTTGATTGATGATGTACTGGCATGTTCTTTTGCTAGTTCTCTGATTTTGTTGTTGTAATCATGTTGCGACATGAGCTTGTCATTTATTACTAAGGAACTGGGTAACTCTTTCTCTCTCAAAATTTGAAACTTAGCCATTAACCTATCAATGACTACCTGCATATTCTGACATTTTTCCTCTAGGTTTAGCGTTACTCTTGGAAAGGACTTTTCTCACCTCCAAAATTGTCTTTGTTTTGTCCTCTATATCCAATTCCTAAAGCTCGTACTTATTTTTACTGTTAAGGAATTGGATGATTCCAGTGGCATCTTCGGGCATCTCTCCTAATTCTTCTTTTACCTTTTGGATGGCCTCTGTAGCCATCTTTATTAAATCTATCTACTCAAAAATTACCTGAATAGATGGCCAAATATCATTGACAGATTCAATGATATTGGCCCATAATAGTTCCTTGGCCTGGCCAAGCGGTTCTTTCAGTGTTAGGTATTTCTCCATGGCCTTTAATCTTTCACTCATTATGGCAGCTTTATGCACTTCTTCTTTGTGCATGATTTTGGCAAGCTTGTCATCTTCTCTTTCAGCTTATTCATCTCTGTTGATGTATGAACATCTCTTCCATAGCTTGAACTAACTTTGCTACTTCTTCACCTGATGTACCTGCTTCTAATGTAGACTCTATGGAAACTGGTTGTGTTGTTGCCATAGGGGCAGTGGGAGCCAATGAGGCTGCCAATGTGGAAGGAACAACTGTTGAGACTATTGGGATGACATTCACTGAGCTTGTGGCAATATCAGTCTGCTTCAATTGGATTAAACTATCCAATTCCTTCTCTGTCTCCCTTAACTGATCATTTAATTTTAGGACTAAGTTCATCAATTCTTCATGCCTGGTTTTGTTTTCCAAGACTTCCTGTGTCTGGGGATGCTGCAGCTAAGGTATCTTCAATTGATTTTTGAGTGCTACAATGTCATCATTCTTTTTCTTAATTAGTTTCTCAGTGGATTTGATGTCTTTGGGATCGTGTTCCAATTCAATCACTGAGTCTTCCAAAGAATTGATTCTGGTGTCTTTGGCCTGTGAGGAGGCCTTCTCCAACTAATACTGAGCTGAGATATTAATCAATGAATTCTGTAATTGATGGGAAGCTATGGCTTTACCTGTAAGGATGGAGTAAATCATTTCTCCAGTCTGTTTGTGAAATTCAATTTGTTCAATGGGATTAATATCCCTTGCCAATACCTCAAAATAAATCTTTTTGTACTTTGATGACGTCCTTGGTGGTTGCAAAGTTGGCTTTATGAAAGACATTTGCATCTTTCCTTCCTTGATGTCAAAAGCTTACATCAATCTAGTTTTATTGGTAGGTGTAATCTTGAGATACTGTGCCTAAGACTGTGCCTTCAGTTTCTCATTTCTCATTTTGATTTCTTTAAACCTGTCCTTAATATCCTTATCTTTATCAGCAGGCCTACTGAATGAGGAGACTTCTACACTGAGCTGCCTTTCTAATATTTGAGTGTGTGAGGTAGATGGCTCCTGTGTTTCTCCAGATGGAGTTGTGCCCCTGCTCATGTCAAATTCAGTATTGGTTACTTCTGCTGAGCCTTCTATGTGTTCCTGTTCTGAAATCAGATTGAGCCTTCGCCTTTTGTTCTGGATGTCTTCATACTGTACATTGGATGTGTCCATGCCTGGAGTGGAGGCTCCCTCTTTGTTCCTCTTGGGATTATTTTCCTCATTCTGAGGAGTTTTCAAAACTGTAGGGGTACTCATGGTGGCTTCTTGTTGTGGTACCTGCAGGAATGAGTTTTCATCAAGCTGTCTCTCTAGATCAATCAATGTATTTTCAACATCTACCTTTGTACTATCCCTGTCTATGAGAGTGTTTCTCCAACCACTCATATTGGTTGGAATATCTTTCTATCTCTGGTATGGGGTGATGAATGTAAGGCCCCAATTTGACCTTTTGTCTAAGTTTGGTCATAAACCCTTAAGGGTCATATCTCCACATGAAACTGTTTTGGAACTTCATTTGTTGCAGAATTAGATTTGCTTCCTGCCCTGCTTCTTTAGAATTGGAAATGAAAGGGCCTAACTAATTTTTGACTTTGAACTGGGTTCTTTTCTTGGCTGAGACAAAGTTGACTTCGTCAGAGTTCATTATCTGCCTATAATACTCTAGAGAAAATAACCTCATGGGGAGGTATTTGGGGAGTTTGTATGGGGCAAGCTGGCACCCATAGATTCTTATCTCAATGTGGTTTTGGTAAAGGTACCAATCTCCCACTTTACTTTGCTTGGACAACTGGAGGAATCTTTTGATATCTTGGCTTATTCTGGGTGGAGGACTTCCTGAAAGCATAGTCATGACTGGATGGACAAAAGAATCAATGAAGTCTGTATAAGTGTATGGTGATGAATACTTGTGGAATAATGGTGTCCAAAATATGACAGACCTGGGCTGGCCTCCAGTATCAATCTTCTGAAGGGTGAAGGGAAATCTATCTGACTGATAATACAAAAACATATAGTACAAATGAGTATTTGAATACTCTCTCATTATGCATTCTAGTAAACTATTCATGCATCCTTTCAGCTATGAACTGGGATAATTGTATAGAGTAGCAATAAGCTTTCCTAGGGTGGAAATGGACATGAAGGCCAAGATAAACTCATCAACAAATTCATCAGTGGTGCAGCTCAAAATACATGATATCATAGTCACAATATGCTTGCCCCTTTCAGAGAAAATGGCAGAAACATATGGAGGGGCATCTTTATGAATGTGCTTGTCTTCAACAATGAAAGTTTAAAATATTTGGGCTAGTCTAGAGGGGGTCAACTTGGTGTATAGGTCTAACAAATCCCCAATGGAGAGTGGGGTCAGGTCAGGACCTAGTTGGACTTGCAACATCTCATTAATTGATTCAGCTGTGATTGTGAACAAAACCTTTTGGTCAAGGGACATTATAGTTCTCTGGCTAGGAATGTAATAGGCATGGCACATATGGACAATTTCAGGAAAAACATGGACTTGGGGAAACTGGTATTTGGGAAAATTGGAGCCCAAAGGCCAATGTCATCAGAATGGTTCAGATACCTGTCTTTACTCAAACAATGAATTTTGCGCAGGACCTCATATGCACTTGTATCTCTGATTTGAAATTCCTTGTCTGCCAACGGGAGGTGGTCTAGGTCCAAATGGGGAGTTGTAATAGGCCTGACATCCATGGCGACAGGGGCAACTATAATTCAGTTCTTATGGATTTGAATTTGGCTTTCAGGTTTATTCAGAGGTTTTTAATGGAAACTAGAAGCTTTCAGAAGGGTTTGGGCACAGACTTTTAAATTTAAAGTATTTTCAATTAATTTTACTTAATTAAAACACTTTATAGACTGAACGCTTTCAAATTGGAAAGGGTGACTAGTAATTTATCTTTAAATACCTGGAATTGGGTGAATTAGCTTCAAATTTGAGGTTCACGGCAACTGCAGATGTTTGAATGGCTCTGGTATGGACTGAGAGGTTGATTGAGGTCTCTGCAGCTTCTTCAGGAGTGGAATTTGAGGTTAATTGGTAAATTCAGCATTCACAGGTGTCACACTGGTTTGCAGAGGTTCACAAAGAAAATGAGTGAAAAAAGGCAAAAAGGGCTTCGCAGGATTTTTATTGAGCAACGGTTATTTTTTGGCGGGTAATTTCACATATGAACAGTAGGCGGTTTTTCGGGTTTGGCGGGGAGGCAGTTTCCCAAGCCATCGCACCACTTTTGTGGAGGGAGTGGTATTTAGGAGGGGTCACCTGATCTACTCCATCACTTGACACGTAGTAGTTTGGGGGCCGAGGAAAACCACCTTATTGGGTGGGTAAAGGTCGGCCGTCAGGTGCGGCCGATATGGCTGTGGACCGTCAGATGAGTGCGATGATGATCGAACGACAGTCGGGTGAGGGAGGTGCGCGGGTGATAAGAGCATGGGCTTCGGGGGGGCCCAAGGCTTTAATATTTGGCGGTTTGGGATTAATTAAGACTTAATCATGGGTTAAAACGATCGGGCGGGGCTTAATGACGGGATTTATCGGTTTTGTCGAGATATGGGGTAATTTATATAGTTTATATTAAAACTAAGGGTTGGGATATTTATATAGGGGATTTATTTAATATACGGGAAAAGGTATATGGGGATTTATATAATAAAGTTAAAAATTAATATGAAATGAGCGGAGTGAGCATACCCTTAGCATAAATGTAAAATTTGTGCATTTTATTCACATACATTTCATACTCAGGATAAAACACTTTTGTGGGTTTTTTGAGTGAAATATAATTTAACATGGGGGTTTTTACTTTTCCTAGGCAAATGAAGTTTATCCTTAGGAAAAGAGGTTTTATTAGGGTAATGAAGGGAAATGAATTTTATGAAGGGGATTCTAATACTTGATGTCCATAAGTCATTAAGCCGAGGGTCTGGTCCCACCAAAAGTCAGAGAAATGCTCTGAGCCTTTATGACTTGAAGGATTTAAGTACTAGAACTTACTTGTGAATGGGAAATTAGTAAGTAAAGGGGTAAAAAGAATGAAGGGGAGTTAATTAAATAAACTTGTAAACCATTGTCTTTTTTCCTTCTTAAATGCTCATGCACATTGAAACATATAGTCAAGCATGATAAATGTGCTTTTATCCAATCAACTTTATACTTCAACAACCTTTCTTCTACTTACCCATTACTTACCCTACCATTTTTTCTTCATTTTATTTGGGTGCATTTAGACTAGCAAACCCTTATCATTCATTTTTCTTTTGAAAAGTAAACTATCTAATTTTAACCTTATATCATCCAAGGGCTTAGATTAAACTGATGAGCTCCTTTTATTTTCTCTACCTATCTAATGATCTTCCAAGATTAAATTGTTTGGTCAGATTTTATTCTCTAACTATAAACATAAAATTGAAAGCATGAAATAGCCAAGATTAAACATTTTGACTACCATGGTTTGTGGCATGTATGACAAGCTGCACACAACCATTATTTAAAATAATAAAGTAGTAAAATAGTAGTGGCATTTAGACTTGCACACTTTCATGATCTATTTTTGTTTTTGGGGTTCATATTTTTTCATTTTTTGATCTTTTCTTATTCCTTTTGTCCTTTGATTTTTCTTTTAGAACATATCCTCTTTACATTTTTTAAATTTTAATATGGAAAACATTTGTAGAAAGCAAAGGTATGTACAATATTACAAGGCTCAAACTTAGCCAATTCAAAATTATGAATCCTATCACTATAGGACCCTAACACGTCCAAAGGTCAAGAGGTCTATAACCTCAGTGGGACCCGAGGGTTGGTTACCAGAACTGCTGGGATGGTTCTCGGGGGTCCTGTAGCTGATGTGGAAGGTTTGTATGATGTTTTTTCATCGATTTCATTTCCTTAAGGTCACCTAGGAGGTTGAATCCAATCATAGTATCTTCTCATCACATGTTTACCCCGGTTGGCTTGTTTCTCGGGTAGACGTGGGAGGAGGGTGTTACATTGGATATCTCATGTATTCTAGCCTCTCCACCAAATTTTTTGGCTATAACATATCCGATTCTATAGAAACTAAAACTCCCTCTTAGCAAGGACTGTGTTCTTTCTCTAGTTTTGCACATCCTACCATAACACCCTGTCTCTATATCACCTCTGTCACGTTGTTGATGTTTGGATGCTACTTCCCACCAACTACTATGCAAATTTGATGTTGCATCTGTGTTGCTATTGACATTGTTGAATTGTTTCCAACAATGCATCATCACTGCAACTCCATCTCATCTATTGCTACTAAAACTGCAACTACTGCAACTGAAAATAATATAAATACTGAATCAACTATGTTCAGTGTGATGCATATGTCTCCCGAGTCTTGACTGCTACTAGTGACTACACTTTCCACCAAGGAATCTGCACTGCTACTGACTCTGTAGTGTGAAACTCTACACTGCATTCCCCAACACCTATCTGCTACTAGTCTGCAACTATCACTCTAGTATTGACTACACCAACTACCACTGATCCATCCTTCTACAAAATATTGTGGAGCCCCATAGCCAAGTAATGATCCATGAGGTGGATTCCTCAATGGATCCTTCCCATACCTCTACAACTCTGATCTACTCATACTATTGTTGTTACTACTCTATTGACGCTTCTGCACTGGTGCTACAACTACTACAATAACAAGTTTGATCTCCTCAGATTTTGAAGCACTAGCTTCCATAGGGATGCTCCCTCTGAGTCTCGATCTCCATATGGGAAATATCTTTGCTCCCTCATGGAAACTCATATTTTCCTCCTGCACTGGAAACTGGAATGAGTAGATTTGGACTAGGAATCTCCTAGCTGGAATTGCACCTGCATACTGCAACTGGGAAATTCTCACTTCCTGTGTCACTACAACTAGTTCTGCAACTGTCTCTCGGGTACTGGCTGCAACTAGCTTTGAAACTGTCTAATGATAGATTGTGTCTGTTGAAACTGAACATGCTACTATGATATTTTGGGCTCATATAACAAAGGTGATGGTCTCGCTGCAACAATCTAGAACTGATTTGACTGTTCTCCTTGTTGCGATTGTGTTGGACCCTGCCCATTTAACACGTTGGAGTTTCATACTCCTCCTCCTCCTGGATCTGGTGACCTGCTATCTCCTTTCAATCCTAGTTCCTAGATGGGATCCTTCTTTAAATAGGAACTCACACTATAAAACTTGCATTTCCTCCAACACTTATTTCTCGCAATTGGAGGTCAAACTGCTGCCCAAATCTGCATTATGGATAACTCACACAACCTCTACTGGAAATCTTGTACGGTCATCCCTGTAAAGCTGAAAAATCTATGAAACTCAAAATTGGAGAAAATAAACTTGAAAATCTCCCTCTTTCCCACTGCTCAGCTGCTGGATATGATACTCACATTCCCTTTTGGAGTGAGAAGATCTGCTCACAACTATTGCCAATCTGCCTGGAAAAATTGAACTTCTGAAACTTGATGCCCCCTGAGAGAAATTTTCCCTCGTGTGTGCTTTTCTCTTCCACTTGACATTGATTCTGCTACTGCAAAACCCACTGCACCCAACAATAAATATTCTCAATGAAAATCTGAGTTGTTGTTGCTCCCTCTGACTACTGGAATCACTATTTTGAGAAACTCGAATTTTATGCAATCCTGCAACCGAAAATCTAACCCTTTCCCAACAATTCGACCAACATGGTTGGGTACTACGCTTTCTCTGATAATTTCAGCCCATTACTCCCACTGAATAATGAAATTATCACCTTCGCTTCTGAGCTTCCACATTGATCACTCACGCTCTGCTACCATGTGAAAATTTCATCTATCACAACAACTGGAAATTATTTACCTAATTGTTAATTTATTTAATAATTTATTTGCAATTTTCTAAGACAAATACCAAATAATTCACACTGTGATTTTCACAAATAAATACTGTGAAAGAAAAATAGCACTGGACACTGGAAAAATCTAGCACAAACATACAAAAATGACACTGTTATTTTTGGACAAAAGTCCCCAGAAAAACCCAACTTGGGAAAATTGGTGGAGCAGAAGAGGGTTTTATTTTATTATGCAGTAGTGAAATATGAGTACAATCTATGGATGCACAACTAGCAATCCAAAAAACAAGAAAATATGGGAAAAATTATCTAAGGGAATTACCCTTCCTCCACAAGCAATCCTAACACCACTTCTCTTCAGAAACTCATCCTCCTGAACCCTCTACGTCAGTCTCTGCACTTCTCTGCGCAAAATCTATGACGCCTAGCTTTTGAAATACCTATGATGAAGTCATTATGCTTATCTCTGTTGAGGAAATCACTTCTCTGACACTCTGGACCCTCTCCTCAACCTCTGGAACTGCAAACAAATTTCTCTCCAACAAAATTGAATTGCTTCAAAAGCAACTACACAGTGCTCTACGCTGCTTCACTGGGAATAACTCGGCCCCTTGTTGTTGCCTCTCTGGATCTAGAAAGCTTCCTCCAGATCACTGCTTTGCCCCTCATTGGCCCTGCTTCAATCTCTGGCTCTCTGAAAATTGTTGTTGCCCTTTGAAAATCAATCTGGAAAGAAAATCAAACTACGAAAGTGTCTTCTCCAAGTGCTCATCAACTTCTTCTTATAATCCTCTGTTGAGACTCCAACAACCAATATTAAATATTAATAAATGGCTAAGATCATCTTGAAGTCGATCTGTGTGAGTTTCTAAATGATTCTCACCTTTACTTAATTAATTTTGATTAACTAGTCATATTCCCTAGGTTTAGACTTAGGAAATATTTAAAAACTAATTAATAACTAATTAAGTCACTTCTATGTGGAATTTCCAGAAACGATTTTTGGGTTTTGGAGATCTCATGTATTCTAGCCTCTCCACCAAATTTTGTGGCCCGAACACATTCATTGCTACAAAAACTAACACCTGGTATATGCCTCCACAATTTTGTTTGCTGCCAGGTTACTTTGATGGTGCAACACAGGGCATTAAATGTGGATGTGGAGCTTGGCTTAGAATAAAGGAGAGAGAACATTATAAACTACATTGGAATGGTGGGATGGGCTCAAATACCAGAGAAAAAACTTTGGCTTTGTGGGGGCTTCTTTGGTTTGCCAGGGAGAAATCTTTGGAGGTCATCCATGTATGCATTGACTCAAAAACTCTCATAGATGGAATTTTGGGATACTCATCCATCACTCCACCAGACCTCCGCAACTGGATGGATCATATCAAGCTTCTTATTAACTCTTTTCAGAAGATTATTATACAACATGTTTACAGGGAAGCTAATGTTGAGCCTCAAAACTACCCTTTTCTTAGCAACTCTTCTTATCACTTTTCTTTGTTTTTCCATGAAGAAAATGCATCCCTATCATCAATAACCAGTATACATTGCCTTAAGGAGAACATTTTAGTGATTTACATGTTATGCTTTTATGTTTTGCTGTTTGACTAAGTTTTTTTCTTTTAGCTACGGAACGCAGCCTATTCTGCAACTAATCAGCTGTTCCGCAGTACTTCCATGCTTTAACATGTTCCAGGTGTTAGAAGGAGAAACTAATTACATGGGCAGCTTGGAAATCATCATGACATGGATCGTGTCCTATTCACCTAGCCCAGGTCGACAAGGAAGATGGTACAAGACTCCGGTCAATGAAGAAGTCAAACGTAGAGAGACCAAAGGCAACAAGACTCTGTTTTGTACATGTTTCACAGTGATGGGATCTGAAACAACTTCCTGAACCCACGGACTCCAACAACCATCTGTGCAACCGAATCCAATAGCCATCATCTTAGATTTATGTCTCCAGCAGCCGAGGAAGAAAATTCTGTGTGCCTGTCTGCTACGTGTTTTTGGCTGTAGCTTATTTTTCTCCACAAAAAGTTGTATAATTTTCTTATAAATACCTGTGTAAAGAACTCAGAACCAATTCGAATTTCCTGATGTATTAAGCTCAAACTACTGCTCTGTAAATTTGAAAACTCATTTCTTGTGTTTTTTTTAATATGAAGACCGCAAGTTTCATGGATATGTGAAGGAGTTTCTTGGAGTTTTGATTGAGTACGCATAACCTGAGCAGTTGCAGAGGGCCCCTACGTTGACTGAGGTTTTATTTCATTTTGTTTTATCTTCTCTAGTTAACTGTAAATTCATCGTTTCTTCCATAGTGTTCATAACCATTTACTAACCTTGTTTATAATGCAGTCTTTATCATTTTCTTACTAATGCAGAATAGCTTCTTTCAATACAGAATAGATTTCTCTTTTCTTAGTTTCTTTCTAGTTTTTATCAGTAGTTAGAAGTTGAATTCAGTAGTGTAGAGTAGCTTGTTTCATTTGTTGTTTCATTAGTCTTTAGGTTTTAAATTAAACTGATCAGTACCATTATTGCTCTTGTCATTTCCTTACTAGTTTATTAACTCATGGTGTAGATGAATGTTTCTAAAAAGCCCTTCTAGTTGATGACTCATCTTAAACTAAGTAGTTGAATACTTCATTCACGCAATGAGTCTTTCTTGTATCCGCGCATTTATTTTCTTAGAATAATGAAGTACATAATTCCTCAAAATGCCATCACAAGGAGGTTTTTCTCCCAAAATTGAGAGGCAGAGTAACCAAGCACTTCATTTAGTTTTGTTTTCCATAATAGATAGTTGCAATTTTATTTTTAGTTTTAGTATTTCATTTTAATTTCATTTCCATAATAGATAGTTGTAATTTCACTTTTAGTTTTAGTATTTCATTTGGTTTTGTTCTTGTAATAGATTAGACAATAGTTGCAATTTCACTTTCAATTTTCAGTATTTCATTTAGTCTTGTTTTTTTTTTTTAATTGAATAGACAGTAGTTGCAATTTTACTTTTTAGTTTGTAGCTCATGATTTGGAAATAATGATATGATTGGAAATAGAAACTCTGTTTTCATTTCTTGATTAAACTTTGCTTCCAAAGCTTACTTAAGCTCTTTTGGTTCTCATTTCTTTAGGCTCTTAACAGTCTTTACATAAGTTAGATTTAAGATTTTGTTAAGTACATTGTAAATCAGTAGGGATTAAAGGATCAAAAACCCCCAAAACAACATAAAACTCAAAAACAATGAAGTAAGAAAGGGTCATCTAGCACATATAGTGCACTACACTTCATCAGTTTACGATACCCGGATTGATAATTTATGTAGAGCAATTTAGGACACTAAATTGACCAAATATTTGGTGCCGTTGTCGAGGAAGTGTAACTAGGTAGCCTTATCTCTTATATTAAAAAAACAAAAAACAAAAAAAACAAAACAATGACATGCATAGAGAAAGAGACTCTAGGGGTAGATTTATAGCTAGGGGCAGAAGTTCGATTCCTACAACACCAACTACTCCACCAAGAGTTAGAAAAGACACACCTCCATCCCAGACTCATACTCCCAGCCATAGGATTCCTGGAATTCAAGGTGCAGAAACTCAATCAGAAGATTCTCCTACTTCATCTACCAAGACAATCCTAGGAGAGAAAAATTTCGAATCTCCAACAGTAGGGATAACCTTTTACACCTCCACAGGACAGCCTATTGTAATTAAAGAATTAGGAATACCTAGTGAGGAAGAAGAAGTAGAAACTCTCTCCCATAGTCCATTAATATAAGAACTAGAGGAGGGAATAACCTTACAAGTTGAACCCTATACTGACTCTGAAGAAACTATAATGGAAGAAGAGGAACAAGATGGAGAATTTTCACTGTTTGGAGGAGGGGGTAGAGGAAGAGGTAGAGGAGATAATGGAGGAGGTAGAGGTAATAATGGAGGAGGTAGAGGAAATAGGGAAATAGATAACTCTTTTGGATTCCCTATAGTGGATGAAGAAACACATACCACAATGAAAAATATCTCACCATCTGTCCTCCCAAACTTCTATGGGTTGAGAAGTGAGGACCCTGAAACATTTTTGTTTGAGTTTGAAGTCTTGTGTAGAACTTATGACTATCTAGAAGACTCTTAAAAACTTAAATTGTTTCCCTCAACATTGAAAGGGGCTACTTTGAAAGGGGATGCTTTGAAATGGTTCATGGGGTTAGCCACTCAATCCATTAGAACATGGAATGACATGAAAAAGGCATTTTTGGATAGATACTTGGATTACTGCATGCCTACCAATCATAAAGATGAGGTGTTCAAAATGATGCGAAGAGAGGATGAAAACTTAGAAGATTTGATTGAGAGATTTAACTATAATTTGAAAAGAGAAAAGATGAACAATTTAGATGAAGAAACTTTGAAAGCTCTTTTGTTAAAGGCCATTAGAGATGAGTGGATAGATATCCTTAACATGATGGGGAAGGGAGATATCTCTCAACTTCCATTGAATGATATAGGAGAACTGTGTGTTCATCTCTCAAGAGGGAAATCTAAAACAGGGAAAGGGCCAAGAGATCCTTCTCTTGTTAGAGCAAACAAATCTGCAATTGGATCTGTAAGCAGGGAAGAAATTGGCAATATGCTTGATGAGTTTGAAATTGACATTTTAGGGAGCCTTAGCGAGCAACTAGACACCCTTAAAATTCAAAACAAGCAGAAAACAGAGGCTGATGCTTTAGCCATTTTTTGTCCAAAATGTAGAAAGAAACATGCTCTAAGGGAATGCCCTTTAGATGCAAAAATTGTAGAAACTTGTATGATCTGTTCAGAAAGCCATGAAACCAAGGGTTGTCCTTCAATCCCAGGTCTTAAGGCTGTCTTTCAAGAGGAAACAGTCCCAAATTCTGCAGAATCTCTTTTTTTTGTTACAAGAAGACCTTGGTTGGGGCCATAAAATCAAGGATTTAACAATCAAATGTATCTTCAACCCCGCCAAATTGGAATTCTTGGCAGCAACCTTGGCCTCAACCTCAATCTTAGTATCAATCTCAACCGTGGGCACAAGGGGTACAAAATCCTTATGGGAGATTTGCTCAATATTATTAATATCCTCCATCCTATCAAAATTATCCTCCCCCACAAAATTAGTCACAAAATCGACAACCACAACTTCAAAATCAGAACCCTCAACTTTCATTGCCATTTCTACAGCAACCCCCACAACAAAGTCAAAATCCTCAACTCTTGTTGCCATTTCAGCAGAAACCAAATCAACTACCTGCCCAACCATTACCAAACCCCAACAATAAAAACCCTCAGAATGCTTACATGGTAGAAAGACAAAAATTTCCAACTTACATGATTACTCCACTAGATCTTAATGATGTTCAACTAAGATATGGTAGGATATTAGAAAAGGAAATACCTTATGTAGTTATTCAAGAACAAGACACTTCTCAGGAAGATTCTCTAAAAGTCAATAAAATTTTTGAGGAAACATCTAACTAAAACCAAAACATTGAAAAAGGAAAACAAAAAGAACCAGTGAATACAACTCCTATCATTGAGAAACCAACATCTACTTCTACACCTCCTTTTCCCGAGAGACTACAAATTGATAGAGGAGTAGAAAAACAGATCTTGTTTCCCAACTATGACTTTCTAGATGAATTGAAGAATGTCTATATCAAAGTTCCTTTGTTACAAGCCATTAGAGAAATTTCAATTCTGGACAAGACAATAAAGGAGTTGAGCATCAAAAGACCAAGAAGAAGATCAAAAGAAACAAAAAGAATCCACCTGGTAGGAAAGATAACAGACATAATGATGGGAAAAATTTCCATGCAGAAATATGTGGATCCAGGAAGTCCAATTGTCAAGACACATATAAATGGAATTGAAATTCCAAATACATTGATTGACTTAGGGGCAACAATAAACATCATGAGTAGACAAACTATGGAGCAGCTTAAACTTCCTAATCTTCTTTACACACCTACCTTACTGCAACTTGCAGATAGATCAGTAATCAAACTAGATGGTGTACTAGAAGATATTCAGTATACTTAGATTCTTGGAAATATCTTGTTGATTTCATGATCTTAACTTCCAAGAATAATTTAAACTCGAACAGAATCGCCTACTAGGTTGCGCTCTGCTCTCACCCTGCTAGGTCGCGCCGCTACTGCACTCTTTCGGCCTTCAGCTCTTAGCCATGGCCCCTCCCAATGCAACTTCAGAGGCGGCTACCACCCAACTGGCCTTCTCCGCCCTAGTCAAATCCTTGCCCCCGCAGCGCCCTCGCCCAACAATCTCTAAGTTCATTAAGAAGCTAGATGTCTTGCAAGAGGTAATCCTTCCTCCAGCACTTCCTCGCATGGCAGCACTTTCATTAGCAGAACGAGGCCTTATCAGACAATTCACTGGTCTCTGGCCCTCTCTGAAGACAGTGCAAAGATGGGTCGAATGAAACTGGTCTGATAAAATACAAAGCAAAATCTCCATCCACTTCTGCGGGAAAGGGTATTTCACCTTCCATTTCGAATCAAGAGAAGACAAGGATTTAATCTTTAAAAACGGACCATATTTCATGGACTCCAGAGGCTTATACCTCAACAAATGGACTCCAGATTTCGACCCTGAATTGGATATCCCTAGCGTAGTCCCGGTCTGGGTTCGGCTCCCTCACCTTCCTCTCCACTGCTGGGGAGACGAATCGGTTCGAGCCATCGAGAATGTTGTTGGAAGATTTATTGACCGTAGTGAGCCAAAAGATAACATGCAAGCCTGCGCCCGCATTTGTGTTGAAGTTGATCTCGGCAAAGGCCTCCCTGAGGCCATCAAACTCAAAGTGGACGACTGGACGCACATCCAACAATTGGACTATGAGCAGATCTCGTTTAAATGCAAGGTATGTCACGAATATGGCCATTTTTCCAATCGCTGCTTAATGTTGAAAATGTTTCGCAAGATGAGCAATGGGAAATAGTCAAGAAAAAGAAGACTGGCCCCAACCCCAAGGCAAACCCTGAAGCAACCCCTCCCAAAACAAATGCTTCCATCCCCTCCACCTCATCTATCCTTCCCCCTGCTTCATCCAATCCTTTTTCCGCTATCGCTCCCCCTGAAGACAACCCCCCTTCCATTTCCCAAGCTGATGCCATTGAACCCTCTGAACCCTCTGACCCCCCCCTCTGCTTATCTCCTCCTCCTTTTCCCACGATCCTCCCTCTTCTAGATCTACCAGGAGTTCTTCTAAAGAGCACGGTGTAACTATGGACACACAAAAAAAACAAGGGCCAGGAAGAAAGTCTTCAAAGCAACAGAGAGACGAAAATGCTCAAAAGGATATTGCCATGGGTACTCAGAATCCCATAGAAACTTATATTTTGGGGCAAAATAATAAAGAAGCAGTGCACAAGGAGCAAGGAGGGCGAGCAACTCTCCGTACCCCACACACTCAATGATGAAAGTTCTATCCTGGAATAGCAGGGGACTAGGGCACCCCTCCAAAATAGTTGCCCTAAAAGATCTAATAATACATGAGAAGCCAGAAATCCTGTTGCTACAAGAAACAAAATAAGGATACCAAGAAATGAAAGGAATCATTGATCAGCTAAAACAGTATAATGGATGCATAAGCGAATCAAGGGGTGCCTCTGGGGGAATTGCAACCCTCTGGAACCACAACATTTGGAATCACATAACAGATACAGTCAGCCAGTACTGGATCAAAACCACTTTCAAGAATTTAACAGATAACCAAAGGATTGTCATCTATAACATCTATGCACCAATTCATTACAGAGACAAAGAGCAGTGCTGGAATTCCCTCAAAACAAACATAGATGAAGAAGGAAGCAGCAATATTATTCTCGGTGGAGACCTCAATCTCATCCTCCACTCCAATGAGAAAAGAGGAGGTTTCTTCTCTCATGACCCCTACAGATCTCAGTTGGAGAACATCATGCAGGATCACGATCTAGTTGACATTGTTCCAAAAAATCGCAGGTTCACCTGGAATAATCGCAGACTGGGCAAAGGTAATATCATGGAAAGGCTTGACAGGATTTTGGTGAATGTCACACTCCTCTCATCTTACTCCACTGCTTATGCCACCGTTCTCCCTTACTCAGCATCTGACCATTACCCCACAACTCTTGTTCTCGAAACCCACTGCCCCTTAGGGCCCATTCCCTTTAAATATAGCCCTCTGTGGAGCAGCATTCCTATTGTCCAAGAGATTGTCAACAACACTTGGTGTCAGCACATAGAAGGATCGTCGGGGTACATATGGGAAAGCAAGTTAAAAAGGACCAAATACGCCTTGAAGGAATGGGCAAAAAATTGCTTTACGGAACCTGAGAAGGACAAATCTGAGATAAAAAGCAAATTGGAAAAAATCCACAGCATAATTGAAGAACGAGGACTCTCCCAGGAATATAAAACTCTTGAAGGCGATCTCTACTTCCAGCTATATCGTGCCAATAGAGCGGAGGAGCAAAAGTGGAGGATAAAATCAAGGCAGCTATGGCTGCAAGGAGGAGATAAAAATTCTGCTTTTTTTCATAAGCAGGCCACTGTCAGGAAAATTAGGAACAATGTTACCTCCATCATCGATGCTGAAGGCAATCTCCAAACCACTCAAGGTGCCATTAGAAAGGCAACCTCAGATCATTACAGTGCTCTTTTAACAAAAACAAAAGAGGTGGAAGATTATTCAGATCTGCTACAACACCTCCCCACTGAGATCAGCAAGGAAGTTAATGAAAACTTGATCAAGGAGATTGAAGAAGAAGAAATAAGAAGAGCTATTTGGATGCTCCAACCAGACAAAGCTCCTGGCCCAGATGGTTTCCCCATCTACTTCTACCGAGCTTATTGGGGAACAACCTAAAAATATTTGGTCAAGATGATAAAATGGACTCAATGCAAGGGTAAAATTGGAGGTTTCACCAATGCCACCCATCTTGCCCTCCTACCTAAAGAGAATCGACCTTCATCCTTTTCCCAATTTCGGTCCATTTCTCTTTGCAATTCTTCTTACAAAATTCTAACCAAAATCCTTGCCTCTTGTCTTAAACCTCTCCTCCCCTCGCTCATCTTTGAAAATCAAGGAGGTTTCTTGGCCAATAGGAAAATTTCTAACTCAATTCTCCTTGTCCAAGAAGCCATACACTCCAGCCAATCTAGAAAGGAAAAAGGTTTCATTCTAAAATTGGACCTAGCCAACGCCTTCGACAGAGTTAGACACTCATTCCTCCTTGCAGTTCTCAAGAAAATGGGGTTTGTTGCGCCCTTCCTTGATCTCATCAAAGCTTGCATATCAGGCCCTTGGATCTCTCCTCTTGTTAATGGCAGACCAGGACCATCCTTCCAATCCTCACGAGGGCTAAGACAAGGTTGTCCCCTTTCTCCTTACCTGTTCATCTTGATGGCTGAGTCCTTTAGTAAAGCCTTGGACTACAATCGGCGTGTTGGTCTTATCAAAGGTATTAAATTTTGGAATGGAGTCAAAAACATAAACCACTCTCAATTTGTTGACGATACACTGTTAATGGGAGGAGCCTCCAATATAATAGCCCACCGGTTCAAAGCCCTATTAGACCAATACATGGGATACTTAGGAGGTATGGTCAATCAGCTCAAAAGTTGCATCTATGGTTGGAACACTTCTGCTCAAGTCCTGCATAACATCGCCAACACTTTTGGGGTCCCTTACAAATTAGACTGGGGGCATTTCAATTACTTGGGCATGCCAGTGAGCGTTGGTCCTCTAAAAGCTGAAGTGTGGGATACTATCATTGATAAAATGAAAAGGAAAGTGCATCAATGGGGTTCCGCTTGGCTTAATCCAGTAGGTCGTCTTGTATTCCTGAAAATAGGTCTCTCTTCCTTACCCTTATACCAATTCACGCTACTGCAAGCTCCTGCTATTTTTCATCACAAAATGGAAGTCATCCTCCATCATTTTCTTTGGCAAGGGGGGAAAAATGAAAAAAAGAAGTACAATCTTATAAATTGGAAGTAGGTCATTCAAACCTAGGATCGTGGAGGCTTAGGAATCAGATCTCCCAAAATCCTAAATCTAGCTTTCGGTGGCAAGATTGTTTGGAGATTCATCAACGGCCAATCTGCTTGGTGGAAAAGTGTGTTGGAAGCTAAATATCTAAACCATCCAAGACAACACCTCTTGGATTATGATATCCCTAACAGAGTTTGCTCTAAAATCTAGAGGTTGTGCAAGAAAGCAATCCCCCTTCTCGCCCAAAACATTTCCAAAGTTCCCAAGGGCGGCACCAACATCAAAATCGGAGCAGACATAATAATGGGACAGCAGCCCATCAGCAGCAAACCTGGAACTAATCAAATCCTCACCTTCTTTGACAACATAGGGCTCCATTACTTGGACCAGATATCTCAGTGGGATAACCAATCCCAGACTTGGACAGGATGGACCTTCCCAGCCATACCCATAGACCTCGAAGCAATTTTTGCTAATCTTCAAGCCCACCTTCATAGCATAGCTCCAATTCAAAAAAACGGCATCGATGGCTTCCGTTGGGACCCTTCAGGTTCTGATTACACAATCAAAGCTGCCCACCAGCATTTCTGTAACAATGAATACCCCATGCCCATTTGGCCGCACTGGAAAATTGTCTAGAAATCAGAGACCATTCCAAAAATAAAATTCTTCATTTGGGTCCTCCTAAAGGGGAAAGTTCTCACTTCTGATAACTTGAAAAAATGAGGCATAATTGGTCCTTTCCGTTGCCCAAACTGCCAAGCTGATGAAGAAACCATCCAACATCTTTTCATCGCTTGCCCCTTTGCCACTGCCTGTTGGAAAGAAATCTCTTTTAACACCCATCTCCCCTGGAACCCCCAAAACTCCATTGTTGAAGTTCTGCATCTTTGGAAAAAGAACTATCCGTGGCAACGAAAGAAGCATAATATTGCTAAAAGAGTTTGGGATGCTCTTCCCTATCCTCTTCTTTGGAACATATGGTTGGCAAGAAACCACATGGTCTTCAAAGACAAAGAAACCAACACAAGGAAATTATGTAACAAGGCTAGGAGTCTTACTTTAGAAACCATCGTAGTCAAGAGTCAAAAGAAAATTGACATCGCTGATCTCTATGTTGAGGAAAGGAATTTCATAGGGTATCTGTTGGATAAAAGAAACAACAACCAAAGAGGGAGTAACATTAGTAGCCAGCTCAGCAACTCTAATCACAGTTGGAAAATAAGATTGAAAGATGAGGATTTCTTCACTTGGCTTAGAAACAACAACACCCACTATCTCTTTTTCGATGGGGCCTCTAAATCTAATCCAGGAACAACAGGGGCTGGTGGAATCATCTACAATGCCAACGGAGAAATCAAAATGACTTATGAATGGGGGTTAGGCCCCCTCTCCAACAACAGGGCTGAAGCTCTCACTCTATACCAAGGGCTCATCCAGCTTCAAAAACTTGGCATAAACACTGCAATGGTCCTTGGAGACTCAGCCGTCATCATAAGTCTAATGGTTCACAACCGAAGTGCCTCTAATGTGCTCCTGCATCAAATTATCAATCGGTGTCAAGCTCTCTCACAACAAATGATGGATATTCATTTCTTCCATGTTCTTCGATCCTTCAATAAGGAGGCCGACACTTGTGCCAATAGAGCTTGCACCAGATCCATAGGCAATCTTTCATGCAACTCCATTGAATCCCAACATTATCTGCCATGATCAGAATTAAATCAATTCTTAGAAAGGCTCGCAACAAATCAATTCTCACTAACACTTGCAGCATCATCAAGCAGACTCAAATTTTGGTCGCTGCCAGAATCCACATGGGAATTCACCATCATGATGATTTTACCTCCAAATCTCTGGATTTGATCTGCATTTCCCCTTCCTGTCCCATCACCTATACTGCTCTACTCCACTCCTTCCCCTCCCGTGATCCACCTCGCACTTCTCCCGTGACTTCCACCCTATTCTCCCTTAACCCCTCGACAAAGCCCGCCTACTTAACCGCTCTCTCCCTCGCTCAGTATCACATCTCATCTTTTTTCTAGCTGCACCCGCTTCATCTATCATTTGCTCTTGGCCATCCTTCAGCTCAGAGCCTTCGCTCCCCTTCCCTCTATTCTACCCCTCCTCCTTTCAGTTTTTTCTCCCCAGCCACTTTGGTTCAACACTTTAGCAGCGCTCGAAGAACTCAGACTGGTCATTCGAAATGGTGAGAAATGAAGATTGCCTTCACTGCGGGACCTGCAAGCAGAACTGGAGCAAATCCGTGCTCATCAGAAGATTTTGGACACCAAAATCGACATCCATACCCAAATCACTAAGGAGAAGCATGAGGTCGACCTCAATCTCTTTCTCCACAGAGTTTCTTCCCTTCAGGAGCAGTTCAATGACCTCTCAAACAGACGTAGCCATGTCCAAGAGTCCATCAACATTCTGAAGTTCATCCTGGAAAAGAATATCGCTCCCAGCACTAGCTCTTCAAATCTACGGAACGCAGAAGCTGAAGGCAAACCTGAAGAATCTACAGCCCACCAAATTAGTCATATAAACATAGAATAAGCATGTCTTGCAAATTCTGTTTCTTACTGTTTCTGTTTATTAGAATCTATACTTGTTCAGGTTTTCCAAAAGTCAAGCATGACAGAAGCAAAGAGGAATTTTGTCTTCCCTGTAATATTTCCTTACTTTGCTTCCTGGGCATAATGCCTTGTAACATAGGAGCTTAGCCTCCTCAATATTCTTTTTTGAATACAAACAACAACCGATTATGTAAAAAAAAACTCCCAAGAATAATTTAGGGGGACACCCACTCATATTAGGAAGACCTTGGCTGGCCACAGCTGATGCTTTTATTAGTTGTAGACTTGGTGACATGTATATTTCTGATGGTAATTCAACAAATAAATTTACTTTGTATCCTCCAGCAAAAGCAATCATAGAAATAGATGACAAGGAATGGATTGATGATGAAGATGATATTCAGCCTCTCTTTACTATGCCAGAAATTAGTGAAGATAGTCAAATTTTGAACACATCGGAAAATTTTGAAACATCTTCAGAATATGATCATGCACAATTTCAAGAAAAATCTAATGTTGAATTCTTGTCATCTAGATAGATGTCTCTCTATTCCATGGAAGAGTTCGGTAGCTCTACAATTGAAAATTTTCCAGGTAGGACATTGAACATAAACAAAAACTTGGAGAAACTACAACAAGAAGAGCTAACCAAAACATTACAAAAACATTCTGCTGCATTTGCATGGGAATACACCGACATGAAAGGCATTGATCCTAAGACTTGTATCTATCATATCTATATTGAGGAAAATAGTAGACCTATCAGACAACCTCAGAGAAGGATGAATCCAAATCTTAGGGAGATTGTAAAAGAAGAGCTCCAAAAATTGCTAAATGTAAAATTAATTTACCCAATTTCAGATAGCCAATGGGTTTATCCCTTGGTAATTGTGCCTAAAAAGAATGGTAAATGGAGGGTGTGCATTGATTACCGAGAATTGAATAAAGCAACCCTTAAAGATCATTTTCCTTTGCCCTTTATAGATCAAGTGTTAGATACAATAGCAGGTAAGAAGTATTTCTCATTCTTGGATGGTTTTAGTGGTTATAATCAAATTCAAGTAGCACCAGAGGATCAGGATAAAACCACATTTACTCGTCCATGGGGTACTTTTTCCTACCGAGTACTTCCTTTTGGGTTGTGTAATGCTCCTGCAACGTTCCAAAGAGCAATACTAGGAATTTTTTTCTGATCTAATACATGATTGTGTAGAGGTATATATGGATGATTTTACAGTCTATGGAAACACATTTGAAGAATCTTTGGAAAATTTGGAAAAAGTTCTTAAAATATGTAAAGAAACAAACCTTTCACTAAGCCATGAAAAATATTTTATGATGTTTACAGAAGGTATTGTTTTAGGACATCTCATCTCGGGAGAAGGGATTAAAGTTGACAAATCTAAAGTTGAAGTCATCTCTAAGTTATCAATTCCAAATTGCCAAAAGGATGTTAGAAGTTTTCTAGGATTTACAGGATACTATAGAAGGTTTATAGAAAACTTCACTAAAATATCATCTCCACTCTTCAAATTGCTTACAAAAGATTGTGAATTCAGTTGGAGTCCTGATTGCCAACTGGTATTTGAAACCTTGAAAGCAAAAATTTTTGAAGCACCTATCTTAAGAGGTCCAAATTGGAAACTTCCTTTCCATATTTCCACAAATGCTTCAGATACAACTCTGGGAGCTGTATTGGGACAAAAAGATTTGATTCCTTATGCCATTTACTATACAAGTAAGAATTTGACTCCCACTGAGTTGAATTATACTGTGACTGAAAAGGAATTTTTAGTTGTTGTTCATGCAATTAATAAGTTCAGACACTATATAACAGGCTATGAAACCTTTGTTCATACAGATCACTCTGCAATTAGATATTTGATGAATAAACCTATTACTAATGGCAGAGTTACAAGATGGCTTTTACTTTTGCAAGAATTCAACATTACTGTGCTAGATAGACCTAGAAAACAAAACACAGTTGCTGATTTCTTGTCCAGGATTCAGAATATCAAAGAAGACTCTCTAGTTGAAGATAAGTTTCCTGATGAATATCTTTTTGCAGTAACTACTCAAACTCCTTGGTTTGCAGATGTTGCTAATTACTTGGTTACAAGGAAATTACCTTCACATTTTTTTCCTAGAGATAAAAGAAATATTATTCAAGAAAGTGCAAGATATTCATAGATCACTAACGAATTGTATAAAATAGGTCCAGATCTTTTGATCAGAAGGTGTGTCAGGGAAGATGAAATGCCTGATCTTCTCAAAGAATGTCATGATGAGCCGTGTGGTGGACACTTTGCTAACAAGAGGACAACCTATAAAATCCTTTCTTTAAGATATTATTGGCCATCCATCTTCAAAGATGCTAAAGAATATGTCAGAAGGTGTGACAGCTGCCAAAGGGTAGGGAAACCTGCTCCCTCAAATGAAATGCCATTACAAACTCAAGTACTTATCGAACCCTTTGAAAAGTGGGCTTTAGACTTTATTGGACCAATTAATCCTCCATCTAAGTAGAAAAAGTATATATTTGTATGCATTGATTATGTCACTAAATGGGTAGAAGCCAAAGCATTACCTTTTGCTAATGAAAAATCTGTAGTTTTTTTCTTTTTGATGACATCTTCAATCGTTTTGGTGTTCCAAGAGAAATTGTGACAGATCAGGGATCTCAATTCACATCCAACATGATGGAAAGGCTTATGGAGGAGTACAAGATCAAGCATAGGAAATCTACTCCCTATCATCCACAAGCAAATGGTCAAGTGGAGTCTACAAATAAAGTGATCGAAGGAATCCTCACCAAAATTGTGCATCTATATAGAAGAGATTGGGCAGAAAGGCTTCCTGAAGCCTTATGGGTCTATAGAACTACATGAAGGAACACAACGGGACATACACCCTATGAACTTGTTTATGGGAAACAAGTCTTGGTCCCTATAGAGTTCCAAATTAGAACTTTTAAGATGGCAGTCCAGTTGGGGATGGATTTATCAAAGGCTCAAAAGCATAGACTGGAGAAATTAAATGAACTTGATGAAATCAGGAAAGAAGCAGTTCAAAGGACTGGTATAGTCCAACAACAAAGGGCTAAATGGTATGACAAATATATCAAGGACAAGAGGTTTCAAGAGGGATATTGAGCACTGTTATTTGATTCAAATTTTAAAGATTTTCAGGGGAAGTTTCAAACTCAATGGCTTGGACCATATGAGATTGAAAAATTCTTTAGTAATGGAGTAGTGAGGATCAGAACAATAGATGAAAGTCAAAGTCCTCTTCTTGTTAATGGTCATAGATTGAAAATATATCAAAAACCAATTTCAAAGGAGGAGTTCATCAAGTTCTTCCAGAACAATTCTGAAATGAAGTTAGTGAAGAAGAATCTTTCTTCTCCACCAACTTAGTCTTTGTTTTTCCTATCTAAAAAAAAATTGTATAAGGTTGAAAACCAATCATCGATTGGCATGCTTATACAGAAAATACAGGGTGAAAATAAGAAGTTTCTGACACTCTATATTTTCCATTTCCTTTCTGAAGAAAAAAAATAGTGACAAAAAGCCACAGTCACTGAGCATTCTGAAAAATTCATTGTCTCATTTCATTTCAATATGTTTTACTTTTATAGCTTCACTTCTTTCCATTTCCATATCTCACCAATAAATTTTTCCTTTCCCAACATTTCTTTCATCTCCATTTTTAATTTATCATAATTTCTTATTTTCACTTACACAGCCATTTCCATTTCATTCATTCATAAGCCATATTTTACTCTCTATTTCACATTCTGCAGCTGTTTTCACATTGTGCAGTTGTTTCCATGTTTTGCAGCTGATTCTGTTCCGTAGCTGATCTTTTTCTGCAGCTAATATGATTCTGCAGCAACAGTTTGATTATTAGTCCAAGCACAAGTGTCCAGTTCATAATAAAATCTTGTATGCAGATAATTGAAGACCAATCATGCCTAAAGCACCTATGGAGCAAACATCAAAATATTAGCAAGCGGAAGGTAAAGGTTCCAAAGGTAAAATACAAAAATTTATTTCAAAAAGCAATTCAAAAACATAAGCTTGTATAACATGTATGATCACATGTCTCCTTAATTAATCATCATGTGATTTGACTGCCACGATGTCTCCACCATATCTTCTGCCTTCAATGACAAACGGTCCAATGATTCCTTCATAACTGATCTCCACTTCAAACTCCATAACTTGTACTTAACCGGTCCTCCACAGCTACATTTGTTAACGGTCAGGTTAATGACGTGACCTACCTATATACGACTCTTCAAACCCTGACTGTTTATTTATTACATGCCAACTCTTAAGTTTTTCTCTCATACTTATGCAGCCATTTTGTGTATATAGTCACTCTGTTTCCATATATTTCGTATATACAATCATTCTGTTTCCATAATTCACAGTCATTCTACTTCCATATACCCTGTCATCCCGTTTCCATATCCATAATCATTCTACTTCTATATACCCAGTCACTCCATTTCCATTTACACAGTCATTCTATTTCTTAGACAGTGAGAGTAGTTTTGAGGGGTAACTGAGAACAGAGGATATGGGGCTTATTGTTAGAACTGAACCCGTAGGGGTAAAATACATGGAGGGATATCCGCAGCTGAAGGGAATGTTACAGAAGGCTGGATAGTTGTGTTTTATTGAAAAATTTAATGGTTACCATAAGGAAATCACTAAATACTTTGCCAGGTCATTTGATGGCACGGAAGTGGAAATAGGTGACATCAAATTTGCAGTTACCAAGTCCTTCATAGCAGAAGCAACAGAACTCCCAAGGTTAGGAGAAAGGTGGTGTTAGCGCTTGAATCTGCCTCAGGTTGAGGAAGGCAAAACTCGAGGCCACATCAAACCAAGCTCAGCCTCGTAGCTAGCCCTACGAGGACAGGAGAGGGCTCTCTCCAGGTCTATCTCGGCAAAAGGTCTTCAAAGGGGCTGAGATGACTCAAATTTAATATTGATTTTAGGCTAGTAAAGAGATAGGAAGGTTTGTTTTAGATTTTTGAGTTTTTTGTTGGAGAAATGGGAAAACCAATTTTGGGTGCGGGGATTGAGGTCAGATTTTTGCAGAGATCGAGTTGGGGCGAGGTAGGCAATAGTCTTGATGCCTTTTGATCAGGTGTATGGACGGATCAGAATGACAAGGAGTTGAAGAGGGAAAAAGAGAATATGGATCCTCTTCAAAATGACGAAAACATGGAAAATCAAACAAACTTAAAGGCAGAGTATAACAATCTATGGATTCTACCTTAACATTTCATTTGTCCAATTGCAGAAGATGAAAGAAGGAAAATGATACACATTAAAAACTTACAATTACGGAAAGAAACACACCATCAACACCCAAAGCCACAAGAATCCCAACAGGTGCTGCAGAATCTCTGATCTTTCCTTAGCCAAAATATGAAAAAATATGTACAATAGTGTCCAAAATCTTCCCAAGAGTCCAACCTCTGCTACTGAATGAAAATTTACATATATAGATCAAGCTAACTTCATTCCCTAACCTCTAGGGGTCGAGCTCCTCCTTCTAAGAGCAGTTTCAACAAATTCTAAACATGGAGCAGGAATCTAGGTGACCAAAACAACCTGCTTCTACAAAGAAGGAAACTGATTCATTACATTAATTGTTTGCTAATTTGTGAATGAATCATCTAGAAGAAGGTATATAAGTGCCATATTACCTTACATACATCAAATTACATCATGTTGGGTCAAAAATCACATCAAGGAGTGAAACTGGTGAAAACTGGCCGAATTCCTGAGCTGGAGGATGAAAACTGGACCAAAAACCCCAATGCGTAGCGCCCTGATCCCAATGCATAGCGCACCTTTCAGCCTGTTTTTGGGGCACTTCCTGACATCCAAATTGAGCTCATGATAGCTCATTGGAAATCCCTGGATGTCTACTTTCCAACCCAAGTGGAATTTTCCAATTTGGAGCTCATTTTCCCCTCCAAAACTGCATTCTCCCAGAAGTACTTCCTGCTGTTGCAAAAGGTGGCAGCAAGGTGGTTTTCATGGTGTTTTTAGGCCTTTTGATCATCCAGAATTTGATGAAATGCCTTGGCAATAACTGAGCATGTATATTTCATCATGACAAACCCAAAAATATAAAGTTTTTCTCCAGCAAGTGCCCCAATCAAAAGCGAGCGCGCGGGCGCGCTACCCATTGAGCGGAAAAAACTGTTTTTGAGACAAAAAATTTCAAAATGACAAAATTTTCTCCAAATTTGCTCAAATTCGTAGCGAAGACCCTCCATCATGTGTCATGTTCAGCCAGAGAAGCCTCGGCAAAAACTCGAAGCGGATCTAGCCTCTTTCGCCGTTTTAGTGCTTTGCTCAACCTCCTTTGCAAAATCTTCATTTTTGCTTTGCCAACATGCATGCGAACCCAATAATGATTCTTCATGTGACGAAGCAAGTCTTTGTCTCTATTGGCCTTCGCCAACAACTCCTCCAAGTGTCGATTGAATTTCTCGAGCCAAAATTGCCGCTCAACAGGTGTCAAATCACCTGGTCTCTTTCGGGCTAGCCTTCGGTCCTCACAGGTTTGTCGCAGCTCTATAAGTGTCTGCTCATCCTCTAGCTGTTTATTGCACTACTCCAAGTATTTGATTAGACATTCCGCCTTTAGCAACTTCTCATTCAAGCTATCAATCTCAGTCTTTTGCTCTTGGATGATCTCTTTCAGCTTCGAGCTAGGGGAGCTCCTATCCACATCACCTAATGCATCATCAACATCATGACCACCTGAATGGCCCTCCTCATAAATTGACCCCTTGCCTTTGTCCTGAACCTGTACCTGTACTGAAGAAGAAGGCGAGACCCCTTCCACACTATGTGGAGATAATACTCGCCGTGTAGCTGCAAATAAGGCCCTGTGGCCTCGCTGATATGTCACACATGTTGGAGCGCTGACATGCTCGGTCTCAGGAATGTCAAACTGATGTGAAGGCCCTCCCTCATCATGAACAATCTCGGGAGGTGGCTGTGGCACTGTGAAAAAGTCACGAGAAATGAAATCCTCCCAAGTAATACCCTGCTGTGCCAACTGATGAACCACTACGATCTTGATCAGCGCATAATGATAAATACTCATGTGCTGTTGTGCTGGGGTCTTCCTTTGTACTAATACAACCATCCTCTCTATGTTGTGAAACATGAAGTATGGAATGTTCATCAGACGTACCCTTGTAAAATGCATCAACAAACGGACATGGTACGCATAAAGACGGGAGAATCTGCCCTCACAACTGAAGTACCAAATGATGAGCTTCATCAAAGGTGCAAACTGATCATTTAGGTACTAGAAAGGAAAAACTCTACTCAAGTGCCTCATATACCCAGGTTTGATGTATGGCTCATAATAGGATTTCTCTAGTTGCTGACGTTTATTCCATTGCTCTCCAATATTTGGTATCCCAGTGGCCTCTGCAATAGTCTCTGGTGACAAAATGAAATTAACTCCAGCAAGGTTTACATGGCCATCATGTAAATGTAGAACAAACAAGCGAGCTAATTCACGATGATGGTGAATTTGTGAAATTATCTCATAATAGTGATAGCATGACTGGTGGCGAAAACAATCCATTGCCAGCGGGCAAGCCTGCAATTGAGCCAAAGAAGTGGGCTCTTCTCTGAGATGCTTTCCACCTTTGCCACCTCTGCAAGACCTCCGAGGCACATTACCCTCTGTTGTGGAATCACTGTCATTCTCCTGCTCATAAACTGAATCTATGTCTGACATGGCTTTGAAAACACAAAGACTGCAATATATAGGAGGTCTACAATATGTCGGATGTATGTTGTAGTTGCAGATTTGGAGGCAATTAGACACGATCTGGGCGCATGAATATAAACAAATTTTGTGCTAGGCTGAGTGCGTAGCGCACAGCCTGATGCGTAGCGCCTGTGTATTTTTACACTGGCCAGTGAGGCCCAATGCGTAGCGCCCACCTCAGTGCATAGCGCACACCTCCAACGCGTAGCGCATTTTGTAAGAGGAATTTGAAGGCCTTCCAGGTGTCAAAATTGGGCATAGGATAGCTCGTTCGAAAGGTCTCTGAGTCGACTTTCCACTACAACTAAAATTTTTCAATTTGGAGTTCATTTGCCTTGTCAAAAATCAAATCTCCCAAGACTGGTCAAAAATGTGCCAAATGAGGCTGCCTCAAGGCAGAGTGCTGTTGCAGTCAACTTTTGAATGCCTTCCTCAACTCTAAATTGAGCTCATGATAGCTCATTGGAAAGATATTTTTGTCTAGTTATCCTTTGACTCGTTACAAAAGTTATTTGGCCAAAAAAACTAGGAAAAAACTTGATTTTCCCAAGGTCACTCCAGAGGTGCATCAATTCTCCCGAGGCGATTGTATTTTTGACATTTCTCTAAAACCATGACACCTGTGTAAAAAGTGAAGGAGGTTTTTCTTCCTTGGCATGTTTTTAAAGAAAACCTCTCTCATTTTTCCAAAATTCATCTTTTATTGCTCTGAAACATCATTTGAGTAAAACCTATCCCAATGTGTGAAACAAGGGATTTTGTCGAAATGAAGCGAAATGAAGGGGATAAGGGGATTCTAAATTCTTGGGGAAATTTTTAAAAGTCAGGAGGGATGTTAGGAAGTAGCGGAAATTGGAATCTTGGAGATCGAGTGAGGGGAAGGGGTCCAAAAGGGCAAAACATAGGCCCAACCTAGAAAATTGCCACGTTGTAGCAAGAAACTAGGGTTTGTGGAAAAATGAGGAATTTGGGGAATCTCTATGATGGGAAGTGTTTAATAAGGTACATGAAGGATAGGGGAAGGTGTATGAACATCTGGATACAATTTTTGCTAATGATTTGACCATCCAAGAGAAATTACCTCCAAAACCCTAGGAGAGGGAAATGGACCTTACCAAAGCACAACTGAAGCAAGAAAAAGGTGTAACATGACCCAATGGAACCTGATATGATGATAACAACCATATGAATCATGATAGACTCAGCTGAATGATGACATGGATTTCCATTTGGACAACTTTGAAAAGAGTGAAAACAAACCCTAGACCTAATGCCTAGTGACCAAATTTTACTTGAAGACTCACTGAAATGACAAAATGACCTTGACACTCTGAGACCACTTTGTAAGAGCATATTTGATCACTGGAGGAAGGCTGGAAACACTGACACTAACATTGGCTCCAATTGGGATGGTAGCTCCATGGAGGTGCCAAGAACGACAGATCTTTGGGAGAGCAGACCAGTGCCTTCATCCATTGGGCGATGGAGTCATTATTTTGAACGGATAACACAAAACCTTTGACACATTTATTGAATGAAAACTTGACTGAAAACTGACTGAAACTTGACTCAAACCGACTCGATGGAAAACTGAAATAACTTGAAAAAACTGACTCAACAGACCAAACACAAATGACTCATGACTGACTTAAAACAAGACTTTACAAAGCTTTTGGAAAAACGGAAGCAATCCATCAAGATTTGGAATCATGATGACAACCACCTGCATACTAATGAAATATGTACAATCATGTATGATTGGCTTTCCAATGTAACTAATCAAGCAAATGGCTTCTTGACTGATTTCCCTGATCAGGTCTACTGGTCAACAATACAAACTGATAACTGGGCATCCAAAAACATAGCTGACCATGATCTCCTTCATCACTGAACACTGCAATAATCACTTTCACTGCTGACTGTAACAAATCTGCCATTGGATCCTAAAAAACATGAAGATTTACCTCTTGTTGAAGAAACAAGATGTCTTTCTCTTTTGATTCTGATCTGTCTTTATCATGTACTTCAGTAAAAGTATGCTCCTGGGCTTCAAAAAACTCTGAACAGGTAGATGAGCAGATCTCCTCTTGTAAAAACATTTCAACACATGAAACATGTGAAGAATCTGAAAGGTAATTCTGTATGCTCTGATCTTCTGCAGTCTGACAATATGGTAGGTCATCTTCATATGATATCACAACCAAATTATCAAGTTCCTTATTACATTCTTCAATCATAAGGAAAGAAACTTCAGCTGATTCTTGAAGTGTAAAAATGACATTTCTATCATCTACCATAAGTTCATCCAAAGGAATTGTTTCACTTACTTGAATGAAGATCTCATCTTGCTTTTCATGAACTGACTGAATTACCTCCTCATGCAGGCTCTGTTCTGATGGCATGAGAACATTTGGATCAAAAACTCTGTCTATGATCTCAACAACAAAACTCTCCTTTTCAGGATTCAGCACAAGGTATGCTTGGTCATCATAATCTAAATCTAGAAATGAAGTAGCTGTCCTAACATTATCACATTCTGTAATCTGCATGTTGTCTTCTTCTGTGGGCAGATCTGAAACAAGCTCTTCTCTTTCATCAATTTCAGCCATATAACAAATTTCAACCTGCTGATCTATAAAGCTGCTTACAGGACTGTCATCCTGTTTAGAAGAGGAAGAAGGTCCACCATCACCTTCTTGACCATGTGCACACTGCAAATCTGCGTTAACTTGAGCTGGAACAAGACCTCTCAAAAGTAGATCTATCTCATCTTCAGATAGAGGAGATAATACATTTTGTTTTCTTTTGTTCAAACAGTGATTGTCTTCATTGATTTCAAGTGAAGGAGTATACAGATTTTCCTCATACTGCTGATCCATTTCATGCAATTCCTGTTGACTGTCAAAATGTGAAATTTTTTCATTTTCCACCATACTAAGATCTTGGTCCTGCTGCAAATTTTCATGATCATCTCTATGGGAATCCTCTAGGTTCTCTTCATGTTGCTGAAATGGATTCTTGTACAGAGCCTCCATGATTCATCCGTCCATCAATTCATTATCCCCATAAAAATTCTCAAGATTTTCAATAAAACTATGAACATGGCTACAACAGTTCTGAACTAATATCAAGGATGGATAAGATTCTTTATACTTTTCAAAGAACATGATATGAAAATCCTTTAAACAGTAAATAGAAGCAGATGGCAAACTTTCATACCAAGATCGGGCTTCATCTTCCAGAGTAGCCATAAACATTTTCATCAAACAGTCCTCAGGAAAATTGATCTTTAATCGATGCACATGAATGTGAAATTTAACCAGATGAAGAGCAGCATCATTACCTTCCACATTTATGAACATAGGCAAATTCTTTGACCAATCTACCTTGGGCATTTTGTTTGGAAAGCCTGGAATGTGATCCCGGCTCATGGGAGCGTATCTTCTTACAACCCTATCCATCTTCAAAATCTCAAAGCAACTAATCTTCCTGCAATGGAGTCACCATGAAGCATTGATCTCTGTATTTTCAGTGAATGAAGTCGCCAGGTGAATGATTTCAGCCTTTCCAGTGTCTGATCGTTGTCCACCATCAACAATCAGATCTGAACTTGATACATGTACTGGGGCAATCAACAAGTTAGATGTCACGATTACAAGCTAGACCGGAGATTGACTGAAGCAGCGTTTATCTACTTCCGCTAATGCAAATCAAAAGCATTTCGAAGGCTACCTGGCATAACTTCAGGCTCCGTCTGTAGCTATAAAACAAATGACATCAACAAGCAAACCATTTTCTTCCCCAGTATGGTCGCCACTATGTTAGCGCTCGAATCTACCTCAAGCTGAGGAAGGCAAAACTCGAGGCCACATCAAACCAAGCTCAGCCTCGTAGCTAGCCCTATGAGGACAGGAGAGGGCTCTCTACGGGTCTATCTCGGCAAAAAGTCTTCAAAGGGGCTAAGATGACTCAAATTTAATATTGATTTTAGGCTAGTAAAGAGATAGGAAGGTTTGTTTTAGATTTTTGAGTTTTTTGTTGGAGAAATGGGAAAACCAATTTTGTGTGCGGGGATTGAGGTCAGATTTTTGCAGAGATCGAGTTGGGGCGAGGTAGGCAATAGTCTTGATGCCTTTTGATCAGGTGTATGGACGGATCAGAATGACAAGGAATTGAAGAGGGCAAAATAGGATATGGATCCTCTTCAAACTGACGAAAACATGGAAAATCAAACAAACTTAAAGGCAGAGCACAACAATCTATGGATTCTACCTTAACATTTCATTTGTCCAATTGCAGAAGATGAAAGAAGGAAAATGATACACATTAACAACTTACAATTACGGAAAGAAACACACCATCAACACCCAAAGCCACAAGGATCCCAACAGGTGCTGCAAAATATCTGATCTTTCCTTAGCCAAAATATGAAAAAATATGTACAATAGTGTCCAAAATCTTCCCAAGAGTCCAACCTCTGCTACTGAATGAAAATTTACATGTATAGATCAAGCTAACTTCATTCCCTAACCTCTAGGGGTCGAGCTCCTCCTTCTAAGAGCAGTTTCAACAAATTCTAAACATGGAGCAGGAATCTAGGTGACCAAAACAACCTGCTTCTAAAAAGAAGGAAACTGATTCATTACATTAATTGTTTGCTAATTTGTGAATGAATCATCTAAAAGAAGGTAGATAAGTGCCATATTACCTTACATACATCATGTTGGGTCAAAAATCACATCAAGGAGTGAAACTGGTGAAAACTGGCCGTATTCCTAAGCTGGAGGATGAAAACTGGACCAAAAACCCCAATGCGTAGCGCCCTGATCCCAATGCATAGCGCACCTTTCAGCCTGTTTTTGGGGCACTTCCTGACATCCAAATTGAGCTCATGATAGCTCATTGGAAAGCCCTGGATGTCTACTTTCCAACCCAAGTGGAATTTTCCAATTTGGAGCTCATTTTCCCCTCCAAAACTGCATTCTCCCAGAAGTACTTCCTGCTGTTGCAAAAGGTGGCAGCAAGGTGGTTTTCATGGTGTTTTTAGGCCTTTTGATCATCCAGAATTTGATGAAATGCCTTGGCAATAACTGAGCATGTATATTTCATCATGACAAACCCAAAAATATAAGGTTTTTCTCCAGCAAGTGCCCCAATCAAAAGCGAGCGCGCGGGCGCGCTACCCATTGAGCGGAAAAAACTGTTTTTGAGACCAAAAATTTCAAAATGGCAAAAATTTCTCCGAATTTGCTCAAATTCGGAGCGAAGACCCTCCATCATGTGTCATGTTCAGCCAGAGAAGCCTCGGCCAAAACTCGAAGCGGATCTAGCCTCTTTCGCCGTTTTAGTGCTTTGCTCAACCTCCTTTGCAAAATCTTCATTTTTGCTTTGCCAACATGCATGCGAGCCCAATAATGATTCTTCATGTGACGAAGCAAGTCTTTGTCTCTATTGGCCTTCGCCAACAACTCCTCCAAGTGTCGATTGACTTTCTCAAGCCAAAATTGCCGCTCAACAGGTGTCAAATCACCTGGTCTCTTTCGGGCTAGCCTTCGGTCCTCACGGATTTGTCGCAGCTCTATAAGTGTGTGCTCATCCTCTAGCTGTTTATTGCGCTGCTCCAAGTATTTGATTAGACATTCCGCCTTTAGCAACTTCTCATTCAAGCTATCAATCTCAGTCTTTTGCTCTTGGATGATCTCTTTCAGCTTCGAGCTAGGAGAGCTCCTATCCACATCACCCAATGCATCATCAACATCATGACCACCTGAATGGCCCTCCTCATAAATTGACCCCTTGCCTTTGTCCTGAACCTGTACCTGTACTGAAGAAGAAGGCGAGACCCCTTCCACACTATGTGGAGATCATACTCGCCGTGTAGCTGCAAATAAGGCCCTGTGGCCTCGCTGATATGTCACACATGCTGGAGCGCTGACATGCTCGGTCTCAGGAATGTCAAACTGATGTGAAATCCCTCCCTCATCATGAACAATCTCGGGAGGTGGCTGTGGCACTGTGAAAAAGTCACGAGAAATGAAATCCTCCCAAGTAATACCCTGTTGTGCCAACTGATGAACCACTACGATCTTGATCAGTGCATAATGATAAATACTCCTGTGCTGTTGTCCTGGGGTCTTCCTTTGTACTAATACAACCATCCTCTCTATGTTGTGAAACATGAAGTATGGAATGTTCATCAGATGTACCCTTGTAAAATGCATCAACAAACGGACATGGTACGCATAAAGACGGGAGAATCTGCCCTCACAACTGAAGTACCAAATGATGAGCTTCATAAAAGGTGCAAACTGATCATTCAGGTACTGGAAAGGAAAAAATCTACTCAAGTGCCTCATATACCCAGGTTTGATGTATGGCTCATAATAGGATTTCTCTAGTTGCTGACATTTATTCCATTGCTCTCCAATATTTGGTATCCCAGTGGCCTCTGCAATAGTCTCTGGTGACAAAATGAAATTAACTCCAGCAAGGTTTACATGGCCATCATGTAAATGTAGAACAAACAAGCGAGCTAATTCACGATGATGGTGAATTTGTGAAATTAGCTCACAATAGTGATAGCATGACTGGTGGCGAAAACAATCCATTGCCAGCGGGCAAGCCTGCAATTGAGCCAAAGAAGTGGGCTCTTCTCTGAGATGCTTTCCACCTTTGCCACCTCTGCGAGACCTCCGAGGCACATTACCCTCTGTTGTGGAATCACTTTCATTCTCCTGCTCATAAACTGAATCTGTGTCTGACATTGCTTTGAAAACACAAAGACTGCAATATATAGGAGGTCTGCAATATGTCGGATGTATGTTGTAGTTGCAGATTTGGAGGCAATTAGACACGATTTGGGCGCATGAATATAAACAAATTTTGTGCTAGACTGAGTGCATAGTGCACTATCCCAGTGCGTAGCGCACAGCCTGATGCGTAGCGCCTGTGTATTTTTACACTGGCCAGTGAGGCCCAATGCGTAGCGCCCACCTCAGTGCGTAGCGCACACCTCCAACGCGTAGTGCATTTTGTAAGAGGCATTTGGAGGCCTTCCCGGTGTCAAAATTGGGCACAGGATAGCTCGTTGGAAAGGTCTCTGAGTCTAATTTCCACTACAACTAAAATTTTTCAATTTGGAGTTCATTTGCCTTGTCAAAAATCAAATCTCCCAAGACTGGTCAAAATGTGCCAAATGAGGCTGCCTCAAGGCAGAGTGCTGTTGCAGTCAACGTTTGAATGCCTTCCTCAACTCCAAATTGAGCTCATGATAGCTCATTGGAAAGATATTTTTGTCTAGTTATCCTTTGACTCATCAAGAAAGTTATTTGGCCAAACAAACTAGGAAAAAACTTGATTTTCCCAAGGTCACTCCAGAGGTGCATCAATTCTCCCGAGGTGATTGTATTTTTGACATTTCTCTAAAACCATGACACCTGTGTAAAAAGTGAAGGAGGTTTTTCTTCCTTGGCATGTTTTGAAAGAAAAAATCTCTCATTTTGCCAAAATTCATCGTTTATTTCTCTGAAACATCATTTGAGTAAAACCTATCCCAATGTGTGAAACAAGGGATTTTGTCGAAATGAAGCGAAATGAAGGGGATAAGGGGCTTCTAAATTCTTGGGGAAATTTTTGGAAGTCAGGAGGGATGTTAGGAAGTAGGGGAAAGTGGAATCTTGGAGATCGAGTGAGGGGAAGGGGTCCAAAAGGGCAAAACATAGGCCCAACCTAGAAAATTGCCAGGTTGTAGCAAGAAACTAGGGTTTGTGGAAAAATGAGGAATTTGGGGAATCTCAATGATGGGAAGTGTTTAATAAGGTACATGAAGGATAGGGGAAGGTGTATGAACATCTGGATACAAGTTTTGCTAATGATTTGACCATCCAAGAGAAATTACCTCCAAAACCCTAGGAGAGGGAAATGGACCTTACCAAAGCACAACTGAAGCAAGAACAAGGTGTAACATGACCCAATGGAACCTGATATGATGATAACAACCATATGAATCATGATAGACTCAGCTGAATGATGACATGGATTGCCATTTGGACAACTTTGAAAAGAGTGAAAACAAACCCTAGACCTAATGCCTAGTGACCAAATTTTACTTGAAGACTCACTGAAATGACAAAATTTGACCTTGACACTCTGAGACCACTTTGTAAGAGCATATTTGATCACTGGAGGAAGGCTAGAAACACTGACACTAACATTGGCTCCAATGGGGATGGTAGCTCCTTGGAGGTGCCAAGAACGGCAGATCTTTGGGAGAGCAGACCAGTGCCTTCATCCATTGGGCGATGGAGTCATTATTTTGAACGGATAACACAAAACCTTTGACACATTTATTGAATGAAAACTTGACTGAAAACTGACTGAAACTTGACTCAAACCGACTCGATGGAAAACTAAAATAACTTGAAAAAACTGACTCAACAGACCAAACACAAATGACTCATGACTGACTTAAAACAAGACTTTACAAAGCTTTTGGAAAAACGGCAACAATCCATCAAGATTTGGAATCATGATGACAACCACCTGCATACTAATGAAATATGTACAATCATGTATAATTGGCTTTCCAATGTAACTAATCAAGCAAATGGCTTCTTGACTGATTTCCCTGATCAGATCTACTGGTCAACAATACAAACTGATAATTGGGCATCCAAAAACATAGCTGGCCATGATCTCCTTCATCACTGAACACTGTAATAATCACTTTCATTGCTGACTGTAACAAATCTGCCATTGGATCCTGAAAAACATGAAGATTTACCTCCTGTTGAAGAAACAAGGTGTCTTCCTCTTCTGATTCTGATCTATCTTTATCATGTACTTCAGTAAAAGTATGCTCCTGGGCTTCAAAAAACTCTGAACAAGTAGATGAGCAGATCTCCTCTTGTAAAAACATTTCAACACATGAAACATATGAAGAATCTGAAAGGTAATCCTGTATGCTCTGATCTTCTGTAGTCTGACAATATGGTAGGTCATCTTCATATGATATCACAACCAAATTATCAAGTTCCTTATTACATTCTTCAATCATAAGGAAAGAAACTTCAGCTGATCCTTGAAGTGCAAAAATGACATTTCTATCATCTACCATAAGTTCATCCAAAGGAACTGTTTCACTTACTTGAATGAAGATCTCATCTTGTTTTTCATGAACTGACTGAATTACCTCCTCATGCAGGCTCTGTTCTGATGGCATGAGAACATTTGGATCAAAAACTCTGTCTATGATCTCAACAACAAAACTCTCCTTTTCAGGAATCAGCACAAGGTATGCTTGGTCATCATAATCTAAATCTAGAACTGAAGTAGTTGTCCTAAGATTATCACATTCTGTAATCTGCATGTTGTCTTCTTCTGTGGGCAGATCTGAAACAAGCTCTTCTATTTCATCAATTTCAGCCATATAACAAATTTCAACCTGCTGATCTATAAAGCTGCTTACAGGACTGTCATCCTGTTTAGAAGAGGAAGAAGGTCCACCATCACCTTCTTGACCATGTGCACACTGCAGATCTGCATTAACTTGAGCTGGAACAAGACCTCTCAAAAGTAGATCTATCTCATCTTCAGATAGAGGAGATAATACCTTTTGTTTTCTTTTGTTCAAACAGTGATTGTCTTCATTGATTTCAAGTGAAGGAGTATACAGATTTTCCTCATACTGCTGATCCATTTCATGCAATTCCTGTTGACTGTCAAGATGTGAAATTTTTTCATTTTCCAGCAGGACCAAGATCTTAGTATGGTGGAAAATGAAAAAATTTCACATCTTGACAGTCAACAGGAATTGCATGAAATGGGTCAGCAGTATGAGGAAAATCTGTATACTCCTTCACTTGAAATCAATGAAGACAATCACTGTTTGAACAAAAGAAAACAAAAGGTATTATCTCCTCTATCTGAAGATGAGATAGATATACTTTTGAGAGGTCTTGTTCCAGCTCAAGTTAACGCAGATCTGCAGTGTGCACATGGTCAAGAAGGTGATGGTGGACCTTCTTCCTCTTCTAAACAGGATGACAGTCCTGTAAGCAGCTTTATAGATCAGCAGGTTGAAATTTGTTATATGGCTGAAATTGATGAAAGAGAAGAGCTTGTTTCAGATCTGCCCACAGAAGAAGACAACATGCAGATTACAGAATGTGATAATGTTAGGACAGCTACTTCAGTTCTAGATTTAGATTATGATGACCAAGCATACCTTGTGCTGAATCCTGAAAAGGAGAGTTTTGTTGTTGAGATCATAGACAGAGTTTTTGATCCAAATGTTCTCATGCCATCAGAACAGAGCCTGCATGAGGAGGTAATTCAGTCAGTTCATGAAAAACAACATGAGATCTTCATTCAAGTAAGTGAAACAGTTCCTTTGGATGAATTTATGGTAGATGATAGAAATGTCATTTTTGCACTTCAAGAATCAACTGAAGTTTCTTTCCTTATGATTGAAGAATGTAATAAGGAACTTGATAATTTGGTTGTGATATCATATGAAGATGACCTACCATATTGTCAGACTACAGAAGATCAGAGCATACAGGATTACCTTTCAGATTCTTCATATGTTTCATGTGTTGAAATGTTTTTACAAGAGGAGATCTGCTCATCTACCTGTTCAGAGTTTTTTGAAGCCCAGGAGCATACTTTTACTGAAGTACATGATAAAGATGGATCAGAATCAGAAGAGGAAGACACCTTGTTTCTTCAACAGGAGGTAAATCTTCATGTTTTTCAGGATCCAATGGCAGATTTGTTACAGTCAGCAGTGAAAGTGATTATTACAGTGTTCAGTGATGAAGGAGATCATGGCCAGCTATGTTTTTGGATGCCCAGTTATCAGTTTGTATTGTTGACCAGCAGATCTGATCAGGGAAATCAGTCAAGAAGCCATTTGCTTGATTAGTTACATTGGAAAGCCAATTATACATGATTGTACATATTTCATTAGTATACAGGTGGTTGTCATGATGATTCCAAATCTTGATGGATTGCTGCCGTTTTTCCAAAAGCTTTGCAATATGTCGGATGTATGTTGTAGTTGCAGATTTGGAGGCAATTAGACACGATCTGGGTGCATGAATATAAAAAAATTTTGTGCTGGACTGAGTGCGTAGCGCACAACCTGATGCCTAGTGCTTGTGTATTTTTACACTGGCCAGTGAGGCCCAATGCGTAGCGCACACCTCCAACGCGTAGCGCATTTTGTAAGAGGCATTTGAAGGCCTTCCAGGTGTCAAAATCAGGCGCAGGATAGCTCGTTGGAAAGGTATCTGAGTATACTTTCCACTACAACTATAATTTTTCAATTTTGAGTTCACTTTCCTTATCAAAAATCAAATATCCCAAGAATGGTCAAAATGTGACAAATGAGGTTGCCTCAAGGCAGAGTGCTGTTGCAGTCAACTTTTGAATGCCTTCCTCAACTCCAAATTGAGCTCATGATAGCTCATTGGAAAGATATTTTTGTCTCTGTATCCTTTGGCTCATCAAAAAAATTATTTGGCCAACCAAACTAGGAGAAAACTTGATTTTCCCAAGGTCACTTCAGAGGTGCATCAATTCTCCCGAGGCGATTGTATTTTCTACAGTTCTCTAAAACCATGACACCTGTGTAAAAAGTGAAGGAGGTTTTTCTTACTTGGTATGTTGTGAACAAAAACCTCTCTCAGTTTTCCAAAATTCATCTTTTATTTCTCTAAAACATCATTTGAGTAAAACCTATCCCAATGTGTGAAACAAGGGATTTTGTCGAAATGAAGCGAAATGAAAGGGATAAGGGGCTTCTAAATTCTTGGGGAAATTTTTGGAAGTCGGGAGGGATGTTAGGAAGTAGGGGAAAGTGGAATCTTGGAGATCGAGTGGGGAAGGGGTCCAAAAGGGAAAAACACAGGCCCAACCTAGAAAATTGCCAGGTTGTAGTAAGAAACTAGGGTTTGTGGAAAAATGAGGAATTTGGGGAATCTCAATGATGGGAAGTGTTTAATAAGGTACATGAAGGATAGGGGAAGGTGTATGAACATCTGGATACAAGTTTTGCTAATGATTTGACCATTTAAGAGAAATTACCTCCAAAACCCTAGGAGAGGGAAATGGACCTTACCAAAGCACAACTGAAGCGAGAACAAGGTGTAACATGACCCAATGGAACCTGATATGATGATAACAACCATATGAATGATGATAGACTCAGCTGAATGATGACATGGATTTCCATTTGGACAACTTTGAAAAGAGTGAAAACAAACCCTAGACCTAATGCCTAGTGACCAAATTTTACTTGAAGACTCACTGAAATGACAAAATTGACCTTGACACTCTGAGACCACTTTGTAAGAGCATATTTGATCACTGGAGGAAGACTGGAAAGACTGACACTAACAGGTGGTTTAAAAACAAAGAGTTTCATGATGAATCTTGGAAGGTGATTCTTAAAAACCTAGGTATGGATGTTTCAGTCTTTAGAAAAGGGATTCCAATTTCTGCACTCAAAAACAAATGGAGTAGCATGTTGTTAATACTGCAAAAATTCATTACATGTGAAGGGAGGTTTGGGTCTATGTATGTTTATCATATACGATTGTTAATGAATTTTCTAGAGAATGGAACCCTCAATCTTCCCTTTTTCCTTTTGAATAGTCTGAGAAGAATGGCAACAAATGTTCAAAAGAAAGTTGAATCAATAGAAACCACTCTATATCACCATGGATTAGTGAAGATTTTAGTTGAATTTCATTTGAGAAGTGTAGGGGATACATGGGAGGACTTCTTGGTAAGGAATTTCTTCCAAGATGCTCCAGATTTATCTGAGGGAAGTCCTATTAAAAGAAGTAGAAGAAGAAATATCAACATTAAAGGCCCCTCACAAAAAGATGATGCAGAGATAGCTCTTAAACCAGAGGTTAGGGAGTAGACCAAACAGAAGAGAAAAATGAAAGAGAGGGTTGAAGAAATCAATAAGGACATTCCTAAACCTTCATCACCTTAAGAATATGAACAACTGCTTTTTCAAAGACTAACCAAGATCAAAGAACAAATCAAGAAAAATAAGGAGAAAGGAAAGAGGGAAAAGGACATAAAAGAAGAAACCATAAGCTTCCAAAACGTGAGAAGGAGTTCTAGACTCCGAGGCAAGGTGAAGAAGGTGAAATCAAAAGAGGCCTAGTTTATAAATTTAGAGGAAGAAGCCCCAGTTTAGTCCGCTAACAATATTCCATATGAATAAAGTCCACAGAACTCTCCTCCACAGCAGCCTGTCACCACACAAGAAACTCTAATTAGCTCTCTCAAACAAGAGATCTATGAGCTAGAAATTCTGAACAGGCACATCCAAAAAGAAAACGAAACCTTAAGGGAACATAATAAGCTGGATAGAGCTATTCATGACAACACAATGATACACTTGGGATTATGGCACAAGAAGAACAGGAAGCTAAAAAGGAAAAATAAAAAGCTGAACAGGACACTTATTAATCTCAAATACAGATTTCTTATGAGGAAGCCAAGGATGGCAGTTAGTGCAAAGAAAAGCAAGAAGAGGAAGTTGGATGTGTTGGCTGAAGTATCAGAACAGATGCAATAAGAGGAGGAAGTTCACAATTTTGATTGCATGGGGACATGCAATGGTTTTGCAGTGGGGGTTTGTTGAGCCTCAAAACTGCCCTTTTCTTAGCAACTCTTCTTATCACTTTTCTTTGTTTTTCCATGAAGGAAATGCATCTCTATCATCAATAACCAGTATACATTGCCTTAAGGAGAACATTTAGTGATTTACATGTTATGCTTTTATGTTTTGCTGTTTGAATAAGTTTGTCTTTTAGCTACGGAACGCAGCCTATTCTGCAGCTAATCGGCTATTCCGCAGTTACTTCCATGCTTTAATAGGTTCCAGGTGTCAGAAGGAGAAACTAATTACATGGGTAGCTTGGAAATTATCATGACATGGATCATGTCCTATTCACCTAGCCCAGGTCGACAAGGAAGATGGTACAATACTTCAGTCAATGAAGAAGTCAAACGTAGAGAGACCAAAGGCAACAGGACTCTGTTTTGTACACATTTCACAGTGATGGGATCTGAAGCAACTTCTTAAACTCACAGACTCCAACAACCATCTGTGCAACCGAATCCAATAGCCATCATCTTAGATTTATGTCTCGAGCAGTTGAGGAAGAAAATTCTGTGTGCCTGTCTGCTACGAGTTTTTGGTTGTAGCTTATTTTTCTCCACAAACAGTTGTATAATTTTCTTATAAATACCTGTGTAAAGAACTCAGAGCCAGTTCGAATTTCCTGATGTATTAAGCTCAGACTATTGCTCTATAAATTTGAAAACTCATTTCATGTGTTTCTTTTAATATGAAGACCGCAAGTTTCATGGATATGTGAAGGAGTTTCTTGGAGTTTTGATTGAATACACATAACCTGAGCAGTTGTAGAGGACCCCTGCACTGACTGAGGTTTTATTTCATTTTGTTTTATCTTCTCTAGTTAACTGCAAATTCATCGTTTCTTCCATAGTGTTCATAACCATTTACTAACCTTGTTTATAATGCAGTTTTTATCATTTTCTTACTAATGCAGAATAGCTTCTTTCAGTATAGAATAGATTTCTCTTTGCTTAATTTCTTTCTAGTTTTTATCAGTAGTTAGAAGTTGAATTCAGTAGTGTAGAGTAGTTTGTTTCATTTTCTGTTTCATTAGTCTTTAGGTTTTCAATTAAACTGATCAGTACCATTATTGCTCTTGCCATTTCCTTACTAGTTTATTGACTCATGGTGTAGATGAATGTTTCTAAAAAGCCCTTCTAGTTGATGACTCATCTTAAACTAAGTGGTTGAATACTTCATTCATGCAATGAGTCTTTCTTGTATCTGCGCATTTATTTTCTTAGAATAATGAAGTACAAAATTCCTCAAAATTCCATCACAATGAGGTTTTTCTCCCAAAATTGAGAGGCAAAGTAACTAAGCACTTCATTTAGTTTTGTTTTCCATAATAGATAGTTGGAATTTCATTTTCAGTTTTAGTATTTCATTTAGTTTCGTTTCCATAATAGATACTTGCAATTTCACTTTCAGTTTTAGTATTTCATTTGGTTTTGTTCTTGTAATAGATTATACAATAGTTGCAATTTCACTTTCATTTTTCAGTATTTCATTTAGTCTTGTTTTTTTTTTTTTAAATTGAATAGACAGTAGTTGCAATTTTACTTTTTAGTTTGTAGCTCATGATTTGGAAATAATGATATGATTGGAAATAGAAACTCTGTTTTTATTTCTTGATTAAACTTTGCTTCCAAAGCTTACTTAAGCTCTTTTGGTTCTCACTTCTTTAGGCTCTTAACAGTCTTTACACAAGTTAGTTTTAAGATTTTGTTAAGTACATTGTAAATCAATAGGGATTAAAGGATCAAAAACCCCCAAAACAACATAAAACTCAAAAACAATGAAGTAAAAAAGGGTCATCTAGCACATATAGTGCACTACACTTCATCAATTTATGATACCCGGATTGATAATTTATGTAGAGCAATTTAGGACACTAAATTGACCAAACAACTAATATGACTGCAAATGCTCTATCCAAAGAAGGGCTTTCAGATGTTGAGGGTGCCATGAGTTTCTGCTCCTATGAAGACAACACAATTCAAGAAGTGGGATTCATTAAATTTCCATAGTGGCCCAATTTTTTAGACTTACTGGATGATTTTAATGATCGATGATTATATTTTTCATTATCAGTTATCAAGTGTTACTTATATTAAGTTTTGTTTTTGAAAAATGTTTTAGTTTGGTCTTTATAGCTTCCTTACAATGGTTTATCTGAAAAATGATTATTTTTTAATGGGGGTTATAGATGGATTATTTGTTATTGATAGTAAAATGTCGATCATCCATGAAATGGAATCATATGTACTGCTATACCTTTCCTTAATATAACCAATTGTTTTTTTCATCTGAAAATAAAACAAAATAAAATAAAATTAATAATAATAACTAAGCTCTTTATATTATATATAATTTTATGTTTAATATTACCTTTTAATTTTACCTTTTTGTTTGTTTGTCAAGTTGTCTGTGATCCTCTAGGCTTGATTTGTGGCTTGAGAAACTGCGACCCAGGGGCATCTAATCTGTCAAATTCACTCGAGGATTGCACCTGGCCTGGGCCACAACAACCCTAAGTTGACTGTATGTTTTAGCATGTCTCCTCCCCCTAGCATAGACACAACCACCCCTGTGAGGTTTGATCCTAGGTCGCCTTGCTAACGAGGCCCATCCTCAACCGGTTGTGCTAGTGGGATTTGACCTCTTCATTTTACCTTTTATTATCATTGTCTTTTAATTCATTTCATGGAGTGTTAAGCTTATAAATTTTAATTATTAGCTAAAATATTTTCTAATCTTTTTTTGTTTGTTTGTTAGGTAATGTGAGTCTTGAGATGACTAGCACGCCTAACCTGTGGCTTGAGTAGTCACGACTCAGGGGCATCTATGTTGTCAAAATTACTCGGGGATCACATCCAGCCTAGGCCACACCAGTCTTAGCATAGTTGGATTTTTTCCCGTGGAGTTTTGTTATGCTCTTAACCTGCAAGACGATACCAGAATACCAAATATGCGAAGAAATATACCCAGAACATAGAACAATGAGAAATAACAGCAAGTATTTTATTATTCAGAAAGCAATGTTCACTTGCCTCTTCGAGGGGGCAACCTCTAATAGAGCTAAGCTCAATACAAAATAAGACATGATGCTCCTCGAGGGGAGTCTCTATCCTTTATATAGCATTCATACATGTAATACCATGGGGCAATACCATGGTTCTTATTAATACCATCTATCTAATACCATGGCCCATTTGCAACTAACTGTGGTCCCTTCATTAAATGTGGGTTAACCACTTACAATTATTAATATGGTCTTTATTGACTCTTTACTTAACTATAACTATGACTCGATCCTATTACATAAATAAGGGGGTTAGGGTGAGACCCTAACATGCCCTCCCCCATAAGAATAGCCTTGTCCTCAAGGATGAAGCTGGGGAAACTGCTGAAGAATAGTGGTTGGTTCCCAGGTTGCATCTTCTGGAGAGGTGTCTTTCCACTTGACGAGGACTTCCTTGATCATGCGGCCACACAGGTGTTGTTCTCGTGTGTCAAGAACTTGTTTAGGTTGGAGCCAGATTGACCCTTCTTCATCCAGTTCAGGTAGACTGGTTTGAATTCTGCAATTGTTCCCAATCACTTTCTTGAGGCATGAGACATGGAAAACTGGATGGATTTTTACAGTGGGTGGCAAAGCTAGCTTGTAGGCAACTTCTCCAATGCGCTGAAGTACTTGATACGGTACGTAGAATTTTGGAGATAGTTTCTGATAACCCTTGTCTTTGAGTGATGTTTGCTTATATGGTTGCAGCCTCAAAAATACCTGATCCCCTTCTTGAAATTGGAGTTCTGAGTGATGTTGATCTACCTGTTGCTTCATGCGGTTTTGAGCTTGATGAAGATTCTCTCTAAGGTGGGCCAACATGGTTGTGCAGGTTTGTAGGAGTTGATCCACTGCTTGTACCTTCGAGCATCCCTTGATATAAGAAGTAGGGAAAGGAGAGAGTTGACCATAAACTGCTTCATATGGAGTCATTTTGGTGGTGGCATGATAGTTGGTGTTATACCACCATTCAGCTAGAGGTAACCATTGTACCCAGAGATGTTGCTTTTCTAAAGTGAAACACCTAAGGTAGGTTTCCAGACATTTGTTGATTGCTTCAGTTTGACCATCAGTTTGTGGATGATAGGAAGTACTGAGTTGTAGTTGGGTACCTTGTAGCCGGAAGAGTTCCTGCCAAAACTTACTGGTGAAGACCGGGTCATGATCAGACACAATGGAAGTGGGCATGCCATGCAATTTTAAGATCTGATCCATGAAAGATTGAGTGACCAAAGTCGGTGTAAAAGGGTGGGGTAGGGTGCAAAAATGAGCATACTTATAAAGTTTGTCCACAACCATCATAATGACTGACTTGTTTCCTGACTTTGGGAGACCTGTAATGAATTCCATAGAAACCTCTGTCCATATTGAGGCCGGGATGGGCAATGGCTGTAATGTGCCTGGGGATTTGACTGTTTCTCCTTTGTGGTGCTGACAGACGTCGCATTCAGCTACAAAAGTAAGAATGTCCTTTTTCATGCCTGTCCAAAAAAATGATCTTCGAGTGCGAGCATACGTCTTCTAAAAGCCTAAATGTTCTGTAGTGGGAGATGAGTGCAACTCCGCCAAAATGTGGCTTTTGAGGGTGCATGTTGGTGATATTACAACTCTGTCCTTGTAGCGAAGAATCTCATCCTGCCACGAGTAGCCCACTGTGGAATTTGGATCCGCCTGCAATTGATTAATGAGTTGGGAGAGCCAAGGATGTGAAAACCATTCCTTGTGAGCCTCTTCAATCCATTCTGGAATGGGAAGGGAAATTGCGAGCAGGGTACTTTCCTCCTCAAATTGGCGGGATAACGCATCTGCTACAATATTTTCGTGCCCTTTCTTGTAAATTATCTCATAATCATATCCCAGCATTTTGGCGAGCCATTTATTTTTTTGTGGTGAGGATAGGCATTGCTCCAAAAAATATTTAAGGCTTTGATGGTCTGTGCGGATTTGGAAACGTCACCCCAATAAGTATGGTCGCCAGGTATCTACTGCATGTAAGATGGCCATCATCTTCTTATCATAAGTAGATTGTCCCAGATTCTTCCCAATTAGTTGTTGGCTCGTGAAGGACAAGGGCCGACCTTCCTACATTAAGACCACCCCAATACCTGTACCCGAAGCATCACATTCAATCACAAAAGGTTTGGTAAAGTCGGGTAGTGCTAAGACTGGAGTAGAACACATGGCATGTTTGAGAGCTGTAAAGGCCTGTTGTGCTTCATCATTCTAGAGGAATGAATTTTTCTTGAGGAGTTGAGTGAGGGGCCTAGCAATGCGACCATAATTGCGGACAAATTTGCGATAGTAGCCTGTGAGACCCAAAAATCCTCTGAGGCTCTTCAAGGTTTTAGGTTGAGGCCAATCCTGCATTGCCTGGATTTTTTTGGGGTCCACCCTGACACCTTCACGCCCCATAATGTGGCCCAAATACTCAACTTCTTCAATGCCAAAAGAACACTTGCACATCTTGACAAATAATGTATGCTTGCGGAGTAGTTGCAAGAGCAGATCTACATGCTAAAGATGTGCGGCCTAGGTGCGACTGTAGATGAGGATGTCATCAAAGAAAACAAGGACAAATTTTCTGAGATATGGTTTGAGCAAGTGGTTCATAAAGCTCTGAAAAGTGGATGGGGCATTACAAAGACCGAATCGCATGACCAGGAACTCATAATGGCCTTCATGAGTTTGGAAAGAAGTCTTTGGAATTTCTACTTATTTCATGCGAATTTGGTGGTAGCCTGAGCGAAGGTCGAGATTAGTAAAGAATTGAGCCCCATTTAGTTCATCCAGCAAATCATCGACAATCAGGATGGGAAATTTATGTTTGACTGTCAACTTATTAAGGGCTCTGAAGTCTGGACACATACGCCATTCACCATATTTCTTGAGCACCATGACCATTGGCGATGAATAAGGACTAATGCTGGGACGAATGACGCCTACTTCCAAGAGTTCCTTGATTATTTTTTCTATTTCATTCTTTTAGGAAAACAGATATCTATATGGGCGCACATTTGGTGGTTGGGCCCCTGGGAACCAAAGTAATGCTATGATCATGTTCCCCTCTTGAGGGTGGAAGCTCATGAGGCTTGTCAAAGACTGGCATATGGTTGTTTAAGATCTGTTGCATCTCAGGATGAATATGAAGAGAATGGGATTTGAAGGCCCGGATGGCATTAAATTGAGCTATAACTCCATGGTGGCCCTTTTTTAATAATTTTTCCATCCGATGTAAGTTGATGATAGAGGGAGCTCCCACCTGAAGTCTGCAGAGGGTATGTGTGTGGTTGTTCTACTTAAAGCTCATATATAACTCCTGGAAATCCATTGTGATTGGGCCAAGTGTGCAAAGACATTCAGTACCGAGGACAATGTCGCACCCTCCCATGTGTATGGCGAACATGTGGGTCTTTAACTGATAATCCCCCATTTGAATTTTGACATTTTCACAGCTGCCTTCACATTTCATTGTTCCCCCATCAGCAATTTGGACCTGGAAGTTAGAAACTTCTCAGACAAAACAATGCACTGCTTCCGCGACTCTTTGATGGATAAAATTATGTGTACTTCCACTATCAATCAAGACTACTACTGGGCGATGCTTAATAAAACCTCTGATTTTGAGAGTTTGAGGTGAAGAAATCCCTGCCAAAGCATGCAACGAGATAACTGGTTCTTTAGGTACATTGTCCTGTTGGTTGTCCTCTTCTTCCTCCTCTGGTTCCTCAAGTGATGGGGCTTCCTCCGATGAACTGTGATCAATAGCATCAATTTGAAATAATTTGGGCTCCTTTCATTTATGCCCAAGGGAGTATTTCTCATCACAGTAGTAACATAATCCTTGCTTTCTTCTTTCCGCCATTTCTGCTGGTGACACCTTTTGAACCTTGAGTGTTTGGGTAGTGCTTTGAGCCTGTTTGGGGGCGACCCTTGGCGATGAAATTTGGGCGATTGGACTGGGCTGCTAATGCACATTCGACTTCACGATCTATCCTACATGCATGCAACCAAGAGCTAGGGTGGGGTAGTCGGACGTGGGCTTGTATGGCTTCTTTGAGACCACTGACAAAACATTCCGTGTAGAACTCATCTTATAGACCACCAGTGCGGAAAACTAAGGCTTCAAAGGCTATAATATATTCATTCACTGTTCCTGTCTATCGGAGTTTAGTGAGACAACCCAAAAAGTCAAATTCATGGTCAAAGCGATCCATAAGAGCTTTTTTGAATGTCTCCCAAGTCAAGGGCCTTCCATAGCAACATTGATGATATTGCCACCATTGCCATCTTTCATTTTCCAAGTACATGATACCCACACTAAGCTAAGTTTCATTATCTAGGATGTAATTCAGAGTGAAATATTGCTCCATTTGTGCTATCCATGCGGCCGGGTGAGAGCCATCAAATTTATACATGTCCAGCTTGGGTGGTCACGGATGGGATTGTTGGTGGGTGCCAAAGAGGTGAAGAGACTAGCTAGACTTACCCTCACTGTTTTCATTCTATGCGCGTTCCTCCATCTTGCCCTTTGAGAGTGTTTCATTTATGTTCTTCAGCTACGCCAGTACCTCGTTCAATGTTGATTCAAGTTTGTCGATCCTCTCATTCGCCATAGCTTGAGCTCTAGTTTGTACCATGCACTGATCCGATGTACTTGAAATTTGGGACCGCCCGAATTTTTTGGAACTAACAATTGAATGGTACCACCTTGCTCAACTTTTCGTCCTGATTCTTATGGGCTAAGTCACCAATAAGCGCCCTGGGGGGGTCTCAGACGCTTTTTTTTTACTCCGAATAGAGTTTTACTCCTTGCTTAGGAATATTGCAGTAGCCGAATCCCAAAAATTTCAATGCTGCCAAAAGTCCTGCGAAAATCACGCCCAGGTATAGGAACCCACACCACTACTTAGATCTGGATGGTGGAACTGATGGATCTAAGAGATTTGAATGGCTGATCTGATAGATCTGAACTGCGGAGTTGCGGATCTGATGGATCTAATAGATCTGAATGGCTAATCTTGAGACATTTGTACAACGGAACTGATTGCTGCTGCTGCGACAAAACCCCACTTGCAAGATCTGATCTGGAAAAGATTATGCATGATCTAGAGATAGAGAAGGGAACTATGGTCTCCAAGAGTGTTAGGTGCTACAGATCACAATACACATAAGGGTCTGACAGTAGTACTCAGCCCAATTTTTCAGGCACTAACCAAGGAGGATCAACCGTACCCTTAGCCGTACAACCCGACTACCCTATCGTACATGCGAGTAATCTCTCCGAGTGTTGTTCCCAGTGTATTGTAGCAGCAAGATGGCCGACGGTTTATCTATGGCGAGGTTTCAAGGGAGCTAGGGGGCTTCCGATATACCCAGAGGGTACTTGGAAGACAGTCTGTGCGCGGTTCTGTCTAATGTGCTACTACTCGAAGGGGTATCAACAGGGGTTACAAGGGAGTCCAATAAACGTGACCACATCTTGTATTTCCTTCGTGCATGCCTCCCCAAATCCACAGGTTTATGCGCTCAACGACAGATCCCGTGGTTTAAAGACGTCGGAACACATCTCTAGCCAAAAAAAAAAAAATGCTATAAATTGGAGATCCCACCGGCCCTGGAAAGCGCTCTGATACCACTTGTTATGCTCTTAACCTGCAAGACGATACTAGAATACCAAATATGCGAAGAAATATACCCAGAACATAGAACAATGAGAAATAACATCAAGTATTTTATTGTTCAGAAAGCAATGTCCACTTGCCTCTTCGAGGGGGCAACCTCCAATAGAGCTGAGCTCAATCCAAAATAAAACACGATGCTCCTCGAGGGGAGTCTCTATCCTTTATATAGCATTTATACATGCAATACCATGGGGCAATACCATGGTTCTTATTAATACCATCTATCTAATACCATGGCCTATTTGCAACTAACTGTGGTCCCTTCATTAAATGCGGGTTAACCACTTACAATTATTAATATGGGATTTATTGACTCTTTACTTAACTATAACTATGACTCAATCCTATTACATAAATAAGGGGGTTAGGGTGGGACCCTAACAAGTTTTGAATTAGTGACCTTTACACCACAAAGCAACTTAATAAAACATCCTATATTCACCATCTACTCTATTCCCAGTGGGTTAAAGATTCTATATTCTTTAGATGAATGGATTTTGAAGAGTACATTGTTTATCACCATAAAATATAGTGAATATTTCAATTTAGCCATCATACATTAGTTTTACATATTTCTCAATTTAAATATGTATATATATTTTTGAAAGGAACGGTTATGGAGTTTATATTATAAGAAATATGGTTTGTAGGCTAGAACTTGTTACATTGATTTCTTCATTTATATCTTCTACTGTCCAAGATTTCCAAAGAAATCTTCTTATTTTCCCTCCCCTAGAACTCACTATTCTATATAAGCTATTATATGCACTTCTAAAAATATTATGTATAAGTAAAATATAAATTTACCATTATTTTGGGTTTATTTTGCTCTGACTTCTAGTTTTTCTTGGTGAGACATTTTTCCCTTTCTTCTTGATTTGTACCCATTTGGAGTTTTCTGTTGATTTTGGTTGAACATTCTAGTTCTGGTTCTTGAGATCTTCTTCATCTACTTGGTCTTCCCAAGAGGCTTCCTCTCCAACTTTTTGCTTGATTTCTTCATGCGAGAGTACATTTTCCACACGATTTAGTTGTTGTTCCTCTTTTCCCGAGTCTGGAGGATGGTGGTCTGGGTGCAGGCGATATGGACAAACGGCTGAAACCTGAAATAATTTCTTCTAACTCTGGCTGAATTTCTCCTTCTGTTTCAATAGGTGTATTAGTCATCTATTATTAGCCTGAATGCTTCATGAGTTTTTTTTTCTCTAATCACCCCAATCCTTGTTATCGGGCACAAAGCATATCATCGGCCTGTTTTCTTCCTCTATCGGAACTATAATCCCATAGGAATTATAGTGATAGACTATCATTGCTTTAAAACAAAGGAAATGCGTTAAAATTCTATATACACAGGCGGAGGGTTTTTGTTCCAAAGGAATGGAAAATGCACTATTGCCGCCTTATTATCACTATATTGTTAATTCTAAAGAATTAACTATCGACGCTTTAAATTCAAGAAATGTGTTTAATGCATTTACTACTGTTGGCAGTCACCATCGGTCCTTCCAATGTTCCTTTCTCCGACGCGATAACACGTAGTGTTATCGGAGATCGCAATCGGCGATTCCAGTGCTCCCAATACAAGGCTCCTCTACTTCGATCTTGAGATGTGATAATAATCGCGGACCCGATATGTTATTAAAGCCTCCCTATAATATTTCAGCTCTGGTAGTGTCGCGTTATCAGAGTTCGACGTTCCAACAGTTCAACGATGTTTTGCTCCCACTCAGTGATGCGATAAAGGTTTCGGACCCGACGAGGGTATAGTCTAGAGGTGATAATATTTCAGGTCCGGAACTCTGTTCCGACTAAGTATTTTCACGATTTCCTATGTAAAACAGAGTTTTACCCACAGAACTCAGCAATGCACGTAAGAGGAATAGGCACGTCGATATGAAAGGGAAACAACCCAACAGGCTGTCAACTTAAGTATTAATTGAGAAACAAAGGTTGAATCACCATTAATGAAACACAAGAATTAATAGAATCAGAACTGATACACCCATTAAAAAATATCAGTTTAATAAAGAACCATCAGTCAGATGCACAGAAAGAGTTTTTTTGCAGATGATAATGCCTTCGGGCACGACTTCTCTCACATGTCCCGTTATTTCATTTATAATTAATAGATAAGCCCTCTCAGTCCTTATCCCATACAAAATCATGCCTTTTACATAGAGCAATTTAAAGCAATTATGCATAAAGCTTGTTACAGCTTATCCATAAGCGATTATCATTGCATGATTTTATTCTTAATTCTATCCTTATCTTAAACTAGAAAAGCATGGAAATTGCTGGCTAAAGGACCCTACTCCTTTGCCTGTATATTTTTTTGGATTTTTGGAATAAGTTTGAAGATTTTCCCTCCAAGTCTCATGCTCCTGCATCAGACTCCTGAGGACAAAATTCTTCATGGGCTCCTATCCATAAGTTCATCTACAGAACTGCCCAGTTTCTATAGCATGTCTTCTGTAACCCAAGTAGCTTCAGCAATTGGCTAGTCCTTCCATTTTACCAAATTCTGAAATTATTTTCGTCCTCTTGTTTTCTTAAACATGTTCTTGTACGGAATTCTTTCGGGCTGCAATTCCTTTGCTGTGGGTAACTGTTTTACCCAGTCAATCTCTTATGTCTCTTGATCTTGAGTTGTATCAATTGCAATTTCACCCTCATACTTGTACAGGTCTGCAACATAAAAAATTAGTGATATTCCAACATTAGGGGGTAACTCAATCTCATAGGCATTTGCAGAAAATTTCCTCAACACTCTACACGGTCCACTTTTTTTGAACTTCAATTTGTTATACTCCCTCTTTGGAAACCTCTCCTTTCTGAGATGTGCTAAAACCAAATCTCCAACTTCAAATTTCACCTCTCTTCTTCTCATGTCTGCTCTAGTCTTGTATTTGATGTTGCTATCCTGTAGCTGTTGTTTCACTTGTTCATGTATTGCTTGCATTTCTGAAGCAAAATCTTCACCCTCTGCACTTCTCATCTCTTCTTTTCCCAAGTTTCTCAACTCAGATACTCCTCTTGGATGCATTCCATAAACAATATGGAATGGACTCTGTCCTGTACTCCTGTTAGGTGAGTCATTATATGCATATTCAGCTTGCACCAACGCTTGATCCCATTGCTTTGGATGTTCTGCAGTAAGGCTCCTTAAAAGATTGCCTAAACTCTTGTTCACAACTTTAGTCTGTCCATCAGTTTGTGGATGATAGGCAGAACTGAAACTTAATTTAGTTCCCAATTTCTTCCATAGTGTCCTCCAGAAATGTCCAACAAATTTGGAATCCCTATCTGAGACAATACTTTTAGGCAACCCATGCAATCTTACAACCTCCTTAAAAAACAAATTAGCAATGTGAGAAGCATCACTAGTCTTATAACATGGAATAAAGTGTGCCATTTTTGAAAATCTGTCCACTACAACAAAAATTGAATCATTACTTCTTTGAGTCTTTGGTAAGCCCAAAACAAAATCCATACTTACCACATCCTAAGGCCTATCTGGAATTGGTAATGGGATATACAAACCTGTGTTTTGGCTCCTTCCCTTTGCATGTTGACAGACTTTGCAAGTTTTCACATACTTCTCCACTTCAGATTTCATTTTCGACCAGAAATAAAATTTGTTCAAAAGTCCTCTCTATGCCAAAATGTCCTGCAAGTCCTCCACTATGTTTTTATTTGATTAAATTCTCCCTCATTGAGCAGTTTGGTATGCACAGCTGATTTTTTTTAAACAACAGTCCATCTTGTAAGAAGTAATCCAACCATCTACTCCTATCCATCAAAACAGGATTTTTACAAGCTTCAAATGCCTCTTTAAAATCTGGATCTGTTTCATACAATTCTTTAAGAAAATCAAAACCCAACACTTGGATTTGACTCTCTTGAAATAATACATTCCTCCTACTTAAGGCATCTGCAACTTTGTTTGATTGGCCATTTATATGCTTCAAAACAAAATGGAAACCTTGAAGATACTCCACCCATTTGGCATGTTTCTGGCTAAGCTTTGGTTGCTGCATAATATATTGTAGTGCATGGTTATCTGAGTAAAGGATAAATTCTTTTGACATTAGATAATGCCTCCATTTTTTTAATGACTGTACAACTGCGTAGAACTCCTTATCATAAGAAGAATATTTCTTTTTGGAATCATTTAGTTTTTCACTAAAATAGGCTATAGGTCTATCTTCCTGGATTAAAACACCTCCAATTGCTTCTCCACTGGTATTACACTTCACTTGGAAAGGCTTACTAAAATCAGGTAAAACCAAAATAGGCTTTTTAGTGATTTTCTTCTTTAGTAGCTGAAATTTTTTTCTGCTTCAGCAGTGCATCTAAATGATTGTTTGTCCTTCTTTATGGTCTCAATAATAGGTGCATTGATCTTACTAAAATTCTTTATGAATTTCCTATAAAAGCTAGCAAGACCATGAAAATTTCTTACCTCAAAGACACTTTTAGGTGAAGGCCACTCCATGATTGCCTTGATCTTCTCTGGATCCCTTTTTAGCCCTTCAGCGGAAATAACAAAACCAAAGTACACTAGCTCTTCTTTCATGAATGAACACTTCTTCAAATTCAGCAATAATTTCTCCTACTGTAGCCTTTGTAAGACATAATTCAGATGCCTCATGTGATCCTCTTTAGATTTTTTGTAAACTAATATATCGTCCAGATATACTATTACAAATTTACCAATAAAATCTTTAAAAACTTCATTCATGAGTCTCACAAATGTACTTGGTGCATTTTACAACCCAAAAGGCATTACTCTCCACTCATACAATCCCTCATTTGTCTTAAAAGCAGTTTTCCACTCATCCCCTTCTCTTATCCTTATCTGATGATACCCACTTTTAAGATCTAGTTTTGAAAAATACTTTGCTCCACTCAAGCAATCCATTAAATCTTCAATTCTAGGTAAAGGAAATCTGTACCTAATTGTGATTTTATTGATGGCTCTTGAATCTATACACATTCTCCAGCCTCCATCTTTCTTTGGACTCAACACTGTTGGTACTGCACAAGGACTCAAGCTTTCTCTGATCAGCCCTTTGTCAAGCAATTCTTGCACCTGCTTTCTAACCTCTTCATTTTCTGTAGGAGTCATTTTGTAAGTTGCTTTGTTAGGTAGACTTGCTCCAGGAATCAAATCTATATGATGGCTAATTCTTCTTATGGGTGGAAACTCATTTGGTAAATCATCAACAATAATATCATAATATTTCTCCAACATTATTTGAATTTCAATGGGTAAATCAAAAATTTTAGTAGAAGTCATTATTACCTTGGGCTTGCAAATTACAAAAAAATTTACCTCACTCTCTTCAATCTGCTTCAAGTATTCCTTTCCTCCTAGTAACAGAGTTTTTGGATCAGTATTCTTTCCTAGTACATCTTCTTCTTGCAGAGGCAACAACATATGATTGACACCATCCTTTCCAAACTTGTAGGTGTTTCTTTTCCCATGATGCATGGCTCCTCCGTCATATTGCCAAAGTCTTCCAAGCAATATGTGACACACATCCATTGGCATCACATCACATACAATTTTATCTTTATACTTTCCCACCTGAAATTCCACTTCACACTGTTCATTCACTAATAGTTGATGTCCCTTTTGTAACCATGACACCTTATAAGCTGTTGGATGTTTCATTGTCTTCAGCTTCAATTTCTCCACCACTTCTGTAGAGACCAAATTATCAGTGCTGCCACTATCAATGATCATCTGACAACATTTCCCTTGAACTTTACACATTGTCCTGAATAAAGTCTTTCTTTGTGACGATTCAACTATCTCCTTTGCTGGCTTGAGCAAAACTTTATTAACTACCAAAGATTCTCCTCTCTTTGGTATATTTTCTTCTTCTGTCACTAATGTTGTTGCTTCCCCCTCATCTTGAGCAACAATAACATTCCTCTTATTTGTTTATGCTTTCTTTGGGCACTCAAAGGCTTTGTGTCCTAGTTTGTTACATCTGTAACATGTTACTTCTCTTCCTCTTCCTCTGCCTCCTCTCCCTCTAGAAAAACTCCCTCTGCCTCTTGCATCACCTCCTATGGGTGCATGCTGGGTTGAGCTATTGCTAGCTCCATCTTTAGGTGTTGTAGATCTCCCTCTACCATGTTGACTTCCCCTTCCTCGGAAAGTACCTCTCCCTTTGGCACACTGCTTCCTCATGAGTTTTTCTTCAACATTCAGTGCTATCTGATAAGCTTCCTCGTTTTAGGAGACAATATACTTATCTCATCTTGAATGTCCATCCTAAGGCCATTCACATATCTAGCCACCTTCTCATCTGTATCCTAGGCTTCTCCAACTCTTATGCTTACCTTGTAGAATTCCTCTGTGTATTCTTTCACTGTCAAAGACCTCTGTCTAAGATTTTGCATCTGTCTGAACAAGGTTTGTTGATAATTACTTGGTAGAAACTTACCTCTTAGCTTTGCTATCATCCTGCTCCAATTCCTGATAGGTTGCTTGCCAAGTCTCTTTCTTTCTACCAGCACACCATTCCACCAAAGCACCGCATGGCCTTTTAACTTGGTCACAAAAAAATTTACTTTCCTCTCATCTTCTGTTTCTTCATAATCGAATAATTTCTCCATGCCATTAATCCAGTCTATCAATTCTTCTGGATTCAGTCCTCCTTCATATATTGAAACCTCGGTCTTTGGCCTAGCTGTGGATCTCAACACTGACTGGAAGAATCTCATCTCAGGGGTAACTGCTACAGCTTCCTCCTCTGCAGCTTCAACCTCAGGTTCACTAACATCTCCATCATCTATATTTCTGCCTGTTGTTAATGCATCCAATCTAGCTTGCATCTGTTGCACAACTTCCATTACTTCAGCGTTTGCAACAAGTCGTCCTCTTCCACCACGTCCTATCATCTTGCTTCTGAGATTCAATTCAACATCAACTGATTGAAGCAAACATAATGACTTATCAAATCCGCGAAGGAGGGAAAACCAACAACGGCAGATGGAGGCCCAACAAGCCCCAATCACACTGGTTGACTCACCCTGAATCAACTCTTACTTGACCCACCAAATGAAGGGCCTCGGTGAAGGCGATATGGACAAATGGCTGAAACCTGAAATAATTTATTCCAACTCTAGCTGAATTTCTCCTTCTGTTTCAATAGGTGTATCAGTCATCTATTATTAGCATGACTGCTTCATGAGTTTTATTTTCTCTAATCACCCCAATCGTTGTTATCAGGCACAAAGCATATCATCGGCCTGTTTTCTTCCTCTATCGGAACTCTAATCCCATAGGAATTATAGTGATAGACTATCGTTGCTTTAAAACAAAGGAAATTCATTAAAATGTTGTATACACAGGTGGAGGGCTTTCATTCCAAAGGAATGAAAAATACACTATCGGCACCTTATTATCACTATATTGTTAATTCTAAAGAATTAACTATCGGCGCTTTAAATTCAAGAAATGCATTTAACGCATTTACCACTGTTGGCAGTTACCATCGGTCCTTCCAGTGTTCCTTTCTCCGACGCGATAACACGTAGTGTTATCGGAGATCGCAATCGGCGATTCCAATGCTCCCAATACAAGGCTCCTCTGCTCCGATCTTGCGATGTGATAATAATCGCGGACCCGATATGTTATTAAAGCCTCCCTATAATGTTTCGGCTCTGGTAGTGTCACGCTATCGGAATTCGGTGTTCCAACGGTTCATCTCTGTTATGCTCCCACTCAACGATGCGATAAAGGTTTCAGACCCGATGAGGGTATAGTCCAGAGGTGATAATATTTCAGGTTCAGAACTCTATTCCGGCTAAGTATTTTCACGATTTCCTGTGTAAAACAGAGTTTTACCCGCGGAACTGAACAATGCACGTAAGAGGAACAGGCACGTCGATATGAAAGGGAAACAACCCAACAGGCCGTCAACTTAAGTATTAATTGGGAAACAAAGGTTGAATCACCATTAATGAAACACAAGAATTAACAGAACCGGAACTGATACACCCATAAAAAAATAACAGTTTAATAGAGACCATCAGTTAGATGCACAGAAAGAGTTTTTTTGCAGATGATAATGCCTTCGGGCATGACTTCTTTCGCGCGTCCCGTTATTTCATTTATAATTAATAGATAAGCCCTCTCGGTCCTTATCCCATACAAAAGCATGCCTTTTACATAGAGCAATTTAAAGCAATTATGCATAAAGCTTGTTACAGCCTATCCATAAGCGATTATTACTGCATGATTTTATTCTTAATTCTATCCTTATCTTAAACTAGAAAAGCATGGAAATTGCTGGCTAAAGGACCCCACTCCTTTGCCTGTAGATTTTTTTGGATTTTTGGAATAAGTTTGAAGATTTTCCCTCCAAGTCTCATGCTCATGCATCAGAGGATCCTCTTGCATTCCCCCCTGATTCATCTTTGGTGCATCTTCCTTGTCAACACTAGCTTCAAATATGTTTTATGATTCTTTCTTCCTCTAATTAGTCCCCATTATGTTTGCTTTGATAGTGCCTTCTTCAAATTTATTTTATGAGTCTTTCAATTCACAGAGCTCTTCCTCTTTATCTATTGTATAGTGATCACCCTTCACTCATTCCCACCAATTTGACCTTCAATATTTTCTTCAATCTTTATTGCCATGCCGCTTGGGGAAATTTTTAAACACGCGCCTTGTTTCATAACATGCTCTGCACCCAATAGCAACATTTTTGTAATCAAATTTTGAGCCCAAACATAGTTTGGGGCCTTCAAATTTATTTCTGTAGGAAATCCCATTCTAAAATCCATCTCCACACAAATGTGAGAATAGGTTGTTTTATAATAATGTTCAGTATCTAGATAGAGGCGACACAATTTTCCAAGAGTGTTCCCAATAGATGTTAATGCTTGAATGTTCCACAAATGCAATGAGAGATTTAGAAGTCTTACCCAAACTAGAGTAGTGGAGATTGAATTCGTAACTACATCGAAATTGGGAGACCATGGCTGCATGAATAAGTTAACACTACCTGAAAACCACAAACCAAATTTACAAATAACCTCTTTATCCTTGATGTTGTCAAAGACAACTGTGAAAATCCCTGAGCCATGGGGTAAATATTCATGTCATATGATATATGGGGCTTCCAAAATTCAGATATCCATTTATGCAGATCTGCTAGCTGTGACCAAAAGCCATTGAACCATCAAACCAATCCTTTCTCTGGGAAAAAAATTTCGTAGCTGAAAGTTTCCTTGTCCAAATCCATATCAAGAGAAGAAATTTCTTGAACTGTCAGGAGGGCAGAACCTAACTTCAAAATGGAACTATAAAAGGTATAAGATGAACCTTCCTTTCCAACCAACATACCGACAATAGGAGTTGCCTTCACCATAGAGTCACAAAGTTTCGCCATTGTTCCAAATTCTGAAGAAATCTACAAAAAATCACTCGATCTAGGCATAGTTTGGCTACCTAAAGTGAAACTCTAGATACCGTGAGGATTTTCAGAGCTCCTCTTCATCTCTCATTCTCAGTTTAAATATTTTATAATATTAAGAAATTATATAATTAATCAACTTAAGTATTATTACAAAGTACCCATTGTTACATATAATTAGGATTTTAAACTCTTTTATATAGGAGTAGTCTTTAAGTGTGACTTTGTAACGCCCCACCCCACATTTACTCGCTTTTACAAGTTCTCCAGGGTAAACATGAGCTGAGAGTTACTATGACATGACCCAACATCCAAGTTCTAGTTATGGAAGTGGGATCTACTAACTAGAAACTTACTGAAACCCCTCAGGGACACCTGATCACCGAGTTGTCAGATAATAACCACTGATGATCATTCCCTAAGCTCGAACTTTATTTTTACCGAAGCTCATAGCCCAACCACATGCATTACATGTTGTGCATGCGACAAAAAGGCTCCAGCTACATGCACAAGCCTTCCTTCTTGTAGTTGTAGTTGAAATTTCCCAGTTCTATGCCTATGACCGTGAAATCAGTGCCACATTTTTAGGGCTAGCCTACATGCCACTGCCTAGAACAACCCAAAACTTTCCAAAATCAGGTCTAAGATAATCATAAGTCTAAAAAAATTATACTAGGCTCAGATCTTGCTCAAACACGCTAGTTACATGATAAACATTTAGACAAACATATGGTAAACATGGTAGCTACAAGTCATGAATGCATATCTGATCATGGTCTCATTCATTTCACCAGAGAATCATCAAGAAGGCTCACTACCCTTCTCAAGCTAGATACAACAACACTTGTTAGCTCATGCATTCATATAACCATTCAACAACTTATCGAATCATGAACAAGATCCATAACAAGAGCACATCATTTAACCATGCCTATAACCAACATTTAACCATAATGAAGCCATGACAAACCAGTCATAAAATTGAACATAATAACCAATATATGTGCTCATTAATTTCAATCAGAAATAACACTTAATAACATATATATATAAAGCAAACCAAGTTAGGGACTTCAACGTACCACTTGACCATAGATTGGGCTAAACCAAATCTCTCTTTCAACCAATCACCCCCATGCCATATTCCAAGCATGAATGTGGGATCTCATGGGATAAACCAAAACAAAACCAACTAGGGCTTCTAGAGGCTAAACCATCTCAACCCTCAACCCCAGTGATTTCACCTAAAATGGTCAAGAAATCACCAAACCAAAACAAGCTTGTATACCTTATAATTTCTTCACCATGCCTAAAGGAATTTTCCTGTCTCCACCCACTTGTCAACGGTTTCCAAGAGAAAAACCATCTTCACCCCCAACCCTTGGGATTTTATTGAGACCACCTCACCTGGATCCAAAATTTTCCAACAATCCAAAGCTCAACCAAGAATGAATCCCATCACACCATGGCTATTCAGGCAATGTGTTATGAAACCAACTCACAAAATAGAAGAAAAGATAGATGAATGACTTCCAAATCAACCTCTTTGAGGGAGCAACCTCCTTTACATTACACAAATGAACAATTCTTGGATGATACAAATAACAATACCTCCTTTCTATATATAGGAGTCTAAGGGGTCACAATATAATCAGAGTCGATGTAACAATAATAATGTAAGACCACAACAATAACAATAGTGGGCTTCTATGGGGCACAATAATAACAATATGGGGACAACATGGGCACAACAATAACAATAAGGGGCTACAATGAAAATACTAATAAGGGAATACACTAGTATTATAGGGACATAACATGCCCTTCTCCTTCAGAAAAGTGTTGTCCTCAACGCTTGAGTAGTTCTGGATGCTTCGGTATAAAATTCTCATCCTCCCATGTGGAATCTTCAGCAAGTAAGTTCTTCCACTTGATGAGATACTCTAAAATTTATCAATTTCTTAGTTTTCCAGTTCTTGTTTCTGTGACTTCTTCAGGTTCCAATATGGTTTTTTATTCCTCGTCAAGTTCTAGTAATATTGTTTGAATTGGGAGCTTGTCACCTATAACCTTCTTTAAGCATGAAACATGGAAAACTGGGTGCACTCAAGAAGTTGTAGGAAGCTCCAATTTGTATGCCATAGTACCAATCTTTTGCAACACCTTGTACGGACCATAATACTTTGGTGATAATTTATTATCCTTCTTAGCTTGCTTGAGGGACATTTGTGTGTATGGTTGTAGCCATTACCCAGTCACCTACATCAAAACTTCTTTCGCTACGATGTTGATTTGCCTGTTGCTTCATTCTATTATGCGCCAAAGTGAGGTTATCCTTTAAGAGTTGGAGAACTTGTTGTTGATGCTTGATGTGATCTTCCATTGCTTGAACCTTAGAATTTTCTCTTAAATACGATGTGGTGGACGATGGATGATATCCATAAAGTGCCATAAATGGGGTCATTTTTGTTGCAGTATGGAAGGAAGTTTTATACCACCATTCAACTAGAGGCAACCATTTGACCCATTGTGTTTGTTTATCAGATACAAAGCAACGAAGATATCCTTCCAAACATTTGTTTACTATTTCATCTTGCCCACCAGATTGAGGATGATAAGATAAGCTATGAGCTAACTAAGTACCCAGACAAGAAAATAATTATGTCCAAAATTTCCAGTGAAAATGGGATCTCTGTCACTTTGGGTTTCCATGTAGATTTTGAATTGTTTCCATAAATGTAGTAGTAAATGTATTGGCTTTAAATGGATGAGATAAAGTACAAAATTGTGCATACTTGGTAAGTCTATCAACTACCACCATGATGACACTCTCTCCTTCGGACTTGGGTAAACCTATGATAAAATCCATTGAAACCTCCTCCCAATGTTGACTTGGAATGGATAAAGATTGTAATAGACCTGAGGTCTTAATTGTTTCAACTTTATTTTGTTGGCAAACCAAAAATTTCGCCACAAACTTTTGAATATCAGATTTAAGGCCATCCCAAAAAAATTCCTTCTTAACGCTGTGGTAAGTTTTTAAAAGTCCCGAGTGCCTTCCTAAGGGAGAGGTGTGCAATTCCATAAGAATCTTTTGTTTGAGTTGGGAATTCTTATAGAGGTATAAACAATCTTTGTACCATAATGATCATTTTTCTAGCTAAATGTATCAGATGTACTGGGATCTTGTTGTAGCTTTTGAATGAGTGCCCACACTTCTTCATCATTCTTCCATTCATCCCTTGCTTCATTTATCCATTCTGGTTGGATAATAGAAATGGTATAAAGCAATGCTTCCACATCCTCATCCTTTCTTGAGAGTGCATCTGCAACAACATTTTGCTTCCCTTTTTTGTACATGATTTCAAAGTCATAACCCAACATCTTTGTGACCCATTTTTGCTGCTCTTCTGAAGATAATATTTTTTCTAAAAAGTATTTAAGAGTATCATGATCCGTTTTTACCTTGAAGTGTCTTCCCATTAGGTAAGGTCGCCATTTCTTAAGTGCATGTAGTATTGCCAACATTTCCTTCTCATAAATAGCTTTGTGTAAATGCTTTCCTTTGATTGGACGACTTTCGAAAGAAATGGGTCTTTCTTCTTGCATTAAAACATCACCAATTCCATTTCCCGAGGCATAGCATTCCACAATAAAGGTTTTTGTGAAGTCTAGTGTAGTTAAGACTGGTGCTTGGCACATTGCCTCTTTAAGATGTTCAAAGGTCTTCGTTGCTTCTGGAGTCCATGAAAATGCATCTTTCTTCGATAATGTTGCTAGAGGTGTTGCTATTCTCCTGCAATTCTTAACAAAATTGCGATAATACCATGTCAACCCAAGAAATCTCGTAGATGCTTTAAGGATGTGGAGATTTTCCATTCCTTAATGGATTTAATTTTTCTAGGGTCTACCTTAACACCTTCATGAGATACAATATGACCCAGATAGTCCACCTCTTGTACTCCAAAGAAACATTTGGAGGTTTTTGCATATAAATTTTTCTCCTCCAATAGTTTGAGCACCCTGTCAACATGTTGAACATGATCATTCCAAGACTTGTTGTAGATTAGTATATCATCAAAAAATACTAACACAAATTTTCTAAAGAAGGGTTTGAAAATGACATTCATCAAAACTTGAAATGTAGAATGTGCATTAGTAAGGCCAAGAGGCATGACCAAAAATTCAAAATGACCCTCATGAGTTCTAAATGTTTTTTGGGAATGCCTTCAATATTCATTCTGATTTGAAGATCCAACTTGGTGAAGTAAATTGATCCATGCAATTCATCCAATAATTCATCAATGATAGGAATGGGAAATTTATCTTTAATAGTGAGCTTGTTGAGCTCCCTATAATTCGGACACATGTGCCATGATCCATCCTTCTTGTGCACCAATACTACTGGAGTAGAGAAAGAACTTTGACTAGGTTGAATTATACCAGCCTCTAAAATTTTTGCAGCCATACATTCAATTTCACTCTTTTGGGCATAGGGATATCTGTAAGGCCTGATGTTTGGAGGAACACTTCCTGGAATCAAATGAATAGCATGATCATGATAACAAATAGGTGGGAGGCCTTTGGGAGTCTCAAATACCTTGGAATGATTGTCCAAGACATTTTGGAGATATGGAAAAATAGATGATTTCGATGTGGGAACCTCTAGCGAACATAACTGTGCAATTACGCCTTGTTGTTCTTTTTTTAGAAGCTTTGTCATGCTATTAGAGCTAATTATCTTTCCCGATTTCCCTGTGATACCCCTTAATTCAACTTCCTATCCTTTGAAAAAAAATTTCAAGAAAAGTTCTTGAAAATTAAAAGCTATCATACCCAAATATTGTAGCCATTGAACTCATATTACAACATCATCACCACCCATTGGAATGGAAAACATTGGACTATTCAATACATATTATCCCATGGATAACTTGATATTATGGCACTTTCCAGAGCAATTTATGGTTCCTCCATTTGCAACCATCACTTGACACTCTGGTGTTTGATATAGGAAGTAATTCAATTCCTTAGTTATCTTATAATGAATAAAATTATGGGTACTGCCCAAATCAAGTAACACTATTACTTTTTTCTTCTTGATATGTCCTTCTATCTTGAGAGTTTGACGAGTGGTAATTCCGACCAATGCATTACAAGATATGGCCAGATTCATTTCTTCTTTCTCTAGGGTTTGTTCCTGGTGTATATCCTCTTCTTTTGACGTTTCTTGTTCCTTTTCTTCCTCCTCTTCACAAGCTATGTAAAATAATTTATTCTCGGCACACTTATGACCTTTAGTGTATTTTCTATCACAATTGTAGTAAAACCTTTTGCTCTTTTTTCTTCCAATTGTTGTGGTGTCAACCTCGTAGGTTGTGGAAGGCTAGGGGCAACAACACTTCCATCTTTATACTTCTGAGTGGTAGGCTTCCTTGTTGCCATAATTTTGGTTTCAATTTTTCTTGCCAACCTGAATGTCTTCTCTAATGAATCAAGTTCCCAAAGGCGAACCTCATGTTGGATGTTATCCTTTAAATTCCCTATGAACACATCAATCATATGCTCCTCTGGAATATCTTTTACCCTTATATTCAATTTTTTGGAAGTCCTCAATGTGCTCCACCATTGAACCCTTTTGTTCGAAATTTATCAATTGGCTAAAAAAGGTGTTTCTTTTTGTATTCTCATAATGTGCTATTATTTCTTCCATAAAAATTGCTCAAGTGACAATTTGTTTACGAGAGCAAAGCCATCGATACCATACAAACTGATTGGGTTCCAAATATAAAGTTGCAATGTGTACCTTTTGTGTGTTTTGCACATTATGGAGATCGAAATATTGCTCCATCTGCAGTATCCGTGTTACGAGATCCTTGCCATCAAATTTCCTCATATTGATCTTTGAAACATGGTGGGTCTTCAATCCAACGTTAGAGTCTATGAAATCATGATTAACATTTCTTTTGTTCTCATCATGAGTTTCATTTACTACCCTTTCGCTATTAGTAAGCATTTATTGTAGCAACTTTGTCAAATCTATCTTCAAATGTTCCATGTTGCCTTTAAGTTTTGCTTCTATACCATCATCTTAGCTTTTGTTACTTTTTGTTAGAGTGAAAATTGTTGCACTTGGTCTCATAATTTTGATATATCATGTTGCATTTCTTCCTCTTCTTCATGAGTCATGGTAGAGCTTTCAAGTTTTTTACTAGGTGTTTCCATTTTATTTCTTCAAGACATCAATTAATGATAATTATGCCTCACTATGCCCTTTGAATCACTTCAAACTAATTTTTCAAACCAAACTTATGCAATTAAAAAAAAAAAAAACTACACACATTTTTTCACTTTGTAGGAGCTCGATATTGAATCTATTGTATCTCTATAATTTTAGATCTCCAAGATCTAAAATTGTGTCCTATGGTAGCCCTATGAGTCATCTTTCTAGCCCCACCAGTATAATCAATATTGGATTCTTCAAGAAAGAGTTATGCCAAATCTCCCACGATGATGTGATTATAGACTGGTTCAGTAGAGCAAACTTGTATTACCTGCCACGTGTCACTGTTTCGACCTTCGGACCTAAAAACGATACACATAAAACTACAGTCCGTCCTCTTTCTGTAACTTCTTATGAAATTTCAATCCATTGCTCAGAGAGAAAGTTATGACGATTTTCCTAAGGTCAACTGCTTGGGATGTAATTCGGGAGCTTGCAAAAACTCTAACTTCCTTGGATCATATCTCTGCAAATATATTGAGAAAAGATCTGAAATTCGGATCCAAGGTTCATCAAGATTTCAGCTCAAATGGGATTTAATTTTAGCTTCTGAAACATCGTAGAAAAAAAATTATAGTGAAAATTCCATGATGACCTGTTTGGAGCAGTGAAACCCTAGAATCCAAAGCTCTAATACCAAATGTTATGCAACCAACTCACAAAATAGAAGAAAAGATAGATCAATGACTTCCAAATCAGCCTCTTCGAGGGAGCAACCTCCTTTACATTACACAAATGAAAAATTCTTGGATGATACAAATAACAAGACCTCCTTTCTATATATAGGAGTCTAAGGGGTCACAATATAATTAGAGCCGACATAACAATAATAATATAAGGGCACAACAATAACAATAGTGGGCTTCTATGGGGCACAATAATAACAATACGGGGACAACATGGGCACAACAATAACAATAAGGGGCTACAATGACAATACTAATAAGGGAATACACTAGTATTATAGGGACCTAACAAAATGACAAGGCAAGGCTGAAACCACTGTCAATCCAAGCAAATCCCATGCCAATGACAACAAAATAATCATGTGAACCAAATGCATGCACCATGCACTCAAATCCCAACAAGGAAATCACACATGCAACCTATTACTTGCAAAATCATCTTGTTGTAGTTGCACCTCCAATCTTCTCCTTGCGCTCCCTTGCTTTCCTTTGCTTGTTCTTTGCTTGCTTGCTTGTGTCCAAGTGCTCTCTCCTCTTGGAGTTCAGTTTATGAAACTGATCCAAAGTTGAGCAACAACTGAAAACTGATCAAAATCTGTCAACTGTTTCTCAGATGACCTTTTTATCATTGATGTCTGGTGTCTTTTCCTTTCCTTTTCCTTTTTTTTTTTTCATTTTCCTTTATTTTCTCTCTAATTTCCCTTGCATGCATATTCCAATCCCTTCATCTTCTTTTTCTCCTATTTTCCTTTATTCCTTGAATTAATTGTCATTTATTGCTCTTTGCCTTTTGCCAATGCCAATGTCGATTTCCATAGTCATTAATTAACCGCAAGTGATACCCACTTTAATATTTTTCCCTCCATTCAGCTTGGAATACGTGTCCCATGACCTTGATCTTATTTTTGCCTTTATAATATCCTTCCATTTACATGGAAAATCAGTGGGGCTGTTACAGAGTTTTTTGGAGTTTCTGGCAGATTTATTGAATCTGACGAAAAAAATTGTAACTAAATCTTGATTTGTGTTGTTTAAACTGATTTTTTTAATGCATATATAGATTCGACACTCTAAAAACTCCAATTTTTTCTTACTTAAAGACTATTGATTTATATATATAAATAATTTTTATAATATAATTTATTAAATTATTAACACTTAAAAAAAACTCAATTAAATATACCAATTGGAAAAGATTCTATTTATATTGTACAATATTGTATCCTTTTGAAAAAAGGAAACCTATAATGAAATCTAAAAAATGCATATGCAAAATGAGGGAATCCCCTCAATCTAATGTGGTATTTTAGACTCTCCTAGTGCCTTCTCATTTTCAAAGCACTCATAAATATATGTACATAAACCATTCATGGTCCATTTTTAGATCTAACATTTCATGTGCTTAATGTTGTGAATATATTTAAAACAGATATGAATTCGACATCTTCATTACGAATCATTAAATATCTTGAATTCGGCATCTTCATTACGAATCATTAAATATCTGGTGTGTTAAATGATGATTATTTTATTGACCCATTTGTGGAAAATTGCACTATCACATGTTTTGTTGAAAATTTTCATATGAAATTATTTTTAATATATTTTATATTAATTAAAAAATTAATTATAGAAAATAAAATTGTGATTTAGGAAAAATTATGATGTAAATTAAGATTTGTAATATGTAAAGTTTTTTAGGGGTATGGCTTATTGGTTAGTGAATGTATTATTAAGATATGTGTGTTGTTGTGTATGTCGTAGGTTTAAATTTTGTTTTACTCGTGTGTTGTTGTGCGTTGTGTATGGGAGCGATGCAATTGTATTGGAGGTTATAGTGGCAACCATTGGGGGTTGACCCCACATAGAGGATCATAACATTTTCAGGGTACTACTTTCAAACAGGGGCACAAAGAGAATGATTGATACCTTTTCATATCCAGACTCTAGACAAGTGAGGATCTATGGGGCCTCACCCCGCCACACGAGACCTTAGCAGCGCAATCGTCTCAAATCCGTCCCTGTGAGACGGACTAGGTCCTCCAAACCTCAGCAGTGCGCAAACTCCCCCAGACAACGAGTTAGTGGACAGTCTGCACCTCCTACTAGCCCCTAATCAGGCCAACAAACTTTGTGGAATTTTTTTCAGTGTTCTTCAACCAACGTCGGATGTTAGGAGAGATGGGTCTAATCCTCATACCCATTAGCCCCTAGATCTTCTCCGTCGAGGCATTCCATACATTGTATCTTTTGTGTTCTTGCATTGTATTTTTTATAGAAGACCATTTGGTTCTCCCACAATTTATGGACATCATTGTACTCAATAGTCCTTTTGACCTACTTTGAACCTTTGACCTACTTTGTGGTCATTAGTTGGACATAAATATAGTTATCTTATCTTATATCCTGTGAGAGAAGTTATAGTGACATCGATTAAAGATCAACTCTGTATCATGCAAGTACGACAACTAATACACTACTAAAGATCAACCCTATATCACGCGAATACAACAACTAATACACAACTGATTCCACCAGTAATAGAAAAAAAAAATTATAAACAATTTAAAAATTCTTTGAGTGAAGATAAACATCTCAAGGACCATACCACAAGTACTACAAGGAGGCAATGCCGGGCAAGTTGGAGAGGGAGAGGTATCCCATAAGAGGAGGAGGACCAAAATGGTGGGTGGCGTGGGGCTCTGAATCAAAATATAGCTGGGTGGCCTTTTCAATGTCCCCAAAAGTCCTCCCTGCCATTATTATAATTTTCTAACCCTCAACCTCAAATAATACACTCCAAATCCCTAATGATATTAGGTTTTTTAAACTAGAAATAATAATTACACAAACTCAGCAGCTCTTCCTTCCTTACATAGCTTTTCTCCACGAGTTATCTGATGTTCTCATATCGCTCCACGTGGACGCCGGCTATACGCCAGAACACCGTACACGCCAGGACGGTGACACGTCTGTAGAGCATCTCCTCGAGGCAATGCCGTCTTTGTAAAGAGAGTGAGCGAGCGTGAGACCAGCGGAGGCCTCTGTTTTTCCTAATTGCCCGTATGACGTTTTTCTAGCTCAGTGATTCATGCATCCCTCTCCAACGTGCACTCATCAATTATTGCATCCACTGTCAAAATGACCTCCTCTGCTATATTTATTGCGCAGCAGGCTTTAAATCGAGCCTAGAATCGGGCAATTTGGTGCAAGATTGGTTCAATAATACCCCATTTTGTCCACTGTGTTACCCTCCCTTCTCTCTGGTGCAGAAGATTCCAAATCCTGTATTTGTTTAGCTTGAAATTCGTTTTGTCAACTGCCGAATTGATCGGAATTTGATTTTTCCAATGGTTGTGGTACAGCACGGGATTCTGTGAGCTCCCTTTGCCGCCGCCTCTTTCTGGTATTGATCGAGGTTCAAACCCGAAGTTCTATCGAGGAAAAGAAAGGGTAGATTTGATTATGGGGTCGATGATTGATGCAGATTGTGATGGTTTGGTTTAACAAAATTGTTTGATTTTGTTCAATAATTTGGTTATGCTGGTCAAAGTATGGGTTGGATCTGAATTACCTTGTCATTTGTTCAATCGGAGTTCATATGTTCCATAAGTGCTCTGAATTTATGATAAAAATTTGGCCGTAGGCTTTTATGTATATTGTCGCTACAATAGTATTCTGATTAATCTGGCTATGGGCTCATATATAGACATAGCCCCTACCAATAGATTATGTAATTTAGTTTACATAGCAAAATTGATACACCTATGTTATTTTGTTTTTCTCTTATCCATAATGATATAGATGGTTTATATTTTCCAATCTGGAAGCCAGCTCTGAGGGGTAAGTCTTTGATTTGATATCCTGGTACCAACATCGCTAACCCTTTTGCCATTCCTAGCCATTCCCATTTTTATGTTGGTTGTGATGCCTCATTACATTGCCATCGGCTTCCATGTAGCATATTCCTATCCACATCCATTTCTCTATAGGAAGGTGCAAGCTATTCTATTTTATTACAGTGACATAACATTTTTTAATATTAAAAATTTCTTCCACATTAATACTGGTTTTGGAAGTATGATGTAACTGTTGTTTGAGGGAGGCGGGGATGTTTTATTCACAACACAACACACTTCAAAGCACATATCTATAGCAATCTCTGTGGGAGACAGGAATGGTTTATAAGATATTACTCCACACCAAAAACTGGTTTATAAGGTATTACTGCAAACCAAAAACATTACAAAA